>JAVSCE010011964.1:0-333940 GCA_032199065.1 Smutsia gigantea
AACCTTGGTACACTGTTGGTGGAAATGTAAATTGGTGCAGCCACTGTGGAAAACAACATGGAAGTTCCTTAAAAAGTTAAAAATAGGACTATAACAAAATCCAGCATTTCTACTTCAGGGTATATATCCAAAAGAATTGAAATCAGCATCTCAAAGAGAGATCTACATCTCCATGTTCAATGCAACATTCTTCACAATAGCCAAGACATGGAAGCAACTTATGAATGGGAAAAATAAATGTCGTATATACATACAATGTGTATGTCTATTCAGCCTTTAAAAAGAAGCCTTTAAAAATGACTCTGCCATTTGTGACAACATGGATGAACCTGGGGGACATTGTGCTAAGTGAAATGAACTAAACACCGAAGGACAGATTAATACATGATATTCCTCCAGATCTCTCCTTATGGAAAACTATTTTTTTTACTTATGATCCATATACAAGTCAAAGTACTTTTCAGCCATAGGGTAATATGTGTGATTTAGATCTTGGGTAGTTTTCAATCGTAACTGCTACATTTCTCCTGGACCTGATAACCTTGAAGATTCCTAAATAATCGTTTTAGGGTAGATTTGAGAATTAGAGACTCTTTGAGGCTAGTTCCTAACAAGGCATCTAGGAAACATGCTAGGAGTCTTTGGAAATAACTCTGAGTGATACAGGAAGGGGAGAATTGTGTTCCGGAGCCCACTGACCCTGGGTGGAATGTTTTATCTACAAGGGATTTGTCTTTGGGTGTGACTACAGGGGACACTCTGGGAAAGAAAGAGCAAAGAGGGATGAAGGAAGAAAGACTGAAGTCAAGGAGGTTCAGCAGAAAGAACATACTTTTTCATAAATACTGTTAGAAGTTAGACCAAGTGATTCTCAGGGGAGCAATTCATTAGCTTCTTCATTCTTGATGAATTCAGTATGGAGATGAACAGAGAGGATATTCTCCCATTCTGACAAAAGAGCTGAAAATTTTTTTCCTGTCAATGATTTTTCTTTCTGGTCTTGATACCATGACTTTCTTGACAGCTCCATGTAGACTGGATAGAGTTCAAAGGGAGCCTAGTTTTGCTCACTCTAAAGAAAACACATTAACCTTTGAGGAGTGAGGTGGGGTAGAGAAGAGATGGGAGAGAGAGAGAGAAGAACCAAGTCTGCTGGGAAGGCTATACCTTCATAGGACTTTCTGTCTCTTCTTAATTTGTTCTGAGCCTTGTAATCCTTTGAGATAAGCAAGGTAAAAATCCATATGGTGCAGAGTGACCTAGGTCATGGCACAAAGGGAAAAAGCCACACATGCACACACACGATACATACCCACACACCAAAAATGTAGCTAACCAAGAAAGCCATGTAAATAAACCATGAAATCACAAGATGCTCAATTATGTGTTGAAAACAATCATAGTCAAAGGTTCAGAAAGCCCTAAACAGGTCACTACTTTCTTCTCTGGCATATTCGCATACTTTTCTAGTATTCTCTCAACTGTTGCCATATAGGAAAGACCCTACAGCCTGCCAAATAATTCTTGAAACAAAACAGCAAAAGACTAATTAACAAGTAAAATGACAAATTTTGGATATGCAAATTACCTGGCAGAGCAAAACTCTCCAAAAATCCCCATTTTTCACTGGATGTGTACTTCCCCCATGGTCTCACAAAAAATGGAAAAGAAAACAATGTTCTATAAACCAGTTGTTCCACAGACCAGGTCATCTCTGCCACCAAGTATTGACCATTCCTGAGCTTCCATCTACTACTGAAGCATGCCTTCATGCTAATCCATAACGTGTCCCCCTACTCCCCTCCCTGGTAGAACACTACATCTTAAAATTCCTTACATTTATTTTTTAGCTGCCATCTTCTTTCCTCTGCTATAGCTTGATACTGCTATCTCTCCACAGTGTTTCAATACAAAGAAAATAACTTTAATTCTGTTATTGCCAAGATTTAAAATTTATTTTTGGCAAGACTGCCCAACTCCAGCCCAAAACATCACTTTCTAGGCCTCACTCTTAGAATCACCCTCCCCACCCACTAAGTGGCAGTAGCTGTGGTCAGCTTTGCCCATTAGCACTGCTCAGTGGGAGTCGGCCTAAATATTGCCCATCACTTATAAGTCTATTTCAATAAAAAGAACTTAGTCAATTAGAAAGTTTGCAAGATTGGAATTCCAGTTAACTTTCTGAGTAACTCTACTTCAAACCTGTAAAAATATACAGTTCCAAAATACATTACTTCCCAGCTACAGTTTGAAGATAATTATTTTTCCTAGGGTCCTAAAAGTGGTAAGAATCTAGAAAGAATCTAAATAGATAGATGTTGGGCTTTAAGAATTAACTGGTCCTTTATAAGATCGTATATCAATGATAACTTAATTTTAAGAAAATAAATAACTATATTATCCAAAAAAAAAGAAAAAAGAATTAACTGGTCTTTAACTACATTTCTCTGCTTCTCTGTAGATGGAGATAATTGGTTTCATGAGAATTAAATGAGATATATGTTGCTCCCAGCACAGGATATGAAATCCAGTAGGCACTCAATAGGTTGAACTTACATTAACTTAGTTGTCCTTTTATATCTAAGTCTAATTTCTTTTCTAGCTTCTATATTTAGGATTAAGGCAGTTCCATTTACAGACTATGTCTCTTATCTAGACAAGGCTTAGGCTGCCTTCTATCTTATCCTCCATGTGGTTTCGTTTTTATTGTGGAATATTTTTAATGTCAGATGTTGCTAGGCAATTTTTTCCGGTTTGATTAATTTAGTTCTAGTACAAACAAAACTATATCCAAATGGTTGGTATTCACTAATGTTGCTTTCCTTCCAAAATAAATGTGTTTTACTCTTATGTCAAAAAACTTGTGATGTGGTTCCAGACCTTCACAAAGCTGTGGGCGATCATAAACTTAGTAGTTGAAGAACTTCACCACTCATCGTTAGTATAAATACAGAGAGCATGAATAACAATAAGTGATGAAGTACTGTAAATTAAAAAAAAAAACCCTCCAAATTAATTGGAGGGGAAAATATATGAGTTGCAAACTATAAGCAGACAAGAAAGAAGTGCGACTTTTTTAGAATTCTTCCTCTACTAAACAGTACATGGAAAATATGACAGTATTAAAGGGAAATTCTGGCTATGCCATAATGAGGGCAGAACATGAAAACAGGTTATTGAAATTAACCACTTTGATGAATAATCTCCTGAGGATTGACAAATCCATATGATTTTGGACTAAAAGTTAGCAAAGGAAAGCATGAACTGTTTTAAGATAGTTTACCAAGAGAACAATAAATTTAAAAAAAAGATGCTAGACTAAGAGTATTAGCTTTAGAACTTCCAGTATTTAATTTTGAAATGTTTTCTGATTTTCTGATCCCTATCATCTGACTTGATTCACATAGGCTGTGGAAAATTGTCAGGATCACTGTTTTTTGTAGGAAGTGAACACTATTCAAAGTAATGGGATTTAGAACAATTTTCTTTGATCCAAGGCTAATTTTGGGGGTTGCTTTCTCTAAGATTCCATCCTACTTCATAGCCATGAAAATGTCAGAGGACTTTATGCATTGTCCAATGCTACCAGGGTCACACTTCCAAAAATACACATCACTCTGGAAAGAAGGGCACAGCAGTGTTATTAACAATATTTTTGTTATTAGCAGGAGTGCATTAAGAGGGAAATGCAGTGAAAAATGGCTGTTATCCAAGTCTACAGTTAATCTTTTCTTCAGTTGAAGTTGTGGATTCTAATCAATGGTTTAGAGGGAATGAGGTTTATGAATCTCATAGAAAAGTTTTTGAGATACTTTTATCACACAAAAAAGCTTTTGAATGAGGAAATAGGCCTTTAAATGGGATGGCTTTCTTCAGCTACTTTACTCATTTCCAGTAAGTTGCCGTCAAAAATGAATACTGCTTCTAACTGAACAATCACAGTGTTTCAACACAACTGGGGAGGGAGAGCTGAATTATGATGAAAGCCTGTACTGTTATGACCTTTCTCATGACCATAATTGATGGATGTGCCCTGAAACACTTTGCAGGGCTGTTGATATATTTAGAAATGTGCCTGTGACTCATTATGCCCACAATTTGGCAGTTAATAGAGGACAAATTACCCCAGTGGCTATGGGGACAACTCACTGCCTGAGATGTGGTTCTTTCCTGTGAAATCACCTTCTGTAGAATGTACAGTGGTCTCCTTTTTGAAACTGTACAGGCTAAGCTCAGAGCTTCACAAGCTAAGCTCTAATTTTGATCAGAATAGATTTCAAAATAATCAAGATCAAAATGTTTCAACATCCATTCTGGAATGAATACAAGTGAAAAATGCTAAAAATCTTTTACTAAAAAGCCTACAATGACCTCTAGTTTCTACCCAGGATGTAGAAATGTGGAAAAAGTGTCACTCCTGCCCTATCAACTAGAAAAAGCTGGGTAAAATTACAAATCTTGATTTTTCTTGAATCTAAAGAACTGAGGTCAAATGGTACCAACTAGTCTAAAGCCTAAGAAAAAACAGGTGTCTTTAAAGAGACAGGAATATGAGCATGGGTTTACTAGTGAGAACAGCAGGAAGTCAGGGCTGCCAGATAAGTGGGTAAGACAAAAACCCACTTAAAACTTTTAATAAATGCCTAAAGGCTAAGGGTGTGACAGTATGAAAATATAGAGCCCCTGGAAATTGCAGGCATGAGGAGAATTTGTACTATGTTAGTCATTCTTCTCCACGACTGTGATTCATTCTCCACTAGTAAAACAAAGAACATCTCTCCCACCTAGGGTGCCAAGAACCAAATCACAAACAATAACAGTCTATCACTGGGAGAGTGGCAAGAATGGAGAGAAACCTTTTCTGAAGTACAGGTATGCAGAGAAGGTCATTTGCTGAGGGTAAAATGGGAACATTAAGAAAAACCCACTGGCAAATGTAACCCCAGCCTAAACACAAGGTAACGCTACAAGGAGTTTGAAGCTAGGGGTGTAGTGAATGAACCCACTGTAACAACAAGGCCCAAACCCAGCTCACTTCTGAGCAGACTGACCTAACAATCCACAATAGCAGAAGGGAGATGGACCCATGTCCAAGCATAAATACTAGTTAACTCACTCTATAATATTCTATACATGATACCCACTATTCAATGAAAAATTATGAGACACACAAAACAACCCACTGATAAGAGAAAAAGCAATTGACAGAACCAGAGATGAAACATATGATTGGCTATAATATAGTGAATCTAAAATCACTATAATAAAATATTAAAGACTTTAGCAGGAAAGGTGGTCAACATGCATAAACAGATATTGAATTTCAATGTAGATATGAAAGCTATAAGTATTAACTGGAAATGCTAGAAACAAATACTTAAAAACATATATGAAGAAGGTCTTCAACTCTTTTCAATAGACATGGTGCAGTTGAAGAAAAAAATCATCAAACATGAAGACAGCACAATAGAAATTACCTAAACTGAAACACAAAGAGAAAGAAAGTGAATAAAACAGATGAGAGTGTCCAAAGGCTTTAAGATCATATCAAATGGCCAAACATACGGACAAGAGAGTGAATGGAGCAGAGTAAATATTTTAAGGGATAATAGCCAAGAATTTTTCCAAAACTAATGAAGGATATTAAATGCACATATCCCAGAAGCTCAGAGATTACCAAGCAGGATAAATAAAAATTTTAAAAATAGACATATATACAAGACAAACCAAAAAGAAAAGAAAATCTTAATAGCAATCAGAGAAAAGGCCATATTACATATACAGGAACAAAGATAAAACTGGTAACAGATTTCTCATTATGAGAAAGACATAGGAAGAATGTCGAAAGAAAGAACAACAAAAACTCTTGCAACTGAGAATTCTATACACAATGAAAATATCCTTAAAAATGAAGCTATGTTAAAGACTCTTTTTTCAGATGAAGAAAAGATGAATGAAGTTGTTACCAGCACACACAGCATTACAAAATATGAAAGGAATTTCTTCAGGCAGAAAGAATATAAGACAGAAATTCAGGTTTATACAAAGAATTAAAATTCTCTGGAAATGGTTTAAATGAAAGTAAACACAAGAGATTTTTCTTATTTTTAATGGCACTAAAAGAAAACTGACTGTCTAAAGCAAAAATTTGTTCTATGTTTATAGAATATATAAAAATAAAGTCAAATAGAATATATTTCTGGCAATAACACAAAGGCTGGGAGGGTGGAACTGAAAATATGGTATTGTAAGTTTCTTAAACATACATGTCGAGAGGTATAATATATTAAGATAGATTGCAATTAGAGTTGTATATTGCCATTGTGAGGGCATGAGATAAAAACATTTTTAGAAGTAGTAAAAATAATTATTCAATAATGCAGATTAGTAAAATAGAAATTAAAAATAATCCAAATGCATGCACAAAAAGAAAAAAGGAACAAATAAAAAAACAATAGAAAACAAGCAACATGGTAGATACTAATTCAATCATATCAATAATTATAAAGACAAATGGTTAAAACAAACTAAGAAAAACTGAGATTATCAAATTAGGAGAGAAAAAAAGCAAGACACAAATATACATTGATTAACAAAAAAAAATTTTTAACTTAAAGACACATATATGTTAAAAGCAAAAGCATGGGAAAGATATTCCATGCAAACACTAACTGAAAGAAAGATAAAGTGACTGTACTTCTGGGGGAAAATCCCAGGAAAAAACACCTTTGAAAATGAAATCAGTCAAAGGGAAAAATAAAGTGGGAAAAACCCGTTTATTTCTTACAAGCAGTTCACTTCTTCTCTCCCAAGTCTCTCCCAAACTGGCTGCAGAAGAAGCAGCCCCAAACCAACTTCTCCAATCCAGATAAGCCCTCACTCGCCCTTGTAATTACTTACTGATATGGAGATGGACGACTACTCTCCACCCACTAGGAACACCCATTGTATGGAGATGCACTAAAGCCAGGCAAGAGATTCTGGAAATAATGCAATTTTACCCACAGCCCACTTCTCCAAAAATCTCGCCTCACAAATCTACATGTTACCTATCTTCCACAGTGGCTTCTGTGTGAGAAAACTGGAGCATTGTAACCAGGTTAATAACATAAAATAGCAACAGCAATAAAATCATGATAATCCTCAAGCTGGAGGCTACAGCTAGGTTCAAAGTCCTAGGCAGATTATGTCCATAGCTCGCCCATTCCACAGGCAGTCAGGAGCTGAACAGGTAGGGAGTTCAGAGCAATCATCGTGCAGCAGCTGCAGCCAGGGGGCACATCCAGGCCACAAGGACTGTAGAAGAAAATAACCTTGTACTTGTTTTAGTTACACCAATATAGGCAAATCTTGTCCATCAGGTAGGAGGCATGCAAAAGAGTGGTCGTGTGATAGGACAGTGGCAGGAATGGGATCTTGTCCTGGTCTAGTATACCAGACTTACAACTCCCTCCCTGTGGGAGTTACAGGTGGGTCAATATATAGGGCTATGGGAGGTACATGCATTGGCCATAAGGATAAAACAAAACTTCCCTGTAAGATACTCTTACCTCCTGGACATTTTGGGTACACTACCATGATCTTTGGGGGCCACTCTGCTGTTACTCTGGGCCAGCTTCCAGGCTTTTTTCTAAGGTGCCAGAAGGAACATCTATCTCTGGTCCATGTGTCGAAATGTCCAGGGCCACGTATACTCAATAGTGTCTCCAGGGTTTAATGCAGTTGGGGCTGGCAGCAGGATTTTGCTCTGCTGGCCATATCCTGGCTTCAATAACTCCTCTTTGGTTAGCACATACAGTTGTATAGGAGAGGCAGCAATATGTGTTAGCATATCCACAGGGCTCAAGGCTCCTTTTTGGGTCTTCTCATTCAAACGCCATAGCACTGTCCATCAGTGAATTGACCAGCCCTATTGGTGTTCGACTTCAGGCCGGATTTCAACAAACTGTTGTACCTCTCTATCTTGCCTGCCCCAGTAGGATAATATTGCATGTTAAACTTCCACTTTACTCCTAATTGCTGCACCCATCCTTGTAATGTATGTCCAGTAAAGTGGGTGCCTTGATTGCTCTCAGTCACCCACGGCTGGCCATAGGCTGAAAAACAGATGCTCTCAGCTCCTTTTGGTGGTTTGCTGATCTGCATGACATGCAGGAAAAGCAACCAACAGGCCAGTAGCTGTGTCCACACAAGTCATGACATACCGATATCCTTCTGATGTGGGCAGAGGCCCAATATAGTCTGTCTGCCACCCGACAAGGGGTATTGGCCCCTTTACTATTGTCCCATGTTACTGCGGGACTCGGTGTAAGTCCCTCTTAGAGCACATAAGGTACTCTTTCCAGGCTCTGCTGACTTGTTCAAAGATCAACAGCAAACCCCACTGATGGGCTTCAGCCCACATTGTCTTTTGCCCGGCGTATAGCAAACACTGATGTAACCATTGGGCTTTATCAGAGGCAGGCTTTCCTTCTAGCCAGCACACCTGGGCCAATGTGCCTGCATCATCATTCCCTGGGGATGCCAAAGGCAAATGACCAGTCACATGATATATAGTAACTATCTTAGTCCGAGCACAGGCCCATAGGTCTTGCCACAACTGTTGTCCCCAAAAGGGCCAGTGACCAACCATCCAGTTGGCATAGTACCATGTCAGTAGCCACAAGGTCAACCCCTGATAGATGTCCCAGTTGTTAGTGCAGACAACTATAGGAGAGGGCTCCTGAGTGATACAAGCCATACTGCCCACGATTCAGCCCATTGGCTGCTCTTTCCCTCTCCATCCTCCATCCATAATGTCTCAGTCTTAAGTTGGAAAGCCACAGCCCTCCACTTCAGGGGCTGCCCACGATTGAAGCCATCTATATATCAAGCATCTTCAGGTATAAGGGCTTTTCCCTCCTGATAAGGACTCTTGGCTACCAATAGCTCAAAAGCAAGTTCTTCCTGCTTTCCACTGGTGTAGGTCACTGGTCCCAATAAGCATTGGAGTTCTCCATTTAAGGGACTAGTAGAGAGGGTGCTAGGCTCCTGTAAAATGAACCCCATTTGGCCAGTGTAAGTGTCTGTGCCACACCACTCCATGGCCTTTGGGTCCAGTCTTGCACCTACACTGTGATGGGATTGGTGGTTATTACCTTGGTAGCAGCTTCCCTGGTGATGGGCTCCATAGCCAACAAGGCATGGTACACAGCAGCCAGTTGCTTCTCTATAAAGGTGTACTGGACCTTTCAATAGTTGTGACCAGAATCCAATGGGTTGGCATGTCCATTCAAGCTGCTGCCAAAGACCCCATGCATAACCATCTTCCATTACATGAACATCTAGCTCATAGGGCATTGATGAGTCCATTACACTCAAGGCCTCTATGGCCATGACTGCATGCTTAGCAGCAGTAAAAGCAGCTGCACATGTCCCATCCCAGTCCGACCTGATGCCCTTTCATACCAACTGGCATAAAGGCTTCAGAATTTGTGCCAAGTGAAGGATAAACACTCTGCAGTAGCCCAATAGACCCCAAAATTCTTGTAATATTGCCACAGTGGTAGGGGTAGGGAAAGCCTGGACCTTGTCTATTACTGCTTCAGGAATAACTTTAGTTTTACCCAACCAGATGACCCCCAAGAATTTTACAGACAAACCGGTTCCCTGAATCTTGCTGCTGTTCACAGCCCATCCTTTCTCCTATAGATGTTGCAGCAGTCTAGGTACTGTTCTTTCTAAATCTGCAAGAGAATCAGATGTGAGCATATCACCAATGCAGTGATACAGCCACACCATTTGCAGTTTCGTCCATTGGACAAGTCCTGGGCTACAAGTCTGTGATAAATGGTGGGACTGTGGAGGTATCCCTGTGGAAGGACAGTAAATGTCCACTGCTGGCCTTCCCACATGAAAGCAAACTGTTCCTGACTTTCCTTTGTTATGTAAATAGAGAAGTTAGCATTCGCAAGGTCCACAACATAATAATATGTTCCTAGTTTATGAATGAGTGTGTCCATAAGGGCTACTAGAGAGGCAACAGCAACATGCAAAGGGGTATGTGACTTTATTCAATTTCCTGTAGTCTTCGGTCATATGCCAGGAGCCATTTGGCTTTTTCACTGGCCCCACCAGGGAATTAAAAGGACTGTGAGTAGGCTTTGTGATGCCAACCTTTTCCAATTCCTGTAGTTTCTCCAATTTCCTGTGCCCAACAGGCAATTTATACTGCTTAGTATTTGTGACTCACTGAGGTACTGGCAAAAGACATTATGGGCTATAGCCCGTCAGTGGGGCTTGCCATTGACCTTTGAAGAAGTCAGCAGAGCCTGAAGGAGTGCCATGTGTGCTCTAAGGGGGACTTACACCGAGTCTCACAGCAACATGGGACAATAGTAAAGGGGCTAATACCCTTTGTCAGGTGGCAGATAGACTATGTTGGGCCTCTGCCCATATCAGAAGGATATTGGTATGCCATGACTGGTGTGGACACGGCTACTGGCCTGTTGGTTGCTTTTCCTGCATGTCATGCAGATCAGCAAACCACCAAAAGGGGCCTAGAGCCTTTTTTTGCAGCCTATGGCTGGCCACACATAATTGAGAGTGATCAAGGCACCCGCTTTACTGGACATACATTACAAGGATGGGTGCAGCAATTAGGAATAAAGTGGAAGTTTCATGTGCCATATAACCCTACTGGGGTAGGCATGATACAGAGGTACAATGGTTTGTTGAAATCTGGCCTGAAGTCAGACATCAATAGTCTACGGGGCTGGTCAGTTCGCTTATGGACAGTGCTATGGCGTTTGAATGAGAAGACCCAAAAAGGAGCCTTGAGCCCTGTGGATATGCTGGATATTGCTGTGTCTCCTATACAACTGTATGTGCAAACCAAAGAGGAGTTATTGAAGCCAGGATATGGCCAGCAGAGCAAAATCCTGCTGCCAGCCCCAACTGCATTAAACCCTGGAGACACTATTGAGTATATGTGGCCCTGGACATTTCGACACATGGACCAGAAATAGATGTTCCTTCTGGCACCTTAGAAAAAAGCCTGGAAGCTGGCCCAGAGTAACAGCAGAGTGGCCCCCAAAGATCATGGTAGTGTACCCAAAATGTCCAGGAGGTAAGAGTATCTTACAGGGAAGTTTTGTTTTATCCTTATGGCCAATGCATGTACCTCCCATAGCCCTATATATTGACCCACCTGTAACTCCCACAGGGAGGGAGTTGTAAGTCTGGTATACTAGACCAGGACAAGATCCCATTCCTGCCACTGTCCTATCACATGACCACTCTTTTGCATGCCTCCTACCTGATGGACAAGATTTGCCTATATTGGTGTAACTAAAACAAGTACAAGGTTATTTTCTTCTACAGTCCTTGTGGCCTGGATGTGCCCCCTGGCTGCAGCTGCTGCACGATGATTGCTCTGAACTCCCTACCTGTTCAGCTCCTGACTGCCTGTGGAATGGGCGAGCTATGGACATAATCTGCCTAGGACTTTGAACCTAGCTGTAGCCTCCAGCTTGAGGATTATCATGATTTTATTGCTATTGTTATATTATGTTATTAACCTGGTTACAATGCTCCGGTTTTCTCACACAGGAGCCACTGCGGAAGATAGGTAGCATGTAGATTTGTGAGGCGAGATTTCTGGAGAAGTGGGCTGTGGGTAAAATTGCATTATTTCCAGAATTTCTTGCCTGGCTTTACTGCATCTGCATATAAATAGGTGTTTCCAAGGGGTGGAGAATAGTCCATCTCCATATCAATAGGTATTTACAAGTGTGTGCAAGGGCTTATCTGGACCAGAGAGGTTGGGTAGAGTTCTCTTCTGCTGCAGCCTGGTCCAGAGAGAGACAGGACGACTGCTTGTAAGAAATAAATGGGTTTCTTAAACTTTATTTCTCCCTTTGACGGATTTCAGTTTCAAAGGTATTTTGCCCTGGGATTTCCCCCAAGAGTTACACAAGTAGAAAGAAAATCATGAGGATATGGAAACTGAAGAAAACTAAAGACCAACTTGAGATAACTGATATTTCTAAAACACACCACCAGCAGCACAATACTGCCTCTTTTCAGTTTATAAGGAACATTCAATAAGATAGACCACATTCTGGCCCATGAAACAAATCTCACCCAATTTATAATTGAAATCATACAAAGTACATTCTATGATATTAAAATAATTAATGTAGAAATCAATACCAAAAATATATAAGTAATTCCCACACATTTGAAAATTAAACAGACTTATAAATAACTCATGGGTCAAAAGAATATCATAAGGGAAATTTATAGCATGAAATATCTATATTAGAAAAGAAGGAAGGGCTCAAATCAATTATCCAAGCTTCAAACTTAAGAAGCTAGAATAAAAGTAGAAATTAAACCTAAAGCAAGTAGAAGGAAATTATAAAAATGAGAAGAGAAAAACAATTAAATTTTAAAGAGAAAAATAATGGACAGAATCAATGAAACCAAAAGCTAGGTTTTTTAAAAGCTAGGAAAATTAATAAATGTCCAAGCATATTAATAGAAAAAGAGAGGGAGAAGGAAATGACCAAAGGGCAGGGGGGAGACACAAATATCAGTAATTTAACAACTCAAAAATAAATTTCTTGAAAGGCACTGCCAAAGCTTACTAAAGAAGAAAGATAATATGAATGATTTTTACACATATTGAATTTATGGTTAAAACTTTCCAACAAGAAAAATTCCAGGACCAGATGGATTGACTAGCAAATTCTACCAAAAACTTAAGAATGTGGGTAAAATTGCAACATTTCCAGAATCTCTCACCTGGCCTTAATGCATCTCCATATCAATAGGTGTTTCCAAGGGGTGGAGAGAAGTAGTCAGTCTCCATATCAATAGGTAATTACAAGGGTCAGCAAGGGCTTATCTGGATCAGAGATGTTGGGTGGGGTCCCTTTTTGCAGGTGGGTCATGAGACACATGGGGGAGCAGAAGTAGACAACTGCCTGTAAGTCATAAATGGGTTTCTCCCACTTTATTTGTCACTTTGACTGATTTCAGTTTCAAAAGTATTTTGCCCCAAGCTGGGAAGGTGTATCCCAACCCCCCCACCCCCTCCCCCTCAGAGTTACAAAGAAATAATATGAATTGTATATACAAAATCTTCCAGAAACTAGAAAAGAAAACCCTTTCCAACTTATGTTACAAAGCCAGCATTACCCTGATACCAAAACCAGATGAAGACACTGCAGTGAAAACTAGCAACCAATATCCTTCAATACAGATGCAAAAATTGTCAACAAAATCTTAGTAAATAAAATCCAGCAATATATACAAGATATAATAATAATGTATCATGACCAAGTTAGCCTATCCAGGAATACAGAACAGGCTCAACATTAGAAAGTAAATCAATGTACCTAACTATATGAACAGACTTAGGAAGAACACCATATGATTATCTCAATAGATAAAAATAATTTAATTTAATAAAATTCACCATCCATTAATAAAAAATTTCTCAGCTAGGAATAAAAGAGAACTTCCTCAGTCTAACAAAGTGCATCTCTGAAAAGAGTACAGCTAAATCATACTTAATATAGAAAGACTGAATGTTTCTCCCCCTAAGATCATGAGAAAGACAAGGGCACCTACTCTTACCACTTCTGTTTAAAATCACACTAAAAGTTGTAGTCAGAGCAATAAGGAAAAATAAAGTACTAAACAGTATAAGAATTGGAAATGAAAAAAACCCAGGACTACTACTATTTGCAGACAACTCAGAAAATTCCAGTTCCTACAAAAATTCTAGAAGCGTGGATCTAGGCATATATATATTTAATTTAGTTAAATTTAGAATAACCATTTAGGAATTACATTTCTGTAGGAAATTTTTTATAAAGTATATTTATAATAGCACCAAAAAGTATGAAATTACTACATATAAATCTAACAAAAGATGATCAACATCTATATGTTGAAAACTACAAGATCTGATGAAAGAAATGAAAAAAGATCTAAAGTGGCAATACATACCATGTTCATGTATTAGAACACTCAGTACTGTTGGAGTACCTGCACTGCCTGGTTTCAAAACTTTCTATAAAGCAACAGTAATCAAGGAAGTGTGGTATTAACCATCAATGAACTAAAATAGTCCAGAATTTTACCCACACAAATGTAGTCAACTTATTTTTTTGCTAAAGGTACAAAGGGAATTCAATTAAGAAAGACAGTCTTTTTAACAAATGGTGCTAGAAAAACTGGACAGCAATAAACAAAAAATAATTATTATTGACCCTTATCTTGCCCTATACACAAAAATTAAAATGGATTATAGAATTCAATGTAAAATTATAAAGTATAAAATACCTAGAAGAAAACATAGGAAAAAGTATTTGTGACCTTGGGTTAGGCAGTGATTTGTCAGATACAAACAAAAGCACAACTATTAGAAAAGAAATTGATAAATTGAAATTTATCAAAATATAAATTTCTCTTTCAAATATATAGTTAAGAAAATGAAGATACAACAAATGGACTTGGATAAAATATTTTTTGAAAGACATGTTAGGTAAAGAACCTGTATCCAGAATATGTAAAGAACTCTCAAAACTCAACAAGAAAAAAAGTTTTTTTAAAGTAGGCAAAAGACTTAAACAAAGGAGATATACAAATAAGCACCTGAAAAGATGCTCACATCAGTCATCAGGAAAGTGCAAATTAAAACCACAGTTCGATAACACCCTAAATCTACTTGACTGAAAAAAACAAAAACAAAACTCCCCACAAAACTGGTAATATCTATCAACACTGGCAAGGATGAGGAGCAACTAAAGTTCTCATGCATTGCTGGTAAGAATGTAAAATGATACAGCCACTTTGGAAAATGGTTTTGCTATTTCTTACAAGTTAAACATACACTTACCATAATCCAACAATCTCCTAGATTTTTACCAAAAAAAAATGAAAATTCATGTCCCCACAAAAACTTATACATAAATGTTCATAACAGCTTTATTCATAATCACCAAAAATGAGAAACAATACTACTATTGTTCTCCAGATAAACTCACAAATAAACTGTTTATGTTCATATAATGGAATAATAATCAGGAAGAAAAGGAGTTACCGATACACACGGCAAGAATGAATTTCAACTGCATTTTGTTTAAGTGACAGAAGCTAGACTCAAAAAGCCACATACTATATGATTCCATTTAGTTTTAATTCTGGAAGAGGCAAAATTACAGGGGCCAAACCAGATCAGTGGTTGCCAGGTGCTGAGGGTAGGAATAAAGCACTGACTACAAGTATGAGTGAATTTTGGATGCTATTACAACTGTTTAGATCTTGATTTTGGTGGTATATGCATTTGTCAAAAACTCATAAAATGAAACACTAAAGAGGTTGAATCTCACTTCTTACTGTATATCAGTTATACGTCCATAAGCTAACTAAACACACAGATGAATGAACTAAAAGGCCTCAGATTATTTCAAGCCAAATGAATCAATATTAATAAGCATGTTCCAGGAGACAGAACCCACACTGATGGAACAAATCTGACATAGACTGTGTTCAAAGTGACAGGCACTGGACAAGTCTGATGACAATGATGATGCTAAAGCTAATGATACAGACTATATATTCCTACAAAAAAAATCTTGTTATATTTTTATTCTGTAAAATCCCCACGTCATCCCTTATCACCCACATTGTCATTTCCATAGGGCTTTGTTTGTCCCCTAATTTGACCTGCTTTCCCAGTCTGTGTTCAACTTCCTTGCTCTTCTCTGTTATCAGCAAATTCCCCATGTATTCTCAACCTATATGAATGTTCCTTCACCTTCTTGATGTGTCTGAAATCCGAATTCCTTTGAGGACATTGATTTCCTCTAGAGCTTTCCCCTTGTGTTGCTGTTTTATTATGAAATCCTTGTGCTACCAGACCTGGAAGTATAGTAGTTGTCCTTCTTTCTATTTAATGCTGCTTCCAGATCATTGTTCTTCCCATCTCAAAAAAAAAAAAAAAAAAATCTCTAAGCAATTTAAAAGTCATGCCTGCAACTATAGCACATAATCTCTCTCCTGTTGTAATCATCCAGAGATATATCGGGCTGCCCCTCATTTCTTGAGTTTAGCTCTCTATCTCTCTCTCCCTCAGAGGTCTTTTCACAATTCTTCTGATCTTCATATCTCTGTAGAAAATCTGTCTGTTATCTCAGCCTTTCAGTTCCTTGACCACCTCACCTCCAGGGATCTTGTTCTTCCACCACTCACTTTCCACTCATAACCTCCCATGACCCTTCCCCTTCTCACTGAAAGCTGATAGCCTGGTTCCCTTTTTCACTAAAGTTAGAAACAATCAGAAAAGAACTTCCTCACTCTCCATCTACTGGTCTACCCCCCAACTGTATATCTTTGCCTGTGTATTCTGCCTTCCCTACTGTTCTTCCAGATAAGCTACACATACTTCTATCAAAGCGCAACCCCTCCATTTGTGAACTAGTCCTTAGCATGGCACATGCCCTTGAATGACATCACTCTTGCAACTGGCTACTATCACTGTTGGAATTAATCAACATGCCATGAACCATCTGAACATAACCAGCTTTCAATTTCCTCTGCATGGATAACACACTTTGTGCATTCCTTCTCTTCATTCAGACCACTGGCTACCTCACAGTCTCCATTTCCCTCTGGCCTGTCAATTGAAGCAATTTTAGTGTTTTTTTGATGAGGAGTAAATTACATCTATAGCTATCTACCTTTCTGGCTACAGGCTATAGTTAGGTACTACCCACCCCAAAAGGCAATATAAAGCAGATCATAAAAAGATTCTGTGTTGGGATCACAATTTAACTCCATTCATGAAGCAGATACTTAATGATTCTCTGCCTCAGAAACTCTGTGCCCCACCCACCTCCATGGTTCCTAGCAATTTCCACACCCACTTTGTTTTAGCAGAGAGCCCTGACTTGACACACTGCTGTTGTTCACCCTTGACTGGACTCCTGGCCAAGGCAGTGTTAACTCTCTGACAGATAAGTACACTGTACTGACTGTATTCATTTTTCAAAATAAATCAAGAAGTATATGGCACACAGAGAGATAAAAACTGGAAAAGAACATTTAACAAGAGAGGAGGAGACATTTGGTGATCTCTTCCCATTCCCAAAACCTTCCTCTTAGCCCTATTTCTCTCAGGTTCTCATGCAGCCTTGGCAGAAAGAAAAATCCACCCCCAAGAGTACCTTGCAGCATACTCCCTAACTATGATTCAAGTACCACAAGCTGTAGACATAAAACTCCCAGCTCAGCACAGAAGAGGGATTCTACACCAACTACACTACCTGTCCTCTCAAGAGGACCAGCCTATTCTTCCTGAAACACAAAGGATGGGCTCTGGCCTGTGACAGATGCTTCTGGCAAATAGAATCAGATGCCCCAATTACTATCAATCCAACCGCACAAGCCGGTGGGGTAGTCTGGACCGCAGTTCTGGGATACAGCTGGCTCATTTAGCAGCATGCCTTTAAAGTCCTTTCCCAGGTAACCCATCCCACCTGAGTTGATAAGCTGCCTATGTCACAGTTGGTCTTTCATGTTTCCTCATAAATAGTATTTTCTAAACTACCTTCATTTCTTCATTTTCTTTAAACAGATGCCATTTCCCTTAAATACTTGCCTCTTGTGTAAAGTGAGAACTCCAGAAAAAATTCACTGGGTTTGCCAACTATTTTAAATATGAGATATTTTTATTCTTATGTGATAGATTACGAATCTGATATTCAGGTAATATAAGTAGCAGAAGGTCACACAAGTGAGAGACAGTGCTCAGATAAGATATGAACCTACAGCTCTTATTTGAAAGTCCTCCTACTTTCCATTAGACCATGCAGTTGTTTCCATTAGACCATGTAAAGGTGATGAAGGAAAGACCCATGGTATATTATATAGCATTATATATACTTTATATATATATATATACATATATACACACATATATATACATATACATATTACTTAGTGGGTGCTACATTAATAGTATAGAATTGTGTTTGACACATAGATATTCATGCTAAAAAAAAACAAATAACTGAATGACTCAACAGATACATTATTGACTTCCAGATTCAACAACTTTCGACAAACGTATTGCCACAATCCATAAATCCTTGCTTCCCATCTGCAGCAAGCATGACCTGGTGCCACAAGGTAACTTTGCCCACATAGTCTAGCTGCTCCTAACCAGGGTCTGGTTTCCCTGGGCTTCAGCACTCCAAAGTCAGCCTGACCCTGTAGGAAAAATGAGGTGGTGAACAAGGGACAAAACTCTAAGGATGCAGAAGATAGCTGAGTATGGCTTTGATATTTACAAGAGTTGTAAATAACTCTATTTAGAGAACTATAATGATATCAAAAATTATCTATAAAGATAACTAAAATCTAAACTTTCCATGAACAATTAAGGAGATTAATATAATATTCTCATAATTTAAAGGATTCTCTTGATTTCAGAGAAGAAAACTCCACTTTTAGATTTATTTTATTATCAGTTGAAAAGTAACAGCTGCTTTGTTTTTCTTATAGAAAATCAGACAATACATAGTCTTGATTAGGTAACATCTTTGAAGCCTTCCTTTAGTGAAATGAGTCAGCTGTTACTCTGCTCTTTCTTCAGATTGCAAATATTTTCACTTAAAAAATTTTTCTAGCATTGCTGATTCATCCAAGCTCTTACACTTTTGTGCCAACGGTTAGACTGAAGCAGTCTCTGGTGTTCAAGTCCAATTGCATGCAGCAAGGATTCTCTTTCTATGGCTCCAAGAGGTACCTCTGCAAGGCAGACTCCACACCTCTCTCTTGCTTCCTTGAAACAACCAGTCATCAGAACCTACCCTAAGCTCAAATTCAATCCCACTGGGTTAGGTGCCCTGAGGAAGGGCATTGACTTTAGAGAGGAGCCCAAAATGCCCAAGGCTTCTTGCCCTGAATTCAGTGGTATCTGTGAGGGATGAAGGGATCACTTAGTGCCTGCATAGTTCATTTTACTTTCCAAAAGCAGCATTTAAACAAAAGATGTTGTTTATCCGGTTCAAATCTAAAGCCAAGTTATGTGTCAAGAGGGAGACTTAATTTCTCATAACAGAATATACTTGGCCCTAATGTGTGATTTATGAGTCAGTATATCAAATTTGACTAATGTGTTTGCTTTAAGTAGGGAGCAAGCCATTAGGCATTACAAATGCTGAACTGTGGAGAGAGGAGGGAAATAACTTTGATTTCATTATTCTTTCATTAATTAAGATGAATCAAAGTTGATGAATAAACATTCTGGATTGCTTAATATCTCCCAGATATCATATCAAGGCCTCAACAAGGAAGGTGAAAAGATTTCTGTGAGCAAGAAGCAATGAAGAAGGGCTCCCTCTGTGCCATGAATTCTCAGAAATTCATCTGGCAAACTTTCTTTTATCCTGACATCTTTCTTCTTCCTTTGCCTTGCCCTATTCTCAGTGTTTTTAAACACAGCAAATACAGCTTTCTACTAACAGCCGGCACTGGGAGTTGGGGAAATAGCCACAGGTTAGCCCCACTCTTGTAGCCATGTAAATAAATTTTTTAAAAAAGACATCTTGCATAGCCACAGAGAGACATCGCATCGTCCTTCCTCCTGGCACAACTTGTAGTCACTAAACATGATTAAAGTCTTGGGGACCCAGACACCGTCATATCTATTTTGGTACCACTAGCTCAGTCCATCCCTGCAGTTAGAAGGGAATCACCCTCTTTCTGTAAATGTTTGCTTTGTTGAAGATTCTTAAGCAGAAATTAATAGTATACAAGCTTGAGGAGGAGTATTGAATCAGCCATGGTAAACAATTCCCAGGCAGTGTTTAGACTGGCCAAAAGTCAACCTAAGAATTGTGGACAAGGATAGAATAACACATTTAGCATCTATATACTAGGACTGCCTAAAAGAGAAAAAGCAGAGATCTGTCAATTTACCAATTAATCTAATTAATGTATTCTATCAGTGTAGGCAGATAACAAATTAAAGACTAGTACCAAGTCTCCACTTTGTTCCACGTCATGTGTAGTTAATGAATTATGAATGTTTGATACTCTTTATGAGAAGTTACAGAACATACTTGGACCTCCTCTGAAATTCCCTTTGATCTCTTGTTTGAAGTCATATGCCAATATTCTGGACCCCTATGACATCAATGATCACAACCTCCAGGCTCTTAAAGAGCTGAAAGTAATCAGGCAGAATCAGCAACAAAAACGTTTCAGCATGACAGTCGTGTGTTCAGGAAAACTTTGTCTAGAGATTCAGGAGCTCAATAATATTACAAATATTTTTTAAAGTAACTACATACAGACACACACACATACATAAAACTAGAGAGAGAAAAAGAGAAAGAAGCAAAAAGACCTCTCTTTTCCGACCTTTCTTTTCCTTAGTCCAAATCAGAGTTAAGGCATTATTGAGAGTATTCTCAGTGAAAACTGGGCATCATATCTATTTATATGATTCAGCAAAATAAAGCAAACTTACCTAAGGGTTCTTTAAGGCTGTGTAACTTTCCTCATAGTGCTGACCCAGAAACTTGAAAGATACACAGTAACAAACAAACCAATCCCATGGGACCAAAATCTTATTTTGAATAACATCTTAATACTGACTTCAAGCCAAAAGAAAAATGCAGCTTTTCTGTGGGGGGAGAATGGACCAGGAGGATTTTATTCCATTTCCATTGTCTGATTCACAAGTGTTATTAAATATTTACTAGAAATCTGACAGCAGATTCTTAATAATTGTTAACTATAGATAATGTCATTCCATTAAGAACTCAATAAACTTCTATAAAGTTGTACAAGGTAAGTCTTACTACCTTAACACTGCTAACCCATCCTTGGTAGAATAAATATTTGCTTTAAGTTCCTCTATGCCAAGTTTCATGGAATCCTGTAATCTAAATCTCCTTTTGTAAATAAGGTATGCCCTCAAGAGGATGAGTGAGCAGAATCTAAAGCCTCATCTGCCTTCTCTCTACCTTGAATAAAGGGTTCCAGTCTGCAGATTAATAGACTTAAGGTGCCTCTGACAAGTATCCCAGCACAAGTGACTCTGAAAAACATTTCAGTCAGTTCAAGCTACCCTTCCTCCGGATTTTCTCACATCTTCTAGCCTCAAGTGATCTGTGTTGTTGTACATCTACCAGGGCACCAAATGGCTGAAGATCATATTTTCCATTCTCCTAATTTCCATTATTTCTTTGTAACAAGCCTCATAGAAGTCCAGCCTGATTTGTTTTCCAGAATCAGTGTCTGACGTCTTGAACCAGGATCTTTCTCAGATTCTGATGTTCATGAGTAATCTTACCCTGAACCCACTGCGGTAGAGCTCTGGGGCAGAGAGGTCATCCTGTGAGGGTCATTAAGTGCTTTCTGCACAAACATCTCACTGAACACGACTTGGGGTGGGTCTTCCTTGTATGCAAAGTAGAAAGCTGCATGCCTGGAGTGACTTCTCTGTTCTCCAACAAACCACACAGAAAATGACTGTGCTTCACTCACTGAGATGAAATTCACAGACAGAAGATAACCCATCTAATGAATCACTCTCACAGCAAACTACTTAATAAGCATTATAGCTTCTATTATTAGAAGTGTACTTTTGTACGATACCCTGGGAAATTTTTTTAAAAATGACACATCCTCAATTTATGTATAAACAACCAGCATCAGGTTCTTCCTGAGAACATATTTTGGTAGAGGGAAGGGGAAAGAAAAGAGAAAAAAAATTACATTTATTGAGGATCTACTCTGTCCCAGACTTTGTACTAGGTGATTTATACAAATCATCTCATTTTAATTACTGTAGCCATGGTAAGCCATAAATAACATTACTTTCATTTTAGAGATGAATGAACTCAATCTCAGAGGAGTTAAGCAATTTGTTCAAAGCCCCATGCCTGGTAAATAGTAAGTTTCTGATTAGAATAAGTCATTGCTTTAGGTGGGAGAGTGGGGAGTAATGTGCAGTTTTCTAAAACACACATACACACACAGAATCTCACAGATTTGTAAGGACCCGGGGGCAGTGAATCAGAAACCATGGGAAATGATCTGCCCACCTAAGAATTGGGTAAATGATGACCCTGGGATGAGCATAGTATTTGGACTCTGTCCTAAATCGGAATATATTAACAGAGTTCATCTCTGTCCTCTTCTCCATGTTATCTAAAAAGAAGTATGTTTGTGTGTGTGTGTGTGTGTGTGTGTGTGTGTGTGTGTATTTGAGAAGGAGAGTGAGTGAGTGAGAGACCAACTGGGCTGTCAGTTCTTTTAAAAAGAATGAGCTGAACTCTGTTACAAATCTTTACTCAGGTAGTGCTAAAATAAATATTCTAGTAAAGACAGATTTAAAATTAGAAAAGGCATAAATAACTCAATTGTCATTTCCAGCATTTAAATCAGGACTAATCACACAGATCTGGGTTAGCCCAAGTCCCTTCCACCTATTTCTTCTCTCTGTTTGCCAATAACCAGTTTTTAATCTGTTTCAGGAAGGAATCCAAGGCACTGTGGATGTGAAAATTAACCTTAAAATACTTCCTGAAGCATTACCAGAAATCATGTTTTGAATTTCTAAATGACTTGCAGTGTTTACATTTCCAGGCTGTGCCCATGACCACAGAGATAAATGGGCATCAGGACAACTATTTGAAGTACCAAGTCACAACATGAAGTAAGTGTACTGTTCAGCATGAGTCATTTGAAAATAGAAAAAAGAATGGCTAGCAAAGATGATGCCACATGACCTCAATATTTCAAACAAGGCCCAATAAACTTGTCTATATTTGCTTTTAGGTCATGATGCATCACAGAAACTGAATACTTGAGAACTCAATGGCTATGGAGTACCCTGATTCAACCACCTAGTTCACCATATCCTCAGATCTACAGCACAGTCAGGGATTCTCAATCTTGGCAACATAACAGAATCACCTGAGGAGGTTTTGGTTTTTATGCAATATCAATGCCTGGGCCCCAACATCAGAGATTTGGATTAATTGGTATAGGATGGGGGCCAAGTCCCTTAGTGAGTCAAGGTGAGCCAGGGTTGAGCACCATCATATTAGTTGTATGAAATGAAATTAGAAATATTATGCCCCAACCCCTTAGTGTTGTCAGAACTGCAACCATGGCTATATAGCTGTGAGAACTCAGGCAAGTTACTGATCCCTGACACTCACTGTCTGCATCTCTAAAAAAAGGTGAATCAGAACACTGTTTAGGCATGTATTTCTCCATGGTACCTAGATCAACACATTTTCAATATAAATATCAATGAACCTAGATGCTTCCTCTTTAATCACATATCCCTAGAACTAACACTGAGTGTAACTTAGATGTGAAAATATTCTCTTAAATGTAACAACATTGTTTATTTTGCCTATGACTTAAACTATGGCTTCTGAATGTCAAAAAATTTCCCTTGGAAAAAGGAAAAAACTGGATGGAGAGAGCATTAAAAACGGCAGTGTGAGAGGTGAGACAGAGGCTTCCTCCTAAAACCACATGTAATATAAAAATATAATTAATACAACTAATCCTGAAAGAGCAACAGGAAAGAGGACTGCGCCAAACTGCATACACCTGGAGAAAAGAATAAACCTCATGGAAAAGGGTAACGTACCAAAGCCGTGGCCCGGCAGGACCCAAGCCCTTCCCCAACCCCAGTTCACTGGTGGGAGAAAGAGAAATGGAGCAGGGAGGGAGTGGAGGCCTGGGACTGCTGAATACCTAACTCCGGAGATCTGCTGTGGGAGCACAAACCTACATTTCATGGTGTTTGCATGGTACTTTTGTGATTAGGGACTTGGAAAGCTAAGACAGGCAATTCCTGGAGAGACTGGGATACCAGCCGCTTGTGGAAAGCGGGAATCCATATCCAGCTGTTCTGGGACAAAACAAAGGCAGGCAGTCTGAGAGACTTCCTAACAGCAAGAGGGCTGCTAAGGGGCAATGAATGCACAGAGCTTACTGCTCAGGAGAAAGGACAGGTAGACAAAATTGTCTGTGTGCACTCTGCCCAGCAGGTCGGGAGCTTTCACGATCTTCAGGCACTCCAGCTCCATGGCTGGCTACACAGCTCCAAGGACCCCCTCCAGGATATGCAGCCTACTGTGCCTTTCTCCAGGCCAGCCCCAACTGGCTCACAGACCGGCAAACCCTACCCTGGCATTAGGCCAGCCAGAGGGAAGTCCTGTCTACACCAACTACAAACGCAAAGCATAGAAGCTTATACCTGTGTGCTCAGCCCACTGGTTCAGGCAGTGGAGACAGGCAAAGCAGCCCAGAAGCAGGAAAGAACTCTTTCCTCCCCCCAGGCACCAATACCACTCCCCTGCAACCCCCAACACTGCTTCAGGGGCTGAGCAGCTCCAGAGAGTAGAGCTTCTGGGCAATAGAGGGTGCCATATACAAATATGAAACTCCAAAGGAAACTGGTTGAGAGTAAAATTATGAATACAACTCCTGAGAAAGATTTAAATGACATCAACCTCATGAATATTCCTAAAAGGGACTTCAAAATAAAAATCATTAATATGCTCATGGAGGTACAGAAAGATATTCAAGAATTCAGGAATGAATTCCAGTCAGAGATCCAATTGTTGAAGAGCACAATGCAGGGTATTAAAAGTACATCAGATATGGTGGAGGAAATGATAAATTAAATAGAAACTAGAGAAGAGGAATACAAAGAAGCTGAGGCACAGAGAGAAAAAAGGATCTCTAAGAATAAAAGAATATTGAGAGAACAGTATGACCATTCCAAACAGAACAATATTCGCATTATAGGGGTACCAGAGGAAGAAGAGAGAGAAAAAGGGATAGAAAGTGTCTTTGAGGAGGTAATTGCTGAAAACTTCCCCAATCTGGAAGAGGAGATAGTCCCTCAGGCCATGGAGGTGCACAGATCTCCCAACACAAGGGACCCAAGAAAAACAACACCAAGACATAGTAATTAAAATGGCAAAGATCAAGGATAAGGACAGACTATTAAAAGCAGCCAGAGAGAGAAATAAGATTACATACAAAGGAATACCCATCAGGCTATCATCAGACTTCTCAGCAGAAACCTTACAGGCCAGAACGGAGTGGCATGATATATTTAATGCAATGAAACAGAAGGGCCTTGAACCAAGAATACTTTATCTGGCAAGATTATCATTTAAATTTGAAGGAGGGATTAAACAATTTCTAGATAAGCAAAATCTGAGAGAATTTACCTCTGAAAAACCATCTCTACAGTGTATTTTGAAGGGACTGCTATGGATGGAAATGTTCTTAAAGTTTAATACCTGTCACCAGAGGTAATAAAACCATAGTAAAGAAAGTAGAACAGCTAATTACTAAGCAAATGCAAAATTAAATTAACTATCCCCAAAGTCAATCAAGGGATAGACAAGAGTACAGAATATGATATCTAATATATAAAGAATGGAGGAGAAAGAAAAAGAGGAGGAAAAAAAAAGAACCTTTAGATTGTGTTTGTAATAGCATTTTAAGTGAGTTAAGGAAGACTCTTAGATAGTAAGGAAATTAACCTTGAACCATTGGTAATCACAAATCTAAAGCCTGCAATGGAAATAAGTACATACCTATCGATAATCACCCTAAATGTAAATGGCCTGAATGCACCAATCAAAAGACATAGAGTCACTGAATGGATAAAAAAACAAGACGCATCTATATGCTGTCTACAAGAGACTCACTTTAAACCCAAAGGCATACACAGACTAAAAGTGAAGGGATGAAAACAGATATTTCATGCAACTAATAGGGAGAAAAAAGCAGGAAGCAAAATTGCAGTACTTGTATCAGACAAAATAGACTTCAACACAAAGAAAGTCACAAGAGACAAAGAAGGACATTAGATAATGATAAAAGGGTCAATCCAACAAGAAGATATAACCATTATAAATATCTATGCACCCAACACAGGAGCACCTACATATGTCAAACAAATACTAACAGAATTAAAAGGGGAAATAGAATGCATTGCATTCATTCTAGGAGACTTCAACACACCACCCACTCTGAAGGACATAACAACCAGACAGAAAATAAGTAAGGAGACAGGCACTGAACAACACATTAGAACAGAGGGACCTAACAGACATCTACAGAACTCTACACCCAAAAGCAGCAGAATACACATTTTCTCAAGTGCACATGGAACATTTTCAAGAATAGATCATATACTAGGCCACAAAAAGAGCCTCGGTAAATTCAGAATGACTGAAATTGTACAAAACCAGTTTCTCAGACCACAAAGGTATGACACTAGAAATAAATTATGCAAAGAAAATGAAAATTCCCACAAACACGTGGAGGCTTCACAACATGCACCTAAATAACCAATGGATCAATGACCAAATAAAAACAGAGATCAAGCAATATATGGATACAAATGACAACAATAATTCAACACTGAAAAATCTGGGATGCAGCGAAGGCGGTGCTCAAAGGAAAGTATATTGCAATACAGGCCTACCTCAGGAAAGAAGAATAATCCCATATAAACAGTCTAAACTCCCAATAAATGAAACTGGAAAAAGAAGAACAAATGAGGCCCAAAGTCAGTAGAAGGAGGGACATAATAAAGATTAGAGCAGAAATAAATAAAATCGAGAAGAATAAAAATATAGAAAGAATCAATGAAAGCAAGACCTGGTTCTTCAAGAAAATAAACAAAATAGATAAACTCCTAGCCAGACTTACCAAGAAAAAAAGAGAGTCTACTCACATAAACAGAATCAGAAATGAGAAAGGAAAAATCACTACAGACACTACAGAAATACAAAGAATTATTAGAGAATAATATGAAAAATTTTATGGCAATAAACTGGATAACGTAGAAGAAATGCACAACTTTCTAGAAAAATACAACCTTCCAAGGCTGACCCAGAAAGAAACAGAAAATCTCAACAGACTAATTACCAGCAACAAAATTGAACTGGTAATCAAAAACCTACCTAAGAACAAAACGCCTAGAGCAGATGGCTTCACTGCTCAGTTTTATCAAACATTTAGTGAAGACCTAATACCCATCATCCTTAAAGTATTCCAAAGAGTAGAAGAAGATGGAATACTTCCAAACTCATTCTATGAGGCCAGCATCACTCTAATGCTGAAACCAGGAAAAGACACCACAAAAAAAGAAAATTACAGACCAATATCCCTGATGAACATAGATGTAAAAATACTCAACAAAATATTAGCAAACCAAATTCAAAAATACATCAAAAAGATCATCCATCATGATCAATATTTATTCCAGGGATGCAAGGATGGTACAACATTTGAAAATCCATCAGCATCATCCACCACATCAACAAAAAGAAGGACAAAAACCAAATGATCATCTCCATAGATGCTGAAAAAGCATTTGACAAAATTCAACATCCATTCATGATAAAAACTCTCAACAGAATGGGTATAGAGGGCAAGTACCTCAACATAATAAAGGTCATATATGACAAACCCACAGCCAACACTGTATTTAACAGCGAGAAGCTGAAAGCTTATCCTTTAAGATTGGGAACAAGACAAGGATGCCCATTCTCCCCACTTCTATTCAACATAGTACTGGAGGCCCTAGCCATGGCAATCAGACAACACAAAGAAATAAAAGGCATTCAGATTGGCAAGGAAGAAGTTAACCTGTCCCTGTTTGCAGATGACATGATATTGTACATAAAAAACCCTAAAGAATCCACTCCAAAACTACTAGATCTGATATCTGAATTCAGCAAAGTTGCAGGATACAAAATTAATATGCAGAAATCTGTGGCATGCCTATACACTAACAATGAACTAGCAGAAAGAGAAATCAGGAAAACAATTCCATTCAAAGTTGCATCAGAAAGAATAAAATACCTAGAAATAAACCAACCAAGGATGTGAAAGACCTATACTCTGAAAACTATAAGACACTCATGAGAGAAATTAAAGAAGATACCAATAAATGGAAACACATCCCATGCTCATGGATAGGAAGAATTAATATTGTCAAAATGGCCATCCTGCCTAAAGCAATCTACAGATTTAATGCAATCTCTATCAAAATACCAACAGCATTCTTCAATGAACTAGAGAAAATCATTCTAAAATTCATATGGAACCACAAAAGACCCTGAATAGCCAAAGCAATCCTGAGAAGGAAGAATAAAACTGGGGGGATTATGCTCCCCAACTTCAAGCTCTACTACGAAGCCACAGTAATCAAGACAATTTGGTACTGGCACAAGAACAGACCCATAGAGCAATGGAACAGACTAGAGAGCCCTGATATAAACTCAACCATATATGGTCAATTAATTTATGATAAAGGGGCCATAGACATACAATGAGGAAATGACAGCCTCTTCAACAGCTGGTGTTGGCAAAACTGGATAGCTACATGCAAGGGAATGAAACTGGATTATTGTTTAACCCCATATACAAAAGTAAACTCGAAATAGATCAAAGACCTGAATGTAAGTCATGAAACCATAAAACTCTTAGAAGACAACATAAGCAAAAATCTGAATATATGCACGAGCAACTTCTTCCTGAACGCCTCTCCTCAAGCAAGAGAAACAAAAGCAAAAATGGACTCATGGGACTACATAAAACTAAAAAGTTTCTGTATGGCAAAAGACACCATCAACAGAACAAAAAGGCATCCTACAGTATGGGAGAATATATTTGTAATTGACATATCTGACAAGGAGTTAACATTCAAAATACATAAAGAACTCACATGCCTCAACACCCAAAAAGCAAATAACCCAATTCAAAAATGGGCAGAGGATATGAAGAGACAGTTCTCTAAAGAAGAAATTCAGATGGCCAACAGACACATGAAAAGATGCTCCACATCACTAATCATCAGGGAAATGCAAATTAGAACCACAATGAGATATCACCTCACAGCAGTAATGATGGCCAGCATTGAAAAGACTGAGAACGACAAATGCTGGTGAGGATGCGGAGAAAGGGGAACCCTCCTACACTGCTGGCTGGAATATAAGGTAGGTCAACCATTATGGAAAGCATTATGGAAGTTCTTCAAAAAACTAAAAATAGAAATACCATTTGAGCCTGGAATCCCACTCCTTGGAATTTACCCAAATACAACTCAGATTCAAAAAGACATATGCACCCCATGTTTATCACAGCAGTATTATACCATAGCCAAGATATGGAAGCAACCTAAGTGTGCATCAGTAGATCAATTGATAAAGAAGATGTGGCACATATTCACAATGGAATACTATTCAGCCATAAGAAAGAAACAAATCCTCCCATTTGCAACAACATGGATGGAGCTGGAGGATATTACACTCAGTGAAATAAGCCAGAGGAAGAAAGACAAGTGTCAAATGATTTCCCTCATTTGTGGAGTATAAGAATGAAGCAAAACTGAAGGAACAAAATAGTAGCAGACTCAGAGACTCCAAGAAGGGACTAGTGATTACCAAAGGGGAGGGTGTAGGAGGATGGTTAGGGAGGGAGGGAGAAGGGGATTATGGGGTATTATGTTTAGTACACATGGTGTGGGGGATCAATGGAAAAACAGTGTAGCACAGAGAAGGCAAATAGTGAATCTGTGGCATCTTACTACACTAATGGACAGTGACTGCATTGGGGTATGGTGGGGGGACTTGATAATATGAGTAAATGTAGTAACCACATTGTGTTTTCATGTGAAACCTTCATAAGAGTGTATATCAATAATACCTTAATAAAAAAATTTTAAATAAAAGAGGAAAATACTATCACCTAATATTTGTTCTATCTCTACATCCCCAAATTGGAAAAAGTGTTTTAGATATGATATTTGTTAAATGTATTTATTGTGTTTAAAACTGAACAGCTGGCCCTATATTTATAGTCCTCATACATTGATATTAGTTCTCCTGAGCTGGTTATCTTGGTAACAAAGAATACCTAACTTATTGTTTACACTTTGAATACTCCCTACCCTAGGTTACTGAGAAACTCGTGTCATTTCGTTGTGAGATTGAAGGAAGAATTTAATTTTCATCTCTTTTCAAATTTATTGTGCTAGTACAGGTTTCGGAAACAAAGTAGATGTTTACTATATATTTGTAAAATTTATTTTCAAAGATTTACTTCAGTATCCTGTGATAAGTGATGTAAAACAGACATATAAGCTAAACCATGGTATCTGCTGATTGTCAATGACTCTGGAATCAAACAAGTGAGAGCACCAACATTTCCTATGCAACCATTGTATAATTTAAATTTAAAGCTATTTTTGATTTCTTGAAAAATTTTTAAGTTATATTTACATATTTTTGAGGGGTAGGTTACATTTTCTTTCTATTCTGGATCTGTAATCAATCTTTGACAGACTAATTGATTATCCTCCATGAATGTAAAAGAGACAAAGAGTCAATAAATAAAAATACTTCACAGAGGAATTTGGCAGACACTGTTAGTTGCTACCCAGTATTTATTCCCCCACACTTTATTCCTCAGGGAATAAGTGTGTCCAGACTCAGTTGATAGATTATTATTAGACTGATTCAATTATAGCAATTTTGCTCTTTGAGTTGCCAGGCTCCCTTGCAGCTAGATATTGTCATGTGGTCCAGTCTCAGCTATGAGACGTACAGGGAAGTCTGCTGGTAGGCCACTAGCATTTTTGCATACCTATTAAAAAGGAATGGACACCAGAGGTATGGCCCCTTCCTTAAGCTTCTCAATTTGTTTAAGGCAACCTTTAGTTGAATGTACTGACTGAAAAAAGTCATAAGGCAGCTATCCTAAGGACAAAAGACAACAAATAAGGACAGTGGAACAAAAAAGAAAAGATCCTGGGTCTTTGATGGAATCGTCAAGGAACTGAATCAATGACAACCAACACTTACTGCAGACTTTTTATTATTACGTGAGAAAAATTAAGTATTTAGAAGAAAACTATATTTCCATGTATAAAGGAGATTATGTAGCATAATTTTCCCCTATAAAATTCATAAGATAATAACATTTCATCTGTGAATACAAAATGGTCTTTCATAACAAATCAGTCCTGAGGAAACCAAATTTCACTATTTCTCTCATTTTCCTCCAAATTCCTGACATTACTAGAAACAACTATTAATAGAAATAAACTGTTCCTACTCCTTCACTTTAGAAATACCCAGTTACCAGTTTAGGTATAACAGATAAATTCTCTTGTTACATAACCTGATAATATCAGCCACAGAATTATCTGGGGGCACATAAGAGATCTCTGACAGTTACACTTTTGCTCGACCTAAGCAAAGGCTAATTAGCATAAATTACTTTAAAAAAATATATCAACAGTCATCTGACAATCTGATGTATATAGATATAGCCAAACAGTAAGATTATTCATTTCTTTAAGATAAATTTCTAGAAAAGTATGCTACAGTTTCAATATGTCTACAATATTGTAAAGCTATGCAAAAACAAAAAAATACCTAGAGTCTCAATTTAATCTGTCCACTCTGCTCATATAATTTATATACCACAATAAGACTATAGCATATAACAGTTGATTTACAAAAATATATGTATTTGCATATTTTATAGAACATACCAGTTTTCTAAAAAATATGCAAATGCATTTTTAAACAGCTTATAAAAAGTACAATCACATGAAAGATAAGATTCCTTTAAAAACAAAATTTTTCTTATTAACCAGTTAATAGGAAAAATAGAAAAGCCAAAGAAATCATTTATAAACACTGTCTAGTATGTCTCATGTTGAGAAGAGTACACATATATTTCCTATTTTCTAGGAGTTAAGAAAGAATCAATATTACTTAAACTACTTTACTGTTAAATGGCATAAAAGGGCAAAAATGGGGGTAGTTTTTAAATTGAAATTTTCTTTCTTTGTTTTTCATAATATTAATTTTAAAGTTCTCATAAAAGGCCAGAAGTATTGGAATCATCATATAGTCTTATTTAACTTCCCTATGCAGAAAAGTAGGAAAGTGAGAAAGAAAGGTGAAATGAATTAAGAGATGTGATGAAAATTTGAAAATTTTGATGAACGCTAACAAGCCTCAAATCCAATAATCGCAATGGTTGAAGGCTGAAGAAAAAATGAAGAAAACTATACCAAATCACACCATAATCAAATTGCTAAAAATCAATAATGTTTAAAAATCTTTTCAAAAAACCAGAGGGAAAAAAAGACACATTATGTATTAAGAAACAAAGGTAAAAATGACATAAAATTTTGGTCAGGAACACTGTAAGCCAGAGGACAATGGAAAGAATAAAAATAAACATAACCTCGAATTCTAAAACCAGCAAAAATATCTTCAAAAAAATGAAGGTGAAATAATTTGCAGATATATAAAGACAAAGATAAACCAGTGCCAGCAGACATGCACTCCAAAGAAACAACAACAAAAAATGTTAGTTTTGGAGGAAAAAGGAAAATGACTACAGAGGGAATTTTTTTTTTATGTATACATAAGAATGAAGAACACTGGAAATAATAGAGATAGAGAGGAAGAGAGGAAGAAGAGGGAGGAAGAAAGAGAAACAAAATACCACATCAGAAATGAACGGGGACATCACTGTATAACCTATAGACATCGAAAGGACAATAAGGGAAAATGATGAACAAGTAATTTTTACAATTTTGATGAAATAGTTAAATTCCTTGAAAGGAATCTAAGGATCTACCAAAGCTTACTAGAAAGAAAAAGATAACCTGAATAGTCTTGTATTTATTTTTTTAATGAATTTATAGTTTCAAAACTTTCTGAAGAGTCCAGGCACAGATAGCTCCATCTGTGAATTCTACCGAACACCGAAGAAATAATACCACATTTACAAACTTTTCTAGGAAATAAGAGGTGAGTAGATACTTCCCCACTCATTCTATGAGGACACCATTACCCTAATACCAAAACCAGATAAAAATATTCAGTTAGAAACACACACACACACACATACAAAGAAAAACTAAAGACCAATATTTAATTTCTAATGAACACAGACAAAATTCTTTAACAAAATTTTAGCAAATTTAATTCAATTATATATAAAAAGGATAAAATATCACAGCCATATTGGTTGTATTCCTGAAACACGTTTGCTTTAACATTCAAAAATCAATCAATGTTATTCATCGGTCCTAGAGCCTACTAAAGGAAAGACCATATATTAGCTCAATAGATACAGGAAAGGTCCTTGACTAAACTCAGCATCAATTCATGATTAGAACTCTCAGCAAACTAGAACAGAAGGGAACTTTCTAAACAAAAAAAGGGCATCTGTGAAAAACCTCCTGCTAACATCATACTAAATGATGAGAGACTTTATGATTTCCCCCTAAATTGAGGAACAAGACAAGGACATCCGCTCTTACTATCTTCATTCAACACTATTGTGGAGGTCCTATTTAGTACAATAAGGAAAGAAAATGAAATCAAATGTATATGGATTGGGGGGAAATCATACCTCTTTTGATTCTCAGAACACATGATAGTCTATGTAGAAAATCCTGTGGCATCTACCCACAAAGAATATGATTAAAATTAGTGAGTTTGGTATGATGGCTAGATATGGGCTATCAATATATGAAAATCCTTTGTATTTCTATAGGTTAGCAATGAATAATTGGAGATTAAATTTTAAAACAAAGCATTACCATTTGTAATAGCACCCAGAAGACATTAAATATTTAGGGATAAGCAAAATATTTTCAAGATACGTAAGTGATACACACAAAACATTGCTGAAAGATATTAAAGAAGACTTAAGGAAATGAAGAGGTATATGGTATTAATAAACCAAAAGATTCAGTATTGCGAAGATATCATTTTTCCCCATATTGACTTAAAGATTCAACACAATCCCAATAAAAACTCCAGAAACCATTTTTTGTAGAAATTGTCAGGCTGCTTCTCAATTTTCTATAGAAATGCAAATGACTGAATGTAAAAATATTTTTCAAAAAGTCATAGAGCTTACACTACCTGATTTCCAGACTGTACTATAAGGCTTCAATAATCAAGATAATAAAGATAAACATGTAGATGAGTGGAAGAGAATAGAGAGTACATAACTAGACCTATCCATATTTGGCCAATTCATTTTTTGATAAAGATGCTGGGAAATTCAATAGGGATGGGATAACCTGTTCAACAAATGGTACTGGAACAACTGAATCTCCCTATGTAAAAATATTAAACCTCATGATGTCATACATAAAAATTAATTCAAAATGTCTCATAGGTCTAAATGTCAAATCTAAAATTAGAAAGCTTCTAAAAGAGAACAAAGGAAAAAATTATTTCTGTTCTTGAGTTAGACAAACATTTATTAGCAGCCACAAGAAGCAAGAACTATAATAGGCAAAAATGAATTAGACTTCATCAAAATTTAAATATTTAAAAGCCACAGTCAAAAATGAAAAAGCAAGCCACAGATGGAGAGAGAAATTTTTGGAAAGCATGTAGCTAACAAGAGGTAGAAAGATCTTTGTATACCGCTAACAAACTGACACATTGGTCTGCCAGCTTCATGAGCTCCTCCATCAGAACGGTGGCCAAAACAAGTACACAAATAAGATAGTTCAGAGTACAGTGCAAACTTTCTGCAGGGGAGGCGGGTCCTAGTTATGCAAGGAGCTCAGAAAGGGTGGCGGTCATTCCCAACAAGAGGAATCAGGGAAGCCATGCCGAGGGAGGCACTGTGCAGACTGAGTGGCTTATAAACAAGGGAAACTTGTTTCTCACACTTCTGGAGGCTGGAGACTAGAGATCAGGGCGCCAGGATGACAGGTTTGGCTGATGCCTTCTTCCAGGCTGCAGATGTCTCACTGCAGCCTCACATGGCAGAAAGAGGACCCTGGGGTCCCTTTAGAAGGGCACTAATCCCATTCATGAGGTGCCAACCCCATGGCCTAACCGCCTCCCAAAGGCTCCACTTCCTAATACCATCACACTGTCATTCAAATTTCAGTGCGTGAATTTTGAGAGGCCACAAACATCCAGCCCACCACAACTGCATATAAATAAACAAACAAAAAATAACTAGGAAAGTGAAAAGTACCAAGCCTATGTGGGATCCTTGGGTTGTATGGAGGAACACATAGTTCTGTATTTCAGAGATAAGGAAAAGGAAGTACAGAAAGGTCTAATGAGTTGTCCAGATTTAATTATTATTATTTTACTTACTGCTTCATGGGGGACATGTTAGAGTATCAACTCATTCAATCCTCATAACAATCTTGATGAAGGTGCAACTGTGATCCCCATTTTATAGATGAGGAAACTGAGGCACAGAGAAGTTAAAAGACTTCCCCCGTTCAGTGGCAAAGCTAGGATCAGTTCCCAGGCTGGCCCATGTGGACTCCACATGTCAGGTTACTAACTATGGCTTCTCTAGACCAGCTAATGGCAGAGTCAAGGCCAGAACACAAGATTCCTGACTCAAATTCCCATGTTTTTTCCACTCTGAAATGTCTGCTTCTACACAGCCAAAACAGGTTTTCCTGATCCGAGTCCCTGGGGCTCTTTGCTATCGCTACATCACATCAAAATGCTTTCTTTGCACCACAAACTTGAGAGTTGATTGCGGTTCTCATTTTCACAGATGGAACTTTTCTCTCCTCAGCTACACTCACTTTGTATCTCACTACAACCAAACCGTGACTAGGTAACCACAACAAAAAAGCCTCAGTGCTGCACATTCCTTAAACAAACAAAAAGGGAGAGAGAGCAAAAGAAAATAACCACAAGCAGCATCTGCTTTCAGTTGTCCTGCAAATGGAGGCATGGAAAGCAAGCTGCCTGCACCCGTGTGTACAACTCACTGACGGCACAAATGCGCGGTGCTGTTGAACGTGATAGACACCTCCCTTTAGGGGCCACAGCTAGCGAAAACAGCAGACCCCTTTGTCACTTTCTATATGCGAGGATGTCATTTCATCCTGGACAACAGAATGTGGGGGGGGGAATTTTTCTCAGACTGGTTTGCCAGGCTCCACAGCTGGAAACAATAGGAGAGAAGTATATCCACATTTTTAAAAGAATGTCAACACCTGCAGATACCTGCGGATACCTGCCACACCAGCCAGGTCTTGGTAAGAGGTGGCAAAACCAGGCTTACCACATTCATTCTCACCCCCACTTCTGACATGTTCACAGTAGTTCTCAAGCCTCGCTGCACATTAGAATCACCTGGGAGCTTGCAAATCTGATGCCTGGGTGCCTTCTGAGAGATTTAATGGGTCTGCGGTGCCACCCTAGGTAATCGGAGTTTTTGAGGTTCCCCAGGTGATTCTAACTGCAGGTGAGGTTGGAATGACTATTACACCAGAAAGAAGGATGAGGGGAAGACATTGGCCTTGAATGCAAAGTGAGAAGGAATCTCTTTTCCAAGGGGGGTGTTTTTTCTACTCTGGATAGCTGGGAAGGTAAGAAGGTGGTTAAGGACAATTCCAAGAGGGGCTGCTATTTGTAGGTAAGCTGGGCCTCTGCCTAGTTGAGTAAGGGAAAAAAAGAATGAGAACAACATTATGGTGGGAAGAGGAGACTATGGAAGTGGAAAAAATGCAGGAGTTCCTAAGGCCAAATGGACAATGTGGAAATTAGCTGTGCTTCAGCTGTCTTTCATGGAAGCTTACCCAAGTGGTGGCCAAAGGCTGCTTTGGGGCAGCAGGAGACTGAGGCTAGACTACTGGTGGTGGGGATCATGGGGGCTGGATAACATGGGGTTCCACCATAGAGAACTGGGTAGCAGAGACACTACACTCTTGTGTCCCAAGAGAAGGTGGCCACGTGGGTGCTGCCCCACAGAGGCACCAAAGGCCAGTGGGGGACATCAACAACCACCTAGGAGAGATCTAAACCAGGGCAAAGATAAAGAGATGCTTCCCCTACCCCTCTCCCTCCTCCTGTTCCAAGACACCAGAGATACTTGGGTCTGAAAGCTGAAGCAAGAAAAATTGTGAGTTTTGGACTAGACATGAGCTTGAAAATTGAAAAATGGGCTGAGTTACCATAATTGAAGTGGACCATAAATTATGGAATCCACCCAAGATATTGCCTAAAGTCAGAAAAGAAGTCTTCTAACCAACACAGCAGAAGGCAGAATTGGAGAAAAAAAAGTGATAATTATCTTTTTAGCTGAATTGAGATACCTGTTAGATTTGGAAGAGCATGCCCATTTTCCCAGAGGCAGTTAATTTCTGTGGAAAGTAAATGTGTATATTCACCAAATGACACATCAGTTGGTATTACTAATTTTAACAGTATCACCAATGTGCTATTGAAGCATCCTTTATGGAGAATGAAGAAATACTACAGACAGATGCTCTGCAGCTGGCCTCTTTACAATTTCCGTGTTTTAAGCCTCAGTTCCAAGGGCTAGTGGGCCAAGTGAATCCTGACTTAGCTATGGTGAATGAGAGATGAACCAAGTAGCTTTGCTGATCGTGGGTGAATTATATAAATCCCTCATCCTCAATTTTCTCATATAAAATATGTGAATGACATCTGGTCATGAGGTTGTTCCAAGGATTACATTGTGCCCTCCATGCAGCTGGCACATGAACTACTCAATAAATGTTCATAGAATTTCAATCTTGATAAAATGCTTTTCTAGAATAAAATTCTACTCAATAAGCCCCCATTTAAGTGGACATAAGTACCAAAAGGACTTTGTTGAAAGATTGCTTCAGAGAGAAGGCATCCATATGGCCCTTAGTGCTTGTACCTCCCTCCAGATTAATGCTTGTGGTTTCCTGAGAAATTTTTAAGCACAGTTCATATTAACAATAGCCATACATCATCTATATAATCCGGTTTAAAACAGCTTTCTTTGATGATTTTTAAGCATTCATATTTAAAAGTGTGTAACCCGTTTAAAAAGACAGTAAAATAAGTAAAGGCAACAGGGCTTTGAATGAGGGAATTAGTGACAGTATAGATCCAAAACTATTGCTTTTCCTTTTAGAAGGCAGTTCAGAGCCAGAAGGGAGAGAGAGAGAGAATCCAAGGGCTCAGTAACCAGGCAGCAGTCCACAAATCAAAAGAGCAGAAAGACAAGAGTAATTAAGGTAATTAAGATTGCAGAGCAACAAAGAGCCTTCTAGAAGAGAAATCACACTTTACTTTTGAATAGAAGCTACAGATAGCTGGAAAGGGGCCTGGGACCGTAAAAGTCTGTAAACGAACACTAAAACCTTCCATAAGGATAAAAGGAAAGTAAATTCACAAATACTCAGAGCTCGTATCAGTTATTACTTGCAAAATACATCCTGTGTTCCATACTTAGGAATGTACATTTCTTTGACTTTAACTCAGGTATTATAAGAAAGCAAAAGAATCTCATCGATATACCTATAATTTTCTTCACAAATAATTACATAGACATAGCAAAATCAAGTGCCTCTTGCTTTCCATTTTGGCTCCAGTTAGCCTTACCTGAAGAAAACCTATTCTTGGGCACCACAAAACCCCAAACTCCAAACCAATGGCTTTTGACTACAGACACACAACAGAATCAGCTGAGAACTTTTCCAAACAACAACAGCAGAAACAATACACATGCTTGGTTCCCAATTTGAACTATATAATCAGAATCAAATAGGGTGTGTGGGGTCCATGAATGCTTGTTAAGTCCCCAGATATCCTGATCTGCACCTCTACTTATAACTGCCAGCCATCACCATTCAACTGGTATACCTCCCCAAATTGCAGATGCTATCCACCAAGGAAGAATTAATCCACCAATACAGTTCTTCTCTTGATAAAGCTGGAGCCTTCCCTTGTTTCACTCAGCAACCTCTGGCAAACTAGCCTGGACAATTCTAACCTGTATGAAGTCAAATTAAGTAGCCCGAAGTGCATCCTGAGCTTTTCCAAAAATAAAAATAGGATTTGCTCAATAATAACTTAGTAGAAATTAATCAAGGCTAGATTCTGGTCTTGAGATCATCAGTGCTTCTTTCCCAATGGTCTACAGCATCTGTAGTTTCTGGGATGCACAACCACAGCAGATGATAAAACTCACCTCCTCCTTATAGGCCATTTCTCCTACTGCTGGGATTAGTCGATCAATAACCAGCAAATGAGCACCTGTTATAACAGGGTACTCTCAAGGTGCTATGTATTCAACCTAATCTGTTTTTAAGAAATTTAAAATGCAATTTGGGGGGCCAATGCATGAGAAAACACGAGGAACAAAAGGCGGGACATGAGAGTCTGAAGTCAAATAGTAGGAGAAATAGTAAAAAAGGAAAAGTGCTACCATGTAAAAGAGGAAAGCTATTTGCTGAGTTTATTGGAGAATTTGTAGCGAAGACTGAGCTTGATCCTAGGAAAGAGCAATAACGATGGGAGTGAAGAAAAGTGGAAGAGAGCATTTAAACTCAATTTTCAGTTCAAAAACTATTCATGATAGATCTGCTACTACTGGGGTAATCAAGATGGTGGAAGATAAAGATGACAGGCACTAGGCGTGCTCTGGAAAATTCACACTGACTCACACCAGTGTACTAGTCTTCATCATTTACACAAATAGAACATGGAGAACATGGCAGGCCTCACAGAGGCAGTGGCTTTTTGAAATAGACCTTACATAGTATAAAGGAATTCAACAAGAAGAGTTACAGAAAAATGGCTTTCCAAAGAAAGGAAGCAGGCTATATCTGGAGAAGAGTAAGTAATCTTATTTGACAGCATAAAATAACTCAGGATCTTATCAGAGTTTTAAAAAGTTTAAATCATATTTTAGAGAATTCAGAATGTCAGTTTGCTACATTTCTATTTAATAGTCACTGTGGAGTCATCAAAATTTATGCTCTGTGGAATTGCATAATCAGAGTTGTCATTTAGAAGGAAAATTCTGGCAACAGGCTGAGGGCTAATTGGGAACAAGGAGGAGGGGCAGGAAAATCGTAAGGCTCATACAGGAGTCCAAGTGAGAAGACGTGAGGTGGACCCACGCATAACCTCCCCTGCAGCTTGATGTCCCTCCCCCTGCCCTCTGAAGATTCTTTGCGGGTGAAAGATGACATGAGAATCTTCCTACTTGAGTAAGAAAGATGTCTTTCAACTGAGGGAAAAACTAAAGTGTCATGAATGATTACTACATTAACAACTTCCAGTGAAAATGACATCATTCATTTGTTAGAATATAGTATATGTGTTTATATATTTATTTATATATTCAATATACAACTTTGGAAAAGACAGTCTTCCCATTTTGCTGATTTAGGCAGGTAGATGAGCAGGACCACACAGGCAAATTTCTTACCTGTGCATATCACACATATTTGCCCCCATGTTCCTCCAAGGAGGAGAAAAGCATCCAATGAACAGGATAATTGGCTTGCTTTCAATTCTGTCTCCTGCATACACAATTCTGACTTGTCCTGTGCTTGTCCAGTTGAACCACAAAATCTACATTTATGGAAATATAAAAGGCACTGGGAAGTGTTTGGGAAGCATAACCTCTGCTGGTTTATTACTTGGAGAGTACGTGGCGGAGGCAGCACTGAGCGCAGTATCAAGTAAATCTGTCATCACTTGTAGATATGATGGAATACAAGAATCATAGTTTACTTTTATTGAACTGTGCTCCATCTTTCATGATGTTTTTATAATTTTATCTTCTGTATTCAGAACAACTCCCTATTGTTCCCATTATATTGAAAAGAAAATCAAGGCAAGGAACATTCATCATCTCACAACTAGTTAACTCAGAACCCAGGCTCCAGTTTTTAGTTAACTACTTCTTCAATTAAATTTTACTGGCTCATTCAATACTTTGAGTTCTGCTGCTCTCATCTTTGAGCCAAATCCATGTCTTCGCTTTTGAGTCATTGCCTTTGATACCATGCATAATTCTAAGGTCAAAAAGGAACTTAGAGCATATAAAAAAATACTCAGAGGGTTTGATGGATGTTAAATTGCTCTTATAAAGTAACATCTTGATATGAATTAATTTTAAATTAATGAAAAACATACGAATTCTCATACATTCAAATAAAACTCATCGGTTCAAAAAAAAATGAAGGAAAATCTGCTTAGCAGAAAACACTATACCAACTCCCAGATAGTTAAGCAATAAATCATGACATTCTACGAATCCAGCACATGCTGGATTGGTCTTTCTCTGCATTAAAGAAGGAATTTCCATGAGTGCTAACCAAGCAAGCTCCTGAAAACCAGCTGAGGATTTGGAAATTGTATTCTAGTACTCCATTATTTCTGTAAAGAAGTCCTCTGAAAAGACATCTGAATCACCTGGGAAATGCACTTGTAATGATAGTGAACTCTGTCCTGTATCAGATTAATCCATTTTCTGGTCTGCAGCAGCTTGAAGTACAAAAACTAGTTTCTCTGAAAGCCTCCATCCTCCCTAAGGAAAGTCCTGCAGGCTGAGCTCATATGAGCCCCAAATTTAAATTTTGATTCACCCCAGATGTCACTGATGATGGTAATCACGTCCCAGAAGACAACATGAAGATTTCTGCCACTCTCAGAGACTAATTCATTACAGCTTCCAAAATGAATTAGGGCATTCAGTGTTTAGTCTTAGAATATGCCATAGGTCATTTAGTGCTTTGAAAGTCTGGAAGCTCACCAATAATACCCTTTTTGCCTTTGAAATTAAGCCAAAGATTATAGACTCGAAACAGGAGGGAAGAGTGCCAGAGGAGGTTTTGTGAAAAGAAATAATAATGATAAAATAGCATTTAAAAAGATTTTCCTACAGTAGTTTACCAACCATGGTGAAGGGTAAGGAGTTAGGAAGGACACCTAGGTTAGGATCTATTTTCATTTAAGTATTGGAGACCTAACTCTAACTTAAGTAAAAAAAAGAAGTTAATTGATATTTAGTAGGATAGGCTCAAGATTAAAGAAAGACAACTCATCAAGGACTCTGCCTCCTGGATTCTTTCCATTCATCTCATATTCGCTCATCACTGCTTCTCCTCGTGGACTGGCTTCACCCTCTTTCTCTGTCAACAGCAGACATGGCTGGTAGCAGCTCAGCCTTGTGCCCCGAGGAATCACAGGGAAGGATGCTCACTGGCTCTCTTCATCGTTTTTAGGCCCTAGGGGTGGCATAGTATAAATGAGCACACCTGGCTCATGTACTCCAGTAGCTAGAGAAAGGACAGTGGGAGAGAGCTTGGTAGGCGGACAACTAAAAGAACAGCAACTATAACAACGGAAACACCAACTACTAAAACACCACCTCCAAACCCACAATCTCACAATCTTCCACAGTAGCCTGCTAGACTGTGGAAGTGTTTAGGTATGTGCCTCCTCTAGGCGGACAGTTACAGAAATGTTCTTCCCTGCTCATCTCCTATCCAAAAAGCCCCGTCCCTCTAAGACCAAGTTGTTATTTCACTCTCCTCCCGAATCAGTCACATTTCCTTTCCTCTTCCCTAAACACCTCTAAATTTCCTAGTCTCTTTCAAATAACTTAGCACTAAGATGGTTTTCTATTTAGGCTTTATTTCTGAAAATAAATGTAAGATATATATAATAAATTTTTATTTAGAATTCTGTTTATCATTACGATCAGTGTTGTTTTATATTTTAAATCCACATAAGTCCCTCAACTGTCTTATGTTTCTTCCACAACAGAAGCAGGTGATGGAGCAATTATACTCTGTGTTGAAACATATTGTCAGGGAAATTTTCCCTAGTAAGTTGTCCCATAATTCCTTTTTATAAAAGTAAATTTAATTTTAATGAAGCTATAGCCCTTAGCAGATCTAAATATTTGCATAGTGAAGAGTACACGAAATAGAGAGTTGGAATGATTTTACAGTAGTATACTAAATCGATTTATTTCTCCATAATAATGCTCAATTAATCTGGATTGAATTGATCTTTTTACTCACAATATTGTTCATCTATTTGGCTTCTTAGCCTGTCTCCTACCTATTTGTGCATACTGATTGCCCATATAATCAATGTTTTGGCCATGAAGCTGGCTGAAATAGTTGGATCACCTATTCTTTAAGTGCTTCTCTTATATTAAACCAGCCTAAGTATAGAGAACCAGTGTCTTTGTTCAGGATCTCTGGATCTAATATGTAACAGAGAAATGATAGTATTTGCTTTGTGAGTACTTCAAAGTGACTTTATAACATTAGTGAGCTGATAATAGCATCTTTATTTATTTATGGTAATCAGAAGAAACAATAGTTTGTATGAAACTATATCCTGAATAACTAGATAGCTAATATAAGTTTTGACTATTGTTATTGTCACTGTCATGCAATTCATGTAAAGCACTCCCTCCTCATAGCCGTTTATCAAAAGGAAAATAAATATAAGACTGATTCTACTTAGATTAAAATCACTGAGTCCATGTACATTTGAGCAACTGTTGTTAAGATATAAAAGGAGAAGCAACCTAACTGTCCATCAGTAGATGAATGGATAAAGAAGATGTGGTACATATACACAATGGAATATTATTCAGCCATAAGAAGAAAACAAATCCTACCATTTGCAACAACATGGATGGAGCTAGAGGGAAATAAGTCAGGCGGAGAAAGATAAGTACCAAATGACTACACACATCAGTGGAGTATAAGAACAAAGCAAAAACTGAAGGAACAAAACCACAGCAGACTCACAAAACCCAAGAATGGACTAATGGTTACCAAAGGGAAAGGGGCTGGGGAGGATGGGTGGGAAGGGAGGGAGAAGGGGATTAAGGAGTATTATGATTAATGCACATAATATGGGGGGCACGGGGAGGACAGTATAGCACAGAGAATACAAGTAGTGACTCTATAGCATCTTACTATGCTGATGGACAGTGACTGCAATGGGGTATGTGGTGGGAACTTGATAATATGGGTGAATGTAGTAACCACAATGTTGCTCATGTAAAACCTGAGCATAAGATTGTATATAAATGTACCTTAATAAAAAAAATTGACTTGTAAAAGAAAAGATATAAAAGGAATGTAAAAGATAAGATGCTTAGTATTAAAGAAAACTTCTGGTTATTGTATGCTGAATTTCCCAAGCTGAGATAGAAATTTTAAATATTTACCTTGACTTACACTTACTGTAAAACATCTGTGCTATTGAAATGTTACAACAGGTCTCTTTTTCCTCTTAATTGTGTGTGTATGTACAAATACACACACACACACAAACCAAAAATGGTAATATTATTTTTATATATGATTATGGGGACTGGGTTTCCTTTCCTAATGAAGTTTAATAGAATAGGAAAATTATGTACTAAACCTGAAAGATAATGAAGCTCCAAGATATATAACCACCACAGAGCTTTCTCCACCAAATATACAACATGTGTTAATCTTCTTTCCTAATTAAAGAAACTCCATTTTTTAATTTATTATTTGGACCTGATTATAATTTTTTAAAAATTTAATTATATATACCCTCCTAGGAGGTCTCTAATACACTTTTAGTAAATTTGAGTCAATTAAAACTACATCATTAAAAAAAATGACATTGCAGCCATTTCTCATCTTTTTAGCTTCATTACTAAAGATAGAATATTAACTGAAAAGTCTGTGTTCTGCTAAGAAATGACTGAAGTGATGGGTCTCCAACTGCAGTCCTAGGGGACCATCACCATCACCTGGGAACTTGTTAGAGAAGCATATTTAGGGACTCCATCCATACGTACTGATTCAGAGTCTCTGAGGATGGAGGCCAGCAATCTGTTTTCACTTTTAAAAACTGTTTTAAAAGCTGTTTAGGTGACTTGGCAACTCCTGGCATAAAGAACCCAAAGAGCAGAGCTGATCCCTGAGAAGCAGAGGTGTTATCATTCCCTTCCCCTGTCAGTACGCTATCACTGAGCATTTGGGCTCTTCTCTATGAGCGTACACACTGGGGGTGTCTGTTGGTGGCAGCCTGCCCAGGTGATGCCTTAGGTCCAAAATTCACCTGATCTCCCTCCTAACCATCCATATCTCCCTTTCTCCATAAACTGCCCCAAACATATCTCATTTAGTGGGAAATAAATTCACACTGAGATGTTAACTATTGTGAACAGTTTACCATATCATACTTTCAGGAAGATTTGCACTATACTATACTACACTAGGGTCTAATCAGCACGTAAGTTTGGCCTATGTAATAATATTCCTATTATACAGCTGAGGCAGGATGATCTCTAAGGTACCCTCAGGCTTTGACAGACATTCAGTAGCAATGTCATTACCACCCCACCATCTCTATTCTCACAGAATTTCCCATCTACTTCTTTTCATTTATTTTTTCACTTGTGCAATAATTAATTGAATATTTACTATGTACCTGACCCTGAGCTAACTATATGTTCACTTTTTCACCATTACAATAAATGTCTGTATAAAGAAAGAACTAGAAAAGGAAGGAAAGAGAAGTGGTAAATGAAGTCTCTAACTTTCCCCAAACTGTATTTTTTGCTGTCTTGAAGTTCTAATACTGCCCCCCCCCTCTGTTTTCCACTGCTAGCCTAATAATCAGCTGACTTTGTGCATTACAAGTCTATAAAGTTTTACTTTTTTGATTATTTCAGTCTGATGAGACCAAGGATTGGAAATAACTAAAATGTCAGTGTAGAGCCCACAGATAATTGGCCTGCAATTAACACACATCTAGCTGTAAAGCCACTGGCTGTACATTCCTATCCTACAAATTGGTTCTCCACAGCTCTTTAATTAATATGGAAATAATGGAATGCTACATTTTACACAATTACTTTCTTGGACCCTGTTTTAGGGTTTTGGTGGGGTTTTACTTACAACTTGTGAATGAAAGGACAGATCTCACCTCATTGCTAAATAACAATCAAATCACATACTTCCTCCCTGGACTGATGGAGCATGGATGGCTAAAGGGTTTTTGATCACAGAGGTGCCTTCCAGACTTAGAACAATATACTGTATATGATGAGTAAATCATTGAGTTTCTGACCTGAGGCAAATCACTCTCCCTTAACTAATCTCCAATTCTCTTGACCCGAGTTTTGATAAAAAGGTAGAAACCCTCTCATAAGGCAGCTCTCGACGAGTGATTGATCATCATTGCTAATGTCACCTGGAAATGCTCATCGCTGGGCCCCACCGAGTCCTACTAAACGAGAGATTCTGCGGGTGGGGCCCAGCGATACGCTTTAACTAGTACTCTCGGTCATTATCTAGCACACTAAAATTTGAGAACCACTGTTTTATTTTATTTATCACTGAAACCAGAACACTGAATGTGGAAAATATGAGGACATTCCTCCTTCCAAAATAGGAGAAATGACTCGCCCCTGGGACACGGAAGTGTCTGCCAAGTCCAGGGGTGCCCCACATGACCACCTGAATAAGGGCGCTTTGCATGGGACCCAAGGCAGGATGAGGTGAAGAAAGGTCAGAAAAGAAGGGGCATGCCTTGGAGAATTAATGAAACTTTTTAACTAATTTAGGAGTATGGTTCAATAATCAGTCCAATTCTATGTATCAGAAAGAGAGAGGGAGAGAGGAAACTAGAGAAGAAGAAGGACAGAAAGGGGGAAGAGAGGATGGATAGAGGAAGTCTGAGGAAGGCTGTGCTTTGGTTAGCTTTGTACACTGGGTTGCAAAGTAATTCAGAAGTTAGGCAGTAGTAATAATATTAACTAATATTTAAGAAGAAAGCGGAAGGTATGGTAAATGAGGGTAGAAACAAGGCAAACTGTAAATAATATAACAACAAAGAAAAGGTAGTGATATAAAGTAAGGTTAAGAACAGAATATAAAGTTGCATTCATTTCTAATTATTATTATTTTAAAAATAATATGTGAAAAAGAATTGGAAGATTTTATAATCAATAGTATTGTTGAGTAGACCAGTGGTTTTTTTCTTTTTCTTAAAATTGACGTTAATGCTAACGTATTTTGTTTTTAAATTATATTGACTACAGGTTGTCACACCACAGCATGCTCAGTTTGAGAATTTTTCTGTTCTTCTGTTTTAGTTGCTATGATTGCATCCTGAAGGACCTAGTGGGGCCCAGGAAGCTGCTCATATTGTTGCTACTCATGTATACACTTAGAGATACATTGTCACCCAGCTGGCCAGGCATCTCATTAGATCAGTGAATCTGATTGATATGCACACATTCTAAAAGCCTGGCAGAATTTCTGAATAAGAGCTGAGTTGCACATGTTCCTATTTTTTGAAACATTTTGTTCTCAGTGCAGGACCTTGAGTCATTTGAAACTTCAAAGTCACATTTATATAGTCAATGGTGTGGTTAGCTTAGATAAGAAAATGAGGATCAGGGAAATTTTGTAGTAGAGACATGCAGAAAGGACAAATAAAAAGTCCCAGAGAGAAAAATCTCTCTGCACTTTTATCACTAGAGTCCTATAATAAGATGTTGCTGGGAATGGAACAGCATCAGGAAAAATAAGTAAATATGCAGAATGTGAACAATTAAGCAAATGTCAAGTACAAAGGGCCAAACCCTTATAAAGACTAAATAATTGGTGAAGTATTTATTTCTTCAGCACCCAAGGGGAAAATAAATGGAAATGGAAGAAATAGAAATGAACTTGCTCAAAAGTGGCTTGGCAATCTGAAGAACAGCTGGATTTAATTCAGCTTTCCCAAGAAAAAAGAGGGAAGATTTGGAGTTAGCCCAACTTGTCTGTTCAGATTAATGTAGCTTTCATACATTCAGTCATTCATTCGCCAACCAATCCTCTACCAAGTGGCCATCATATACCAGGTAGGAATGTGTTAGGTGCTAGGGCAGCAGTGCCTCTTCTCTGCCTCTTAGTCTCTCCTCACTCCCTCACTCTGACACACTAACTCTTCACTGGAGGGAAAGAGTACAGTCACATTCCACACCTTTCAACTGTTAGAGCACCTAGAATAATCTGAAGAAATAGAACCCAAAGTCCAATTTTTAATGCACCAATTGTGTTGAAATAACTTTGTGGGCCCACAATGGAACCACTACTGCCAGGGGTGCCACCTCAGCAAACTGAAACCTAGGAAACCTCTGTGTCCCTGTAAATGCTCTGCTTGCCCAGAAATGCCCAGTCTGCCAGCCCCCAAATGCCAAGCCAGTTCTGGGCTCTAAACTTACTTCCTTGATCCTCTCACCTCAAACAAGGTTGACTGTGTGGTCCCTGCCAATTATAGATATTTTCTATTTCTCTTTCTTGTTCTTTATTCTTTATCCTATAAAAGCTTCCTGTCTTCTGCCCAACTTTGTAGTTCTGCAAAAGGAAACTGTCCACTTCATGAAGGGTTAAATAAAGTTTGTAAAGATGAGTGGGTAAGCACGAACGGATATGCATACATAACAGAATATTGCTCTGCTATAAAAAAGAATGAAATCTAACTATTTGTGACAATATGGATGGACTTAAAGGATATTATGCTAAAAGAAATGTCAAAGACAGCTACCCTTTGATCTCACTTACATGTGAGAATGTAAAAAGAAAAGTGAAAAACCAAACAAAATAAATAGACTCATAAATATAGAAAACAAACTGGTGGCATAAAGGAGGGGGGCGAGGGAGGAGCAAAAGAGATGAAGGGAATAAAGAGGTACAAACTTCCAAATATAAGCCACAGAGATGAAAAATACAGCATAGGGAATATAGTCAATAGTATTGTAATAACTTTGAATGGTGACAGAAGGTAACTAGACTTACTGTGGTGAGCATTTGAGAATAAGTGCTGAGTGAAACAACTGGACCCAAACTGTATTTCTTAGTCATTCAAAGAAATGTCTCAAAAGGTTACTTTACTTTTGAACTTGTCTTGGAGAAGGCACTGAGATATAAAACAGAGTTAAGGAAGCCCAGTGCCACCACTGAAAGGCTTCCAGTCTACAGTTTAAACAATTAGAGAACAATAAAGATTGTTCATAATATAAAAGAAAACATGATGGCCTAATAAAAGGATTACAGAGAAGCTACCCAAAATTCATACATTTTTGCCCATCTTCTCTAGTAAGTCTGACATTGTCAAAGATTAAAAGAGAATGCCCCGGAAACATTTTGGTTATCAGTGCCATACATCAAAAGCAATCCTTGGCATCAGTCACCTACTATCCTACTATTTATGTGATGTCTACCAGTACACTGGGCACAACTAAGTCAAGTATCTTCTTTCTGTGAGATGGGATTAGGATGTCTGCACATCTGAGTATTTCAAATACAGAATTAGTATGAGAGTGGAGTGTTGATAAATTTCCAGCATCCTGGCCTTTTTGGAAAGACTGAGTTTCATTCTGACAGATTTGGGGTATAAGGAGAGCTGCTCCCAATCCCTAGGCTTTAGACTCTAGATAACTGCTTTCTTCCACCCATACTCATACCTTTCAAGCCTATACCTACATAATTCTTGAATGGGGTTCAGCTGCATCTGTGATGAGTCCCTTCTCCCTTGCTTCCCTACCCTACTGTAGTGCCCAGAGTTCTCCCACTTTGCCCACACACTCCTTTTCTTCATTCTGTGTGCTGTAGAGTTTCTACTACCTAGGATCCCAGCATTAATGGAAAAATCAGGCTTCAACAAGTACCTGCATCCACTCATATCTTCTCTTTTCTTCCTGTTACAATGGGAAAAGTTCTCCTATCAAAATCCAATCCCCCAAATTTGTGTTGAAATTCTTTCCTCTCCCACCTCACAGAAATCTGTTTCATCTGCTAGCCCATCTCTGTTATGATGTTTATGCTTTTCTCTGTATGACCATTCCTTAAAACATGCAAACACCACTTTGAAGTCCTCTCTTCACCCATCTTCTTCCAGTTACCCATTTAAGTCTCATCTCCCAGCCCTACCCAACTTCTTAAAGAGGTATCTATACATGCTTCCTTTGCTTTCTTACTTCTTATCCAATTTTTAACTCAAATCTAAATTACTCTTGCTACAATCACCAATTGTGGTTATTTTCCAAGGATGGCCCCAAATAATTCAGCCAGTTTTCATACAAGCATGCCGCTCCTGCATCCAAAAGGTAGAGCTCACTACCCCTCTCCTTGACTCTGACTGTGGCCTCTAACTGCCTTGATCAGCACAATAAAGTGGAAGGGCTGCCTGGAAGCTTCACTGGCAGCTTCTACCTCTGCTTCCATCTCTCGGAGCACTCTCTCAGAGCACTCTACCTCAGGAACTAGGCACCGTGCTGTAAGAACCCTGAGGCACACGGAGAACACACTCTCTGTTGACTCTTCTGAGAGAGCTCACCTGTCTCCCTGCTAACTCCACTCTTCCTTCACATCTGAAACTAAAAGCATTTCCTCAGAGATGCCTTCATTTGAAATATAACAACTCAGAACAGGTACTGATATTGTAATTTATCATCAACACTGCATTTCCAATCCATAGTGCTTATCACAATTTTTAGTTGCTATTTTATTCTAGAATTACTTTTAATATCTGTCTCTCCCAATTAATATGTAACCCTCATATCTGTTTGCTCACTATCATGAAAAACAGCTTCTAACATGGCCTCCATTGATCCCTGACCCCTGGCATTCCAATCATGTGTAAGACTCTCCCTTTAAGGGTGAACTGGACCTAGTGGTTCACTTCTAATCAAAAACTATGATAAAATGGATGTGGATAGCACTTCCATAATTAGGTTGTAAAAGACTATGGCTTGCATCTTGCTAGTACATTTTAACAAAGTAAGCTGTCATTTTGAAAAGACCCAAATGGCAGGGAACTTAGGACAACACTGGCCAACAGCTATTGAGAAACAAAATCCTGCCAACTATGTGTGTGAGCTTGGCAGCAGATTTTTCCACAGTAGAGCTTTGAAATGACTACAGCCAGGGAACTCTATGATGGCAGCCTGTGAATTAGAAGCCATACCTCAGCCATGCTCAGGTTCCCGACCCACAGAAACTGTGAGATAAGAAATGGATGTCATTTTAAGCCACTAAATGTTAGGGTAATTTGATATGTAGCAATATAATCACTGCATCTCCTACACCAAAAAAATAATACATTTTAGTATTTAAAATGTTTGAGACAATGTTCTAAGTACTTCATATGTATTCATTCATGTAATGATCACAACTGCCTAAGGTCACTTCGTAAGGATCAGAGTTAATGGTTGGTTTAGGTACTCTATGTATTTATTAAGTGAATGAATAAATAAATATCTATCTCTACCACTCTGAAAACTAAAAAAATTAAACTGTTGGTGTCTACTAAAATATTTTCAACATTTTAACCAGCTCTCTGAAATTAATCAATGCACACATAATGGACTCTCACTGTGTACTAATACCTTCAAGTCTTGTGGTTGACATAAAGCATGTGTCCCTTAATCCAATATACAATGCTACATTATAGGTACTTTATACTATACACCAGTTTAAAAAATCATGCAGAAGAGTCTGGTCATTGGCCATGATTTTTGGCATGAGACTTATGGCCATGATATATGAATCTGACCATTTTATTGACCCAAATTACTAATTTCAGGTAGCTGTAAGCAAGACATTTTTCCACCTTGAGTAGCTAATGGACATTTTATAAGATACCTCCAGGTTACCCATGCTGTGCTGTGTAATGCCAACTCCTTTCGGATTCACACCTGCAAGCTGGGTCATGTGATTCATGCTGGATGATTTCCTTGCTATGACTCAGGTGTGGTTTTCCAAGTAAAACAATTCCAGAATATGGATTGATTCCATAGACTAAAGCCAGCCTGCTCACACATCTTTACCTTATCCCTTCTTAGGTGAAAAAATAAACTCCCAACAGTAATCACTTCCAAAGTTTGATTTGAATAAAAGAGAAACAGAGACTAAATTCTTCAACATTAATCCTATATTACCTCTTGAAAGTCATGGGTGTTTGGACAGTAGTGTAATAACAAATATACTGATATGTCTCTGAAAGGAATGTTACATGACCATGAGTCATTATGCCAATCACTTCAAGACTGTTTTAGTAGCTGGTAGGAAGAGGTGGGTGTCTCCAGAGCATAAAATTGTCCTCAAAGTAGGTGGAGCCTATGATAATATTGATGTAATATAAACATTGCATTTCTAAACTATTTACAAGGTCATGTCCACTCTACATTAGAGGTCAAATTACTTCTGAGAGGTTCAACATGGATTTCTAGAATATTCCTTGGGTTTCAGCACTTTGCTATTCTATCATTTTCTGGAGTATTTGGGAAAGGCAGCATAAACTCATCAAAGGAGGATTTGACTTGGAGTTTATCTGTGGGACTTTCATTCAAGTTAGTTCACCAGGCTTTATTCTAAAATGTGATTAATCTTAGATGTACTTTTCTTTTAGGGTTAGCCTCCTTACTTGTAAGGCAACTGGAAGTTTAATGGCCTGGGTCCTCACCTTATCCTAATCTACTCCCTCACTGTGTATGAGCAATGATGTAATACTGAGCCTACTGCTCAGGTGCATGCTTGCATATCAGTTGTCAGTAAGCCATTATTGCCTGTGTTGCTATAAAAAGATCTCCTCCAGGTGCTGAGAGCAGAGTAGAGCAGAGGAGAGGCTGGAGGAGAGCAGAGCCTGGAGAGACGAGGCAGTGCCTGAGGCAGAGGCTGAAGCTGAGGCAGAGATAGAGTCGGACTTGCTACTTGCAGACTTCCCCAAAGGTGAACAGGATTCTAGCACTCGACCTACCACTGTGAGAATAAAGCTTGGTATAAGCCCCTTTTTACCTCCAATGTTCCATTGTCATTTTTGAGTCTCACCAAATCTAGAGTGAATTTGACCGGAGCTGAAACCCGCTTTACCATAGCTTAGTGGAATTCCCAGGAACAGGTAGCTCCTCCCAATCTCTCTGGGGCAATATCACTCCCAGAAACATTAGCGCCATCACCCTCACTCCGACTTGCTCAGAGATTTCTCATTATCCACACCCTCCCTCCCATTTATATCCTGGTAACTTCAAACCTTCTGGAAAATAAAAAGCAACTCCTCTGTTCTAAAAGTTGAGGGCATACAGGGAGGGACTATCGATCCCTTAAGTATAAACCAGCCCTAGTCCTCACTTCCTATGCCACTCCTAAGAGAACAGATTCAGTCCTACTAACAGTGAGGATGATCCCTATAACAGAAGTTAATATTTATTAAACAATCATCAATCTTCACAATTGACCTAGAAGTACCCCATTTACCAAATGTGGGTTCTCAGACTCATAAAAGTAATTTCCATAAAGTCACATGGCTCTATAAATATTTGAGCCATGATTTCCTAGAACAGAGACTCAGCCACACCTGATTCTAACTCGAGGAGGTATCTTCTAATTCTTCAGCTTCCTTGTCCAGGCCAAAGCATAAATCAGATCCTCATCTTCCTTTTTAACAGATTTTTGCCACCTCAGCCATCCATTCCCTTCCCAGCTTCCATTAAGTCTGTTTTCTTGAAAAGAATCAGTCAGGAAATGTGAGTATAAGCCACTACCTTGCCTTCCTGGAAGACATGTGCCTTTAAGATACCTTGCTTTGATAGTGAAAATGGTTTCACAGGGTATTTGCTTATTTCCATACATAGCAAGTTGGATACGTTAAATACCTACAGGTTTTCATATATATATATATTAATCATACCTCAGTAAAGTAGTTTAAAAAAAACACCTTGCACTATTTTTCAACCTAACAATTTCTGAGATAGTTGCCATCTCTGAACAAATGTAGAGGGAAGAATGGAGCAGAAATGTGTAAGCAGGAGAGAGGATTTTTCTTAATGCCTCTGAAAGCCCACCACACAGACCTGCCAGCTCCAGTCATGGTCCTTGGCTCACAGGTGCCTGTTTTGCTGCTAGATGAGGAGTGAAATTGTACCCAAGCCTGTTTAATTCAGTTTTGCTGTTACCTGAGGACTTTTATAGATCCAGAAGCAAAATTAATAAATGCTGGCTGACCCCCTTGAGCACATCACTTCCTCACTGGAGGGACAGCATACATATGAAGACAGGAAACAGTTAAAGAACAACCAAAAGTACTAGTCAATGATGTGACATGCCAAAATAATTAATCGAGGTAATAATTGCATAGAAAAGTCAGAGACAGTTAAAATCAACCTAAGGTATGGAATTTGGAGAAATTTCCAGAAAGAGGGTTGACTTGATATAAACCTTAAAGGATTTGAAGAGAAAATAACAGCATTAAAGACAGGAGAACTAAAAACAATAGTGCAGAAGTGAGAAAAAAACCCTCACTGGGTTGAAACAAATCATCTTCCCCTCTCGTCTCTGCCTTTTCATATATCCATGAATGTTCAGTGGGCTTCTATTTTGTTCTAGACCAAGTTCGAGGCATAAGCAAACTGACAGATGTAGGCTCTCCGTTCAGAAAGCTTATATTCTAGTGGGGAAAACAACATATAAACAAATAGAGGGATAATATAAATTCAAATAATGATAAATGCTATGAAAAAAAAGGCACATTGGGGTAGAGAGTTACCAGTGGAAGTTATTATGGGCTGAATTGGGTCCCCCAAGGATTCATGTATTGCACATCACTAGTACCCAAGAAGGTAACTATATTTGGAGGTAGGGTCATTAAAGAGGTAATTACATTAAAATGAGGTCATTAGGGTGTGCCCTAATCCAATAAGACTGCTATCCTTAGGCAGTTTGGACAAAGACCCACAGAAGAACGGCACGTGGAGACACAGGGAGAACAGAGCCAACTCTAGGCCAAGGAGGGCGGTCTTAGAAGAAATCAACCCTGTCAATACCTTCATCTCAGACCTCCAGCCTCCAGGACTGTGAGACAATAAATTTCTGTGGTTTAAGCCACCCTGTGTGTGGCACTTTGCTATGGCAATCTTATCAAACTAAGGCAGAAATCTACCGTAGTTAGTAGTTACGAAGGTCAAGGCAGGTTTCTCTGAGGAGGTGACAAGATAACAACCAGGCTGAAACCCAGGTGAACATTGTCCTGGGCAAAAAAAAAAGGGGGGATGAGGGCAGAAAGACCTGAGACAGAAGTTTCAAAATACAGGAAGAAAGCCAAAATATCTGTGGCCCAATGAATGGCAATGTATGTGATAAATACTGTCTCCTGGAAAACACAGCAATGTTCTCCCCTGTTTCTCAGGGCTGGTATACAACTACAAATAACAGGGCCAGGAGTTGGGGGCATTGTCCTTAGATAGAAACTGAGGACAAATCTCCCATCATTAAAAAAAAGGGGGGAAGTAAGATATGTGTGAATAGATGTCAGTTTTCTCTATTGCTTTTAAAATAAATTATGATACAAGGTCATCAGCTAAGGAAGTTAGAAGAGAAACAATGTCACATCAGTAAGTGGGAGAGTGAAGATATGAGAGAAGCTGGTAAGACTGACAGTCTGTGGTTGGTAGGACAGACTTGATCTGTGGTTATGATTTTAAAGACAGAGTCAGCATAGTTGCTTGATTTTCTCCAACAATGCTCAGAGGTTAGATCAGGTTCTAAGAAGGCAGAGAACTGAGTTTAATCAGGTTTGTGATGCTGAAGATGAGTATGACTGGAGACAAGAAAATAAAAGGTATTTTCAAGAGAGTGGGGAGAGTATCAGGCCAAGGAATCTACAATTCTCCCTTCTTTCCTCCTTTCTGGACTCAGCTGCCTACAGGGCTCTGTGCTGCCTAAGAATTCCAGTATCTGGGTAGAATGAGGCAAATTATGAAGAGCCTTAAATGCCCAGAATGGAAAGTAGACTTGATCATGGAGAAAATGAGTAGTCACTCATGGTGTTTTGAAAACAGAAATGATAAAAAAAAATTTTTTTAATCTAACATGGTTCATAAGGGAAACTAGGAAAAGACCAGGAGGTTTCCTCTCCTCTCTTGAGTAAGCAGGCTTTTGTGGGGATTTACATACACCTGACTTTACACAATAGAACAGAAACACTGTCATTAAAGAGGATCTTAGTAAATAAATTTTATCCACTTTGCAAAGTCTGGTAAAGAGAAATTAGCGAAATATGATTCCCATATTCTAGGGACTTTTGTTATAAACATGATAACCAACAGCAATGAATTTTCCCAGAAAGTTTCAAATTCATGTATTCTTCCAGTATCCCAAATGATATCCTTGGACTTGTTAAACAACATGCCTTCATTGTTGTCTCAAAAAAATTTTATTACCATAACAACTAGACCAAACACATTGACATTAAGAGAACAAAGACAAAATGCAGATTAAAACCTTATGTAAAAGAGATCCCAGAATATGGGCAAAGGCAGTTTACTTGTTAAAAATTCCACCATTTGAGAATCATGGGGTCCTTCATGAGAAGAACAATTGACTTGATATGTTCAGACCAACAGTTGCCTCAGGATGCATTTTGTTTAAAAAGTTAAGGAAAAAAGTCATTGCTCAACTATCCAAGCTATTCCTGGGAGTCAGTGTACTCAAGCTTAATTTGGAAACACTGGGTGGGAGTTAAAGGGGAAAATTAATCCTAATTGTGTCCATTACTTTCTAGGCCAATATATTATTTAGGATATGGGCTGAAATGCTGTAGCAAAGACTCCAATATGAAAGTGGCTCAAACAAAATAGAGGTAGATTCCTCTTTGATATACCAGTGTGGAAGGAGACGGTTGCCTTCCAAGAGCCACTTCAGTGCTCCAGGTTGAGTTCATTGTGTGGCTCTGCTGTGATAGAAGACAGGGGTCTCAAATGTTTTGGTCTCATGATCCCTTTACACTAAAAATGATTGAGACCCCAAAGAGATTTCTTAATATGGGAAATACCTATTAGTATTTATTCTACTCAAAATTAGAACTGAAAAAATATTAAAATATTTGTTTAATTCCTTTTAAGACCAAGATAAACCCATTGTATGCTAACATAACTTATTTTCTAAGATATAACTATATCTTCAAAAAAGTGAAAAGAGGGGCATTATTTTACATTTTTGAAAATCTCTCTAATGTCTGGCTTAATAATAGAAGTCAGATGTCAGAGATATTAATGAATGCTTCTGCATTCAATCCAGTAGAGTAAGTTATTTCAGTATGTGACAAGACTCTAGCCTCACACAAGTATATAACTGACAAAAAGAGTATTTTAATAGACTTTACAGATAATTGCTAATACTGTTCTTTGAAACTATACCAAACTTCAAGTGTTTCTTAAAAGTTAGCTGCAATGTGGAATCTAAAATCATAGCAATAAACATTTCATGCTCTCTTACATTAAAATCTATTGGTGTGGTAGTGATTACACAACTGATTACATTTGTCACAATTTATCAAACAAATACGCAAAATTTTTTGTTTTACACTTCCAATGGATCTTTTTCCCTTGTGTGATTTCATAATGCCATGCACTGGTCCTTCAGAAATTAATGGTCCACTGAGTTATGCAGAACTTCCAAACGTTGACACATTTTATTACATAATATCAGAAAATTTTGTTCATTGACGTCACCACTGATCTCATCAGAAAAGTTTTTAAATACTGCGATGCTGCCAAGTTCATGGTGGCAGATACATATTTTATAAAATTCAAATTTTATTATGGTAACAAATACTGACCATTTTTTCCCTTGAAGTGACAAGCTGATTTTCAAGGAAATGTGTGCCAGATGTCTGAATAAACACAGCTTGCCTTGAAACATACCCTTTCAAGTAAAAACGGTGTTCTATGAGAAAAGTGAATAGTTTAATTTGTAATTCAATCACACAAGTGCTTTTCCTTGAGACATGTTTCCATATACTTCTAATACAATTTAGAAGTATTTATTCATACTTCCTAGTTACACAGAATATTAAAAAGATATATATTCAACAGTGATGATTTAAATTATTCTTTGTAATACTTCTTCAAGAACATTCTTAACTGAAAATGGTGTTTTGCTTTGTTTTGTTACAAGTGCAAGTCTGTGAAGAATGTGATGACTCTTGGTACATTGGGTGTCACTGCCATGATTCGCGGTAAGGCACCAACAGTTTTACACACCACGCCATTTGTACCATCAATGCAAATGCAAAACAGTGAATGAGGCAAAAGCATCCTAGTATTATTATGAAAATAGTTGTAAGTTCCTAGACTCCCTGAAAGGGTCTCAGGAATCTCCAGGTGTGTGCAGAACACACTTTGAGAATTACTGCAGTACAGTTCTGCTCTCATCAATATGGTTGACCTTCCTCAGGGGGAGGGAGGAAAGATAATGTACAAGGCAAACACTTTCTTTTTAAGTAAGCAACCAAAAATTTACAATCTCATATTCCATTGGCAAGAGCTTGAGGCCATAGTAGACTAGGGAAAAAGTAGTCTCTAAGCAGCAGTCATATAATATGGAGAAGGGAAGAACAGGTCTGGGTATATAACTGTTACCACACTAGCCCAATTTAATGAATGAATAGTCAAGTGAAAGGATAGTCATGCTGGAGGGCCTGCAGACATTGAGGACATCAGTATTTCTGCTCTATGGCCAGTAACAGAGTATAGCATTGGTCAGAGGGAGCCTGGAGATGATAGGATAGAAGCAGAGGATTGGGTCCAACCACAACTCCAGGCCTGTGGTCAAGGGACTGGAGCACCCCAAAAAAATATCCTCAAAAGGAGTCACAAGCATTACAGCCGAGAGGAAATCAAAGGAGCAGCACAGAACAGCGCCAGCAGAGAGAGCAGTGGGACCCCCGAGGCAAAAAAGCAGGCAGAACATTTGTGGGCTTTAGAGAACATATCATGCAGCTCCCAGGGACCCCTACAACTAGAAAGAGCCTTGGGTCTCAGCAAATCACTAACTGGGCTGGGCCGGCAATCAGCAGCTGTGACTGTTACTGTGAGTTTACTCTGTCCCCAGGCTAGAGAGCTGGGGCAAGACTGGGTGGTTTTACAATGTTTTAATAGCTATATTTGATCAAAACCCATTCCTTTTTGAGAGTGGAATCCAAATATTTTATTTGTATTCCCTTCTCAATGATAACAAGAACTGAAGGGAAGAGGCCATTCTTCAGAAAATAGGCTGCTTTACAGAAAATTGATGTGAACTTAGTGCACAAACGTAAAGAAAATAAAGGTGGAGGTAGCTCTAGTCATGGGGAAAAAAGCTTAATCACACAGGGGCACTGGAAGCCACTAAACTGACCTTGCAAATCTAGACAGATGGGAAATACGGGACCAAAGAGCTTTAAACTGACATGCCTTCTCTGATCTGCCCACAAATGTACAGAGACAAAAGGAAAGGGATGGAAGGCATTCGTTTTGAGATCAGATGCAGGTCAGCCAAGAGGTCAGAGGTCCTTGGGCCTCATTCCATCAGCAGCAGTCTATTGTTACCTGGGAAAAGGGGTTTGTGACCAAATGATTGTCCAGCAATCATCTTCATTCACTGTTTTCCCCATTATCTCCCTCAATGTTTCTATTTTTTCCCCTTATTGGCACTCCCTGCCCTACAAGGGAAAGCAGTTTTTTAACGTATTATTTTGATATATTTCCTCAGGTTACATGACATACAGGCAATAAAATAATAGAAATGAAAGACACATCAGAATCAAGGAAATGAAAAGGAAAATAAAAGCCAACAGCAAGAGTTTCTGCATTCCCTGCGATGGGACATGGTTTTTGAGTCCAAGATTTTTGACAGGCTAGGCAAAAAAAACAAACATGATTGTTTACATGGTTCTCATTGTAAGAAAGGAGGAAGCAAAATTTTTGTTGGCTCTAAATTCTCAGATTTCTCATATGAGTCCTTTAATGGGAGTCATTGAGTTACATCATGGACATTCTCAATACCTGTTCTGTGGCCAATGAAAATTAATGTTCATTTAACCCTAAGCCTATGACTTAAGTTACCGATGTGTGTGTAGATTTTCTAAGAACCTACAAGATCATAACAAATGCCACAAAGAATGAACTGATTGTGGCTTTTAGATTATTCTAGTTGACCTGAATTAAGTCTGATCTGGCAATGCTGGGGAACCCATGCCACCTTGGCATCTAGTTGGGAAATGTTGCCTCCAAATGAATCAAAAAGTCCAGCCAGGTCATGAAGGCTCTGGGCACCACCACCAGCCTCCGGAACAAGTACTTGATTTGACATTATAGGCCTTAACATAGTCACTTAACCTCTTGGCACTGCAATGTCCTTATTTTGAAAGGATCAATAAGATAGCTGTCATTTTCTGAGACCCTACCCTGTGCCATTCACTATTTAATATCAATTTTCCCAGCTGGATTCTAAATTCTATAAGGGCAAGGAGAGCATTTCCTTTGTGCATTATTGTATATGCATCCTCTAACACTGGCCTGACATGGAATAGATGATCAAAAAAATTTTTTTAACTGACTAAATGTTCATTGTCATTACAACTCTGCAAGGAAGCATTATTCCTATTTTACAGCTAGAAAAACTGAGGCTCAGAAAGTTTAAGTGACTTTCAGAAATCACTGAGCAGCCTGGATAGCCCCAGAGCCTGGACTAGTTTCCATAAGCTGGCAGTGAAAGAGCTCTTGCTTCATGAAATTCCACAACAATGTTTGTCACCTCAAGCCCCAGAGGTGTGGCTCCACCAGCTCTGGGCATCACCCAAGGTAGGAAGCTCGAGTGAGACAGGGTAGTCATCAAAATGTGTCTCCCCGGAGAGATCCTCTGGCTGACATCCCTCACTTCCTGCTACCATCTTGAGGGACTTAAACGCTTCATCCTCATTCCACCCCCAGGAACTTAGCAAAGATGAACATCACCCTGAAGAGAATCACGAAGGTTCTAGAATCAGTAGACATCTGTTGATAAAGCAGTAGTTAGATGTGTAGAGCATGACAATGTGAGATAATTTGTGGTCATTCAAAACAGAAGGAAACATTCAATTTAGCTTTATCAACTTGCTTTGCTGGTGCTCTCAATCTTATAATTCCTTCAACCACGTGTTATTTATGAGGGATGAAATCCCTCAGTTACTTCTTAAAAATATTTTTCTTTTTTTGTTGAGGACTATTGTAAAGGATACAACAAATCTCACAGCGTGCTTCTAGGGACCAGCCACGCAGCCAACTTTTTTCCTTCCAAGCCAGAGCTGCCAACTTCCCTCTCATCAAACGCACGTGATTCACCATTTTGCCCTCTGCTCTAGGCTGCTTACTCCTTACCTGCGCACTGGGATCTAGGAAATCAGGACCTCAGATATAAAGTAAGGCCAATACCAAGGTTCCTTATTTCTCTTGAGACCCTCTTGGGGCCAAGAAGCTTTGTTTATTGTCTTCACTGGATTTCTGAACCAGGGAAAATAAATTGATTCATAATAAATCCAAATCCCTGATGCCCTGTACCCACCCACCCACCCCCCCATCCATAATGTCTTTCTTGTAAGTTGTGTCTTGCTTTTTCATCCCATAAATTTCTGCTTATTCATACCTCAAAACCCTAGTTTCATTCCACAGAAGAAATGTGTCCTTAAAACTCAAAATCAGTGTAATTGGGTTTTACCTGTGCAGTTAGATATGAATCAGGAGGAACTTTGTGCTTTGCCTTCAATGGCAAGCAGCCCGGTGGACACGCTGTGAAGTTGAGATGGCAAAAGAGGAATGATATGAAGGGGTCTTACCCCTCTCCCCGTGCCGTGAGCCTCCTCGTTCTCCCACTGGCCCCTCTCCTACTGGCCACCAGATACCTGTATGCAGCCTGAAGTAAGAAATGGGAGGTCTGCAGTGGCCTCTACTATTCTCCCAAGGCACAAGTCATTGGATCCAATACTGGACATAGAGGAAAAAGAGTTGAAGACTAACGGAGAGAAGCAGAGAAAAGAGCGCAGTAAATATAGTGTAACTCAAGGGGCAAAATCCCAGGGCAAAATACCTCTAAAACCAAAATCAGTCAAAGGGAGAAATAAAGTTAAGAAACCCATTTATTTCTTACAAGCAGTCATCTGGTCTCTCTCTCCTGACCAGGGTAGAGCAGAAGAGGGCTCCACCCAACCTCTCCAGTTCAGATAAACCCTCACAGGCCCTTGTAATTACCTACTGATATGTAGATGGCCTAATTCTCTCCACCCCTTGGAAACACCTATTGATATGCAGATGAACTAAAGCCAGGCAAGAGATTCTGGAAATATTGCAATTTTACCCACATATAGAGGCAAAGGCAGTAGAGGGATGGGAAAGAGACACAAAAATGCAGTAGGAAACATCAGACCATGCCAGCATCAAGACCTATCTGTTTAGTAGTAATAACAATGACATTTATTGAACATTTACTACATGCCAGTACTGTGCTAAATGCATGACATGTGTTATCATTCAGTCATTCATAAATATTTGAGAGACATAGTTCTTGCTCTCCTGAAGCTGACACCCTAGTCAGACAATAAGATAAATTAGTAAAAATCCTTAGGTAGAAAATGGTAAGTGCTAAGGATAAAAATGGAGCAGGGAAGAGGGATAGTGCTTGTCGAGGTAGAAGAAAAGGCATGTTGCTTCAACTCAGCGTCCAGAAAATGACTTTTGAGAATGACTTCAAAGATAGCAGCATCAGCTTTACTCACTCTGGGGCATTTCTGTAATATTTTGAGATCCCAAAAATATTTTTTGAGTTAGTTATGTCTTTTTTTGTTTGCTGAGGTTTTGTTCTTATTGCACTTTATCTATCATTTCTATGTGTGTGAGGGAAAGGAACTATCAAAGTGTGACTTCTCTACATCATTTTGACTAGTATAGCCATTTCTTTGTACCAACTAGAAACAGACTTATCCATGAGCAAAAAGGTTTATCCAAGAAGAACAAACCTATTTAAAGCTTGGAAATCTTGTCCTGACGAGGTAGGACCAGTGGGTGGTAGTATTCTACGTTTCATCCCCTGATGTATACATTTCAGTGTAGGGAGCCTCAGAATATGACAGGAAAAGCAGAAGACAGTTCATGAGTTATTTCATTATATCATTAAAAAATCAATCTTACACTTGGAATCCTGCTTAAATGTTAGGAAGGCTTGGCATAAAATTGGGGCCTGGTGTCACACTTGTATAGTTCTTCCCCTTTTGCAAAAAAGCACAGACATTCCAGTGCATGCTCTCCACCGTACCAGCTCGTAGTAGGAAGTCAGTGAGGACAGACTGGGAGAAAGAATGAAAAGGGGTGGACTCATGCTTGGGTTGATGTTATTACTAATCTATTACTGACTTAATTATTCAGGAGGCTGAAGAGAGCAAGCTGAACAGACAAGGCTCAAGCCCCTTGAACACACTAGGAAAATATGGTTGGCCAACAACAAAAGTGAGAGCCTGAAACAAACAGAATGAATATCAATTTAAATATATATAAATATAAGTATTACAGTATATGTTTATATATATATATGTGTAAGTATACATATACACACATTCCTATACACAAATATGTCTTAAAATGAAATCTTTCACTTACAAGTACATTTGAACTGATAAGTTAAAGAGCTAATGAAACAGTAACAAGTCAGCAAGAGGGTGCTGCCAGAGGAAACGTTGTGTTGTCCCCCTTTGGTTAACAATATCAGAAGCAAGCCCACACAGTTGTGCTATTTGGTTAAACGTCAGGAGGGAAGCTAGCTCCGACCAACTCAGGAGAGCGGACCTGCACATCTCTTTCCAACCCAGCGTTCAGCGGCATCAGAGTGGCAGCTGCACGCACACAGGCCTGAGGGGAGATCACCGAAAGCTCCCAATCAGAGCCAGGTTTTGTTTTTTTCTCACTGAGAGCCTGTCGTTCGGCCTGTACCAGCACATTACCCAGGGGACTGACAAACTGTTCTAGATAAACTAGTTGATCTGTGTTACCACTCCGAGGCAAGAATGAGAGAAAGTATTTCCATAGTGCATGAAAACATGCAAAAAGTGAAATAAATATGCTGATGATAAAGCTACCCTAGGAAACTAAGTACCAAATTCATTTAAGGCAGGAGTATTCCATTCACTTGTAGGAGATATCAAAAATCTGTTAAACCAAATCATTTTGACATCGTTAAACTGAACAAGGAGCAATAGAGCTCGCTGATCCGCTTCGGAGTAGGACAACCAAGCAGTTTTCTCCAACCATTCTAGAAGCCTCCCAGAACAAATGGTTGGCTTACTCCAAGACTTACCTCATAAAGTCAGGGTCAAGTTTCCATTTTAAACTTATTTTTAAATATCCTTTAATTCCTTAAGGTAGAAGTAAAAAAAAAAAAGTATGTATATATGAAATGAGGTTCATCCCACAGCTTGGCCATATATATATCACTGTCTCAATCGACAATTAAAACCACAAACATTCCCTAATTATCTTAATTATTCTTTCTAATCAAAGATCAAAGCTTTCATCAAAATTGAAAGACAAACTAAACTGTGTGGAGCAACAGTTCAAAGAACCACAAGAAAACAAATGTCTGTCATAAAGTCTCCATGTTCTTAGCTTAGAAATTTGCAAGCTGATAGAACTCATTTAAGTCCTGAGGATATATTAAATCTGACATCAGTCACTACTGAAATTGTAAACTTAGAGCAAGAGGAGACATTTTGTTTATTTGCCCTCATTTTTGCCGAACCCAAGAGTCATTGCCTGTGTTTTTTCAGGCTCCTTCAACAAAACTTGTCTTGTGAATTCTTTTTACAGGAATAGCAACAGATTCCACGTAGAGAAAGAATAGCTCTTTACTAAAATGAGGATTGCATTTGTGATACCTGCATTGCTTTCTTTGAGTTGTTAAATAATAAAAATCAATTATAATATAGCATGATGGTTAGAAATAAGTTCTTTGGAAAGAGCCAAATTTGGATTTTTGCTTACTTGATAGCATTGTGACTTTGTACAAGCTACTCCACAGACTTTTTTTCCTTTGTATAACTGAGGATAATAATGCCTAACTTTCATAGTTACAGTAAAGAGTAGATGAGAGATTGTATGGTAAGTGATTAATACAGGGCTTAGCTAAAATAAACCTCCCTAAATATTAGTTATTACAGCTCTCTTCCAGTCACTAGATTGACGGACAGAGGGAATGCTGAGCTCTCACACCTACCACACTCCCTCTGGTGTCCTTGCACACATCTACTCCTAACTGTTGTGTTATGTTCTCAAAACTGCAAATTCCAACACACTTATTATTTTAATTATGCACCATTAATTAAATTTTATGTAAACCCATGAAGCAGGAGTGGAAAAAGTTGTATGCCATTTCTACCAAAACAAAAATGATAGCTTTTGAAATATTCATAAACATAGGCCACTAGAAAAAATACTTCTATTATAGGACATATAGGTGAATAGACTAGAAATACTGGGGAATTTTTTTTTAGTACTTTAAAGACATATCTTGAAGATTGCTTCAAATGTCCCTCCACTTAAAAGTGAATAACTAGAAATAGTAGAATATACATTGTGTGTGTGTGTGTGTCTGTGTGCATGTTGAATAAAGAATAAGGTGGAAGGATTTGATCATTGCTTGCGGGAGGAGGAGAGTGAGCAAAGGATGACTCTCTTCCATATTCTAATGCTATGTCTGTAGGCAAATGATATAGACTAAAATTGGGTATAGAAACAAATGTAAAGGCATGTATTTGAATCAGAATCTTTTAGGGCCCTTTCTAACTCAATGATTCTTTGTATCATGGATTTTTCATATGAAGTAATGATGCATGCAAAAAAAGAAAAAGAGAGAGAGAGAGAGAGAGAGAAGCTTGGTGTCCTATGCAGATGGAACACTGACCAGGGAGGGCATGGATACTCACAAGAGGCTCTTTGATTTGTTGATGTGAATACAACAAACACCCAAAGACACCAGCTCCTTGGGCAGGAACGAATGGGACAAAGCCAGACCACTGATCTAAGCCTGGGCCACAAGGCCCAGGCCACCTCACTTGTCTTGTTACTTCTATACCATTACAGTGAATTTAAGCAGTTCATAGAGATCTAGAACTTTGATTCTGATCTAATTTACTTAAACGTATGTAGATACAGCTGGTATCCAGCAAAGACATTTACAATCTCGGTGTGCGTCAACAAATCCCAGATGCAGTAGCAAAGCTGGGCAGATTCCTTCCTTGTGCAGTCAATAAATTAAAACTTTGCAAAATCATTCTAAAGAGGAGATCACTTTTTTCTGTCTTTGGCTCACTGTAATCAACAGAAAGGAGAGATGCTTTTTCAAATGTTATATTATTGCCATTTGGTAGAGATTATCATCTCAGCCCATTAACCAGAGTCTTTAGGAACTGGGGAGCCTGCCAATGAAATAAGATGAGATGCATTAAGATTAATTTGTTAATTTTTAATGGGGCTTCAAAATGCCCTAGTAGATTACTTAATTATTTTAAGAATGCACTGCTGCTTCTTCACTGTTTCTACCTCCTATACATGAAAGCTAACTCATTTTTAATCATTTCCATTCCTCCTTTCATCCCCTCGAAAGCCCATAAAATTGAAGATCAAATATAATGAAAGAACATTAAATAGCATGGCAGGATTTTCAAAGCAATTCGATTCTCTGACTCTATTTACAAAAATTATATATATCACAGTTTTAACATAGGGAGTTAACATATCATGGTTCTTCCTCTTTGGAAGTAATGCTTTAAATTGTGCAGGATATTGCACACTATTGCCCTTCTATTGAGTTAAGTTATATACAAATTTCACTTTAATTGAGCAACCAAATTTTAGGGTGACCTTTAACAAAATGAGGGGGCAAGGATTTTTAAGTGGACTGTTGACAAAGCGATCTGAATCCAGGATGACACCAGTCCCTGGGTGCTCTGTTCACTGGGTAGCCCATGACTTTGGCCAGTGCTAGGTCTGTAAGTACTTGATAAATATATTTCTTTAATTGATGTTTCAAAGATTTATTCTTTTTCCCCAACAGTTGGGAAGCAGTTCAGAAAGTATAATGGAGATATAAACAGCAAAGTTTGAAGGCAGTACAGTAAGTATCAAACCTATAACTACTAGACATGAAACCAGGGCTTTCCTGGAATAAAGGACGAGGATTGCATGTCCGATTAGAGTAGATAGAAACCACAGAATGAGAGTCAGCCCTGTTCCAGTTCACAGCCCCACCCGCTGTCCTAGCAGAGCAATATGTATCCCTACTAGAGATCTGTAACTTAAAAGTAACATGTAGTATTTTCATTGGCTATTTATTAAACATTAAATATTTGGAGAGGAGGAGCTGTTTTTCATAACTCAAAGAAAAAAAAAGAATGATAATCAATATTATAATGATAATAAATCTGTGTTTGGGAGAAACATATTACTATGTTGGCCTGTATTTTAACATTGTCTTGTTGTATAGTATAACAAAAGGAGGCAGAAAAGAACAGATCATGAGGAAGACAATAGTAGAAATAGATACAAACTGAAACTCTGTGAAATAATATAACCTCTGTCTCTATAAGATTTATTTCTTCTCAAAAAAAAAAAAAGAAAACTTAAACCAGATCTACCAATTTCGTGATAGTGAATTAAACACTGAGAAAATTATTTTCACCAAAAAAAAAAAACACTTTATGGAACCATGTGGGGCACATGACAGTAGACTTCAAAATCCTCCTTGCTAGGATGTGAGCTCACGGGGCAGGGGTCTGCACCTGTCTGTTCACCCATTTCCTTAGCCCCTAGAGGAATAGAACAAGCTTTGGAATTAAATCAGTAGAAGTGAATTCAAATCCCAGCTCTACCTCTCACCAAGCGTACAATGAATGTTTCTCTGAGCCTCAGTTTACTCCTCTACAAGAAAGAAAATAACCCCTCCTTCACAGGATGGTGGGATAATTCTGGCCCAGGAATCTGCATTTCACACAAATAGGTGAAATGACTCTCAGTCAGGTTGTCTACATAGATAATATTCTGAGAAACGCTGCCTATTCCCAGACTTCTTATTGTCCAAATGAGGAAACTAGCCTTAAGTGAGATCAGATGATTTACTAACAGACGTTCAGTTACTTTGAAGAAGCCTTGGGAGTAGGCAGAGGGGGGGGTCCCTTGGGGACTATGCTTCACACTACAGCCCCGTCTTCAGAGCACTGACATACCACTTTGCTTACTAATCCATACGAAAAATTATTTTTAAATGAATTTCTAGCAATGGAATGGTTAGATCACAGAAGGTGCATTTTTGAAGGCTTTTGATACATGTTTATCAAAATTGTCTTCTACAAGGCTTACAGCAGTTTGTACTCCAACCAGCAGGGTAAGAGGGAAGAGGGATCCACTTCAACAGCCTGCCAAATAATGGCTCAGATGAAAACACAGTGCCGCCTGGGACGCCAGCTAGGCTTACAGGGCTCTGCAGAGTCTTGCAAGGAACGTGCTGCTTTCCAGGCACAGCATTTTGTTTTCAACAAAGACTGGCACTTGCCTCTTGGGTTTACAATATATTTTTGGTCAGTCGGTTGCATCGTTAATCCTTGCTACTGATCTGGGATGAAACAAGATTACTCTACAAGAACTGTGGTTTCATATGAGATGAAACCACAAAAATCTGGCTTCCAGGAGAAGCAAATTAAAAATGCTCATTGGGATGATGAGCTTCAGTCAGCGCCACCACATGAGCCAGAACAGAGCCCAAACTCAACATGAAAGGCAACAAAAATGGAAAAATAATAACCTATTGCCAAGGCTATGGGTGAATAAGCTGGAATTTATCCATTTCACATGTTTATACACATCCCTTGTCCAAGGGGGAATTGTATCTATTCAGTCTGCTTGTGGTTTTGTGCTTGTTTATCATTTTTTGTCAATATCCATCAACCAAAATACGGCAACTCGGCCTTTCCTACCGCTTCTGTGTATATGAGTTCATGTTGAACCATCGAAGTCAGCTACTCAGATTCTGATGTATATACAGATCACCTGGTGATCTTGTTAAAATGCAAATGCTGTGGTTGAGTAGATTTGGGGTGGGTCCTGACCCTCTGCATTTCTAACAAACTCCCAGGTCACAGCTGAAGCTGCTGGCTCCTGGATCACACCTTAAGTAGCAAGAAGCGACATTCAAAGGGCATCACCTGCCTGTCCCTTAAAGCAATGGGCAGCAGTACACTAGTATGACGATCTCCATAAGAAGGAAACTGATAGAATTAGAACACATACTTGGGCTGGAAACCATCCATGTGTCTCACAGTCTATGGTACCAATGACCCAACAGACAGTTACTTATGGGGCTACATGATGGGGCTGTGTGGCCCAAAAGAGCTTGTGAATGGGGGTGTGTGGCAGTAAAAATTAAACAGTGACAACCATCCTTTTAAGCATTCCCTGCTCAAATGTGAGAAGTATATTCATTTCAGTGATCCTAGAGTCTATCCCAAAAGGAGAGCCCATCAGGATGGCAAAACACACATCAGCAAACTCAGTCATCATTTAAGCAGGACGGGGGACAAGATGAGACTGTGGAACTTTCAGTTATATTCTTCTACATATCGACACTTCTGTACAATAGACACAGTCCCCGGTTTTTTAAGCATGATAAAGACGTAAGTCAGAAAGAAGCAGTTTTCTGGTAAATACAACAGAAAACTTAAACATCCAAAGTGAATTCAAATAGTTCTAGTATGACTTCCAATGACCCAAGGGGTAACATTATATTCCCAAAACAAATTTAATTTTTAAAATAGACTTCTTTTAGTCAGCTTCTAGAAGAAAAAAGGATGCCAAAAAACTGCCCCAAGAAACAACAATTTTTAAAACCATTTCTTTGGGTATAGTTTTTCAGTAACTTCTCAGGAGCATTGGAAAGTAATTGGATAAGAGAAGCAAACCAGCCAAGTGACAACAATTAAGATATATACTATGTCTACAAAGGTTCTCTGAAAGATTGGATTTGCAAAGGACATACTAAATTGCTCCTGCACAAATGACAAATGATTTCCAATAATCAAAAAATCTTGAACAGAAGTTTTACTAGATAATTTATAATAATCAAATTTAGTATATTTTCAAAGTAATATTTTTAAAGGCATACCTTCCCTCATACACTGAAATTTGCATTACCGCTGTTAAAGCAAAAACCACAAACGGTGTGTGTAGCTATCAAGGTTAAGGATTCCCATCTCAGATAGAATCCCTTCTAAAATGTTGCTTGAGGGTTTCTTTCTGAGCCTATTTTATATTCCTTGGACTTCTTTAATGATGGAATCCTTTGAGAATGGTTCGCAGTTTTGAAAGTATCCAAAAGTCTTTTCAAACCAAAGATAATGAACAAGGCAGGACAACAAATACTGTTCGGAAAAAACTGAAGTAAGTAACTGGGACTGGTTCTCTTCTGTGGCCAGAAAATGGGTTTTGAGAACATTCTGAAGCTGGGGCTTCAGAAATATTTGAAGCCACAAATATGTCATTTGAATAGTATCACATTCTGACGACTTGGAAGGCTACCACATATTTAAAGGTCATTTTGTTGAAAATTGGCTCATTCACTCTTATAAGCACATAAGACACGCCCACAGGGGGTCCAATAGATGAGTTTCAGGGGGTCATGAAATTCCTGCAAATGTGATGTGTATGTGCCTTTGGGCTATTATTTATCAGAGCAAAGACCTTTCTGCTCTCATCAGATTTTCAAAGATTTTCAGAACTGGCAAAAAGGCAAGTTGTGAAGTCACACAGATATGTGTGCTCAAGCTGTCTACTTTCTTGCAGTATAACCTTGAGCAGTTACTTACACACTCAAAGCCTCAGTTTCTTCCTCTGTAAAATGGCAACAATATCTGTCTTAGAGATTGCCATGAGAGTTAAAGTGGATGTAATGCATGGCACATGCTAATAACTAATAACTTACTGGTAATATCATTGATACTAATGACATAACAAAAATGTGACAATCTCTCAAACATCTGGTTCTTTGCAAAATAGACTTGACTCTCTTTGTGCTCTTTCATCCTTCCCTGAAGGCTCAGAAGAAGATGGTATCATTTTCTGCACCAACGCCCCTAATCTCTCCATCTTGTTCTTCATTTTTCTGTTGGGTTTTACTCTCTGTTTCTTCCTCCAGCATCTTCCATCTCTCTCTCCACTGTTTCCCTCTCTCCATACTAGCTTGTCATTTTTATAAAATCTTCTCTTGATCTTCTATCTACAGTTTTTACTTATAATTTTATCTTTTTCCTTTTGCTCTCTCTTTCTGACCTGTGATCTGCTCCAGTGCTTCCAGCTCTGAACTCAAATAGCTGAATATGTTTTTTGCACAAATGAAACTGAGCTCAAAAAGGTCAGCAGTTATGTTCCCAGGACTCAACTTCTGTTGCAAAGTGCTGGTTCGGAAAGAAGGGTGGAGAGCTAATGAGGTTTCAGTGAGCAGTCCTATATGTGGAGACAGAGATCTATTATAGATCTCCCTGATACTGTATTCTCAACCCCCCAGTTTTATTTGTGAAATCAAAACCAGCTCTATCTTAAATAGACTATGTGATTCTCTTTGCCAACTAACCAGCATGACATGCCCACCTAGGATGAACAGACATCCAGAAAGAAATTACTTTGAACAGCTTTAAATGACTTCAAATGGCTTTTCTTAATCCTCAGCTTCTGGGCTGTCTCGTGGCACTTGGGGTTGTCAGCCACGTCTTTACCGCCATAACGTTATCTGATATCCATTATCAACTAATATCCAGAACTGCAGTAGCTAACCTTCCTTCCCCCAAAACCTGGTTCTTCCACCTCACCATCTGGGAGTTGCTACTTTGTGTCAGTGTTATCACCCACCAAGTGCCCTACTATGAAAAATATGACCCTGGGGAGAAGTTGGAAATCAAGGAAGGGAGACTAGAACAGGTAGTGACTAGTTCCGAAATACTCTGTCCTTTCCCTCAAACTTAATCCAAAATTGACCCAGAGAATATTCACTCCTAATGCATGACAATGCAGTCTCCTTTCTTAGGGATTGGGTCTTCCCCCAAAGACCCAAGCTTCTTAAGGCCAAGAGTGATTAAGCTTAGAAAAGTTCCAATTATGGTGAAGGGAAAATCTCCAATATAATTAAATCTGGGTTTGAATAGTGCTCTGTATAATTATTCTAATAATGTTAGCCATGCCCATAAGCATTAGAGCTTCAAAAGGCCATTCTCATTCTATACATATCTGTATGTGTGATACATATAACATGTACACCCTATATGCAATTATTCATTAGTCATAGATGTACTGAGCAACTTCTATAGTCAAGTTATGTTGCTAGGCAAATGGGATTCCGTAGATGACGAAGACATAATCTGTCCTGGAAAAGTTCGTCACTAGAAAGGACACATATGTAAACAGAAACTTGGTAACAATATCAGTGGTATTAGCTAATCCTCTTTATGTACCTCCTGTTTGCTAGACACTGTGCTAAGTGCTTTATGTGGATAATAGTATTTAGTTACTCACAGTAATCCTGTAGGTAGGTACTATTACAGATGGACAAATGGAGGCTCTAGAGAGGCTGAGTCCCTTATCCAGCCCATAAATTAACAAAGGGTTCAAACCCAAGTCTGTCTAACCTGGAATGCAAGCTCTGTACTTTCACATGTTCTTGTACCCAAAATGTTACAGGAGCAAAGAGACAAGGAGAATGCCATGAGTTGAGGAGGAAGCAGGGCTATTCTTACTCCACAGCCAGACCTGGGTTTACAGAGTAAAGGAAAGCTGATGGAGTCCTAGAGCCTAAGGGATAAAAGGATGCGGGAAGCAAGGATCCTGCCAAAGTCAGAGCCAGGGTCCTGGGAACTGCTCTATTAACTGGCCCAAGCAGCTTGGCCCCGGGTGCTATGGGTGCATGAGGACTCTCTCCTGCCCCTTTTGTAGCTTTCATTTGCGTTCACCAATAGCTTAGTCATTTTCTATCTGGGTTGTCATTTCCATTTCTCTCTACAGTGTGAGTCACTGTTTCCCCACAGAGCTCCTTTGAAGAGGCGCTGAGCACCCCGCCCATTTCACGCTGGCCAGCAGGGCTGGAATGAGAAACCAAGGACAGTTACACAACGGAAATCTTTTGTCCCATGGGCTTGATATCTGCCTTTAAAACAGTTCTTACAGAAAAAATAGTTATCAGATGTTTGGAGCTCCTTCATAAGGGCATGATGAACACCTAGTACCACTTGCACACCTCTTGTAAATACTTTTTGCTTCCAGAAGACTTCCTATGAAAGGCACTCCAGTTTCTTTATTCAGTTAGTCTTTCAAGAAAGGTTTTCTGAGGTCCTGCCATGTGCCTGCCACTGCTCTAGGCACTGGGATAGAGCTATGAACACACACACACAATACCTGACCTCAGAGAGCTTACAAACTTGCAAATACAGCTGGATAAAAACATTAAAGTTTAGCTTGATAAGGAACTATTCCTGGCAAAATTACATGGAGTGGTAAAGAGAAAAAGATACCATTTCACTTAAAAGTAGATCTTCAGAATGAGTTGGTGACTGGATGAGATTATTTTTAAGTTATGACTATTGTTTTTTTACCAAAAAAATTCATTTTTATTGAAAAAAATACAAGCAATACAGAAAATCACACAGAAAGAAAGCAATGAGTTAACCATATCTTCCTAGATTATCCCATGTTATCTTAGATGAACATAATTCCAGACATCTCTGGGCAGCTTTAGTGATAGTACACAGCAAGAATGTTTTATGGCTAGAATCATACTATATGCGTGATTTTTAAAAGATTTCAAATTTATATGTGTAGTAAAAAAAAAACAGAAATTAGGGTAAAACTGAATGGAATTATTACTTCAAGTAAGCATTCTTAGCAGACGGTAACACTAAAAGATTTATCAAAGGGAGGACTGGAAAACAAAAATGCACATAAGGCAAACAGAGGGAACAGGGCTGGCCGCAGAAGAGAAAGTGGGGACTTTCTTGAGTCCCTTGTTAAGGGGGCAGCCTATTCTCAGGTCCAGAACAGGTTTGAGCTAGGATCCAGTATTTTCAGATCTTATAATTAGAGCACCCATGGATTTTTGTGTAAACTTAATGTTTTTAAAGATATATCGTATGACTTTTAAAAAGTAGTATTAAAAATTGATGTCACCTGCCTAACACGTCTGACTCTAATCTCCATCTAAACACTAAGCACTTTTAATGCTTGTATTTTTCCCACTATTCCTTTCCACATTTTTTAAAATCACACTTACACTCGTTTTTGATTTATCAATTTTAAAAATAATCTATTCAACTCTTAGTATGAAAGATGATAATTAGTGTCCTTCTCTCCCTCCATTATTTTGTTTAAGTGACTGCATAAACTGTTCACTGCAAAACCAAGTGATGAGCTAAAATTATTTCCTTCATTGTACAACTTCTACTTTTCCAGAAAGTAATGCTTTCTTCAATTTATTTTGCTTAGTTTTCTATGTAACTCAGCCTCTCAAAACAATCTACGTGGTCAAATGTCTCAGATAGTCTTCTGATCCCATTTTTCCTACCTGGAGATGTCATCCTAAAGGCTTATATCTTTTTTGCTACAATTATACTGTTTTTCCTAGATGAGTTCCTTAAAGCTTTGGTAATATTATATTCTTGTGATGTAAGGAAAAGGAGAATTATACTTTCTTAAGAATTATTACTTAAATAAGCATTTTAAATATTGGCTGCCTTCATTTCAGTAGAATCGTGGGGTTTGGGGTTTTTGTCTGTTGATTTTGCTGAGACCATCCTTACTGACCCTTCTTTGCTCTTGGCCATTCATTGTACCTATAAGCAGCCCAAACCTAAACTCATTCAGTTGCAGTAAAAAATAATTCCTTGGGTTCAACATTTTTCTTGAAGGTGGCACATTTTAGGGGTTAATTTTTATGAGAGAGCAGCAACTACTTAATCTTTCACTTCTTTTTTCCAATATTAGTTTTGCTCTTTGTGTGTATTTCTGCTGTCTGATTTTTTTTTTTTACAGCAGAGTTTAGCTCCCCGTCATTCAGCTGGAACATTCTGTAACATTTGCTGTGTGCATCTTCTGGGGAGCAGGTTGGTGGTTTTCATCAGATTCTCACAGCAGTTCTTGATGCCAAGAGGTTAAAAACCTCTGCTTTTTAGAATAGATATGCTTGTGATTCAAAGAATCAAAATAATAAACTTAGAAGGCACTAGAAGAAACCATCTGGCAGTGAAGCAATTAAACCATCCAGGAGATAGAGTGCGTTATCCTTTTCTGGAAGTGGTTCATCCATGACTAAAGTGCATAGCTTTTCACCTGTCAAAATCACTAGGCTTCAAGTCGGCTCCCAGACTAGAGAGCAGAGTTCAGTTCTCCAATGGAGAGGACTCTATTGTTCCTTATCACACTACTTAGAGGCCTGCTTACAGCTTTAGGCTGTTGATAATGACCATGGGGAAATTGAACAGGGCCTGAAAAATGTGCCTGGTACAGTTTACCAAGAATGACCTCAACAAATCAAATCCATCAAATAGGTTCTTCTGTCAACCAGCTCGGTGATCATCCCCCATGACACTAGTCACACAGTTACCACCGGCACAGACAGGCACCTCTCACTGCAGGCAAAGCTGGGCTTCTGGGAAGTGCGTGGGTTGTGAAAATGCATCGGACAAGGAAATAGAATATTTGGATTCAGTCCCATTTTGCTTTAAACTCACATGTCCCTCATGTGTCATATAGGGGAACTTAAAGGGAAAGGGACCAGTATTTTTTTTTGAGTACTCATAATGAGCCAGAACATAGATATAGATAGATATAGATACAGATAGAGATATGTTCAGTTAATACTCTCAATATTGGTATGGGATCTATTACTATCTTCATTTTACAGAATAAAACTCTAAGACTCTGAAAGATAACTTATTAAAGATCACACAAATACAGAGCTGAAATTCCAACCAACCCCCCAATTTTTTAATTAATAAACTTTATTTTTGTGAAAGGTGAAATAAAATGGAGTTCCTTTTAAAATGGATTTTAAAATAGAGCCAGAGACCATTAAGGGGCTTTATGCACATAATCACTGGTGGAACCATGAACTTTTGAACTGGGCCAAACAGCAAATAGTCCCAGGACTCAGCCCAAATGCCTGCAACTCAGTAATATAGCAAGAGACTTTGCTTAGTGACAGCATTAGCAACCAGTCAATAGCAATCTGTTCAGTCAAGATTAGTTTTCTGTCTCCAACACCAATCAAAATTCTTTATGACCTTCACAAGCATTCCCATTCTCCTTTAAAATCAGTAACTTTTATTCACTAGTGGGAGACAATTCGGGTTGCTACCCAAATTTGTGCTCCCCAAATTGCAATTCTGCAACCCCAAATGAATGCTTTTGTCTTATTTCAGTTCTGCTTCTTCTCTCAGTTGACACTTTTTAAGCCAGTTTTAGGTTCATGGCAACATTGAGTGGAAAGTGCAGAATTCCCCCAGCCCCCATATACATACCTTCCCCACTACTGACATCCACCAATGCTTTTTTTAAACACAAAATACAGGCATTTTCTTTTTTCCAATGCTAACTCCAAGATTCTAAATCTATTCTGAACTCATTCACATAGTACCTAATGTGTTAGAGGAATATCACATTTAAATGGCCCTATTATTAATCTTTTTTAGGCAAAAGATGTTTTTGTAAAGTGAATAATTAATAACCACTTCATCATTTACTTTTTGAGCAAATGTAAATTTTCCACATGGGATTTACTTAGGATAGGGTAAATGCTATCAAAATCTAGTCCATATGATAAAATGACTCTTCTAATAGGTAAATTCATGTACTGGGTTATATTAAATTGTATCTTTTGAAGAATTACTTGTTTCTAAACTGTCTTCATCTAATAAAATTCCCTGAAAACCAGGAAATGAAAGTCCCAGATCTCACTTCCTGATTGGTGTCATTCTGTGGCAAATACTCAAACAAAAAAGAGAAAGGGAAATAGGCTCAAAAAATATAATTTAAGAGTGCTTGGTAAAATGTAGATTAAGAACTTAAAAAAAGATAAAATGATCAGTAGTTTTAGGAGATTTTCAACAAGTTAGTTAATCTCTCAAAGCTTCAGTTTCCTCATCTATAAAATGTGGATGATAATCAGACCTGCCTCCTGGGGACTGTGTGAGAACTGCACAGGACGATGGGTGTGGGCGACTAAGCGTGGTGAGCCAGCACCTACAGGCATCTATCTGTGCTAGAGGTTGTCGTGGCTACTATTGTGTCCGCTGCTGCAGCAGTCAAATTTTTTCTTTATGAACTGAACATAGCAGAAGTTGTATTTATGGAAGGTGGTAGCAAAGTGCCTATAATAATGCAGGTAAAAAAAAAAGGAAACATATTGGATTCATCTTGAACTTCATTAAATCATTTTGCCCTGAGAATCTACTGCTTGTTCCTTTCTTGAAACAGTAGTATTTTAAGTTAAAAAGAAAATCTATATAAGGCTTCCCTGGGCGGCTGAGTGGCCTGGTCAGCTACACCCTTGTGGCTGGAGCCTGTGCTTCATTATCAGAGGCCTATCTTTTCAACCACATTAAAATCACATGGCAAAAATCTATTCAATCTAAACAGGGTATTTCACCGGAAGAGATTAAAAAATAACAGAAACATGACTTAGACTACATGGGGCTTCATTGTCGCCTCAAGTAGGGTCTGTGGTCTAGGAATTTAGTGCCACTTTCTTTCACCAAAGTAGATACAGTGAACATATTAGAATCAGAGTATCTGAAATGTAACTCATAAACCGGATTTCAGAGGTCATTCACTTTGACTTTTTTCCTCCAAAATAAGCTTCAAAAACCCTGGAAGGAATTCCTGAAAAAGAAAATGCAACTAAGGTTTAATTTTTCTCCACAGAATTTTAAAATTCTAAGCCTTGAAGAAAGAGGTCTTGAAGTGTTGAAGCCAAGATCACCCAAAAGGAGCAAAACTAAGATAAGAACCAAAATCTCCCAACACCCAGCTCAGCACTCTTTCCTGGACCTCCAGTTGGCCTGACTCACAAAATAAAGATTTTAGAAGCTAACACTCTTCTTCCCCACACAGGCTGCCTAAGGTCATTATAGTCTGAGGTCGGAACAAAGTCCGGGAACACCAACAGTTCAACTCCAGCAGCTTACCCAGAAGCAGAAAATGAGGGGCTCTCCGCCAAGGTTATATAAGATCTCACCCCCAAACAATATCCCACTGACAGAGAAAGGCAGTAGTCAGAATCTTGGCTGTGGCCATAAAGCTCAAAGATCAATCCCATTTCAGATGAGCCTAAAGTTGCTCAGGGAAATCTCACCAGATGCTTAAATTCAGCAATGGAAAACATCTTTAAGTTTCATGAGAATAATTATTCTTATCCTTTTAGAAAATGTTGCATTGTTTGAAATATGAATTTAAATTAAATTAAATTTCCATGATGGAAAATGAATGGCAATTGGAATTTGGTTTTCTGCCTGCTATGTTTATCACAGGATACACTTACTCTGATAAATATTTTTTCAAATTATCATTCTCAAGCTGATTATGCCATTTTCCTTTACAAGACCAAAAGATTTGGGGTCAGAGTTTTCATTTAAAATGCCCAAGAAGAGTTTGTATAGATTTAGACTTTAAACAATCAGTATTTATTATTCTATTTAACTAGTAATGCAAATAATGCCAATGTCTTCCCAGTAAAGCCCAAAAGAAATAAAGCACAATAAACTAAATTCCAGGAAGTGCTCTTTCACCTTCTAAGCAAGCTATCTACCTTCTTGCCTTTTTCCTTCCTCCTTCCATCTTCTTTTCTCAACTTCCATTGCTATCTTCACCTTCACCAACTCAAAACCTCAAAGGGTTTTAACCCTTTGAAAGATGGTTCCTTCCCACATCCAGATTTTTTTAAATATGGACAACTCTGGGATTAAATTTGATGGAAGCAAACCAATAAAAAGATTATTTTATCATCATTATCATCACTAATGTCATAATTTTGCTAATACGTAAGGTTAGAATTATGCATACTCAGGTCAGAATTATGCATAGCATGTACCTATTTTTAATATTTGTCATAATTTGGGAAGCTGAATTCAATTAAGTCCTATAAGATATAGCCTGAAAATTCCATCAATCACTATTTGTGCTTCAAATCAGAAGACCAGACATAGACTATTCCATCCAACAGCACGAGAATGTACATTCTTCTCAAGCACACCTAGGACATTCTCCAGGATGGATCAGGTGTCAGCTCACAAAACAAGTCTTAACAAATTGAAGACTGAAGTTATATCAAGTATCTTTTCTGCCCACAATGGTATGAAATTAGAAGCCAATAACAGAAGGAACTGGAACATTTGCAAATACATTGAAATTAAACAACTACATACTCCTGAACAACCAACAGGTCAAAGAAGAGAGAAAAACTATCTTGAAACAAATAAAAATAGAAACACAGTATACCAAAACTATGGAATGCAGCAAAAGCATTTCTAAAAGAGATGCCTATAGCACTAAACACTCCCGCTAAGAAAAAAGAAAGATCTCAAACAACCTAACTTTACACCTCAAAGAATTAGAAATAGAAGAACAAACTAAGTTTAAAGTTAGGAGGAGGAAGGAAATTACAAAGATCAGGGCAGAAACAAGTGAAATAGAGACCAGAAAAACAAAAGATCAACAAAATTAAGAACTGTTTTTTTAAAAATGATAAATAAAATTGACAAACCTTTGGCTAAAGAAAAAAATAAAGACTTAAATAAATAAGAAATGAAAGAGGTTACAACTGATAACTCAGAAACACGAAAGACCATAAGAAATTGATGTGAATAATTTTACATGCCAATAAATTAAACAATCTAAAATAAATGGACAAATTCCTAAAAAAGGCAACCTATGGAGTGGGAAAGTATATTTGTGAGCCATCTGTCTGATAAGGGATGAATATCCAATATATATAAAGAAATTAAACTTAATAGCAAAAAAACAAATAACCCAATTAAAAGACAACAAAGGGCCTGAAGAACCATTTTCCCCAAAGACAGACGAATGGCCAACAAGCACATGAAAAGGTGTTCAACATCACTAATTATCAGAGAAATGCAAATCAAAACCATGAGATGCCACCTCACACCTGTCAGGATGGCTATTAGCAAAAAAAAACACAAGAGATAACAAACGCTGGGGATCTGGAAGGTGAGGATATGGAAAAAAGGAACCCTGATACACTATTGGTAATATAAACTGATACAGTCACTATGGCAAATAGCATGGAAGTTCCTCAAAACATTGAAACAGAACTAATCTGATCCAGTAATCCCACTTCTGTGTATATTTCCAAAGGAAACAGAGGCAGTATCTTAATGAGATATCCCCACTCCTATGTTCACTGCAGCACTATTTACAATAGCCAAGACATGGGAGCAACCTGAGTGCCCATCAGTGGATGAATGGATAAAGAAAATGTGATATATATACATCTTTTATATATACATCATATATATATATTTCACTATTTTATATATACATATGTGCGTATATATATGTACATATATATATTCCAAGATATATATATTCCACTATACACACGCGCGCGCGCACACACACACACACATACATGCATACACATATAGTGTAATATTACTCAGCCATAAAAACAGAAAGGAAATCCTGTCATTCACTGCAACATCAATGAACCTTCAAGGCATTATGCTAAGTGAAATAAGCCAGTCAGAGAAAGACAAATACTGTATGGTATCAGTTATATACAGAATTAAAAAAAAAAATTGAGCTCATAGAAACAGAAAGTCGAATGGTGGTTGCCAGGGCCTGAGGAACAGGAGGAACGGGGAGAGGTTGGTCAAAGGTCATGAACTTCCAATTATAAGACGAATATATTCTGGGATCTAATGTACAGTAAGGTGACTCTAGTTATTAATACTGTGTCGTATACTTGAAATTTGCTGAGAGTAAATTAAGTGCTGTCATAAACAGAAAAAGGTGACTATGTGAGGTCATGGATGTGTTTAGTTGTGGTAACCATTTCACGATATAGGTCAAATAATCATACACACTTTAAACATATACAATTTTACTTGCCAATTATTCCTCAGTAAAGATGGAGAAAATATCACTACATGTCTAGGTGGAAATTCATGAGAATTTAGGTTGACTTTCATTAACATTTGTAAAGGAAAATAAGTCAATGTGCCCTGGCCTTGCTTGGAAAAACTCTTTTCCACCTAAATTTAATCCACCTGAACATTCTGAAAGGTCAGGCTGTTTTAATGTAACTCCTGCTCCTTTTTTTTCAGATAAGGACTAGCCATGGGCTCTACTGAGCATGGGAAGGATACATGCTTTTATGCCCATTTGTATTTTCCCTTTGGCACTAAGAGCATTGGGTTTAGAATCAGAGAGCCTGCTTCATTTTAAATCCCAACTTCCTCACTAGCTATGTGTCTCAGTGACTCTCCCCGGGCCCACTGCCTCTGTACGGCGAAGAGCATACCCAAGCCTTGTGATGAGCTGGGTAGCCAAGCAATGCTTGGGTGCAGGGCTGCTGTTCTTTGTTCTCTAATTTATATTGACGGAAAACAGTTCCCCTACATTATGGAAAGGCAGGCAAGAATCCCAGGAGTTCTTTATATCTTTATAATAACCCCCAGCCTGGTGAGACTAGAATGAATTAAACCTCTACTACATGCAATATTTCTATTTGCTTTTCTAGAAAAGCCTTGCTAAACAAATTTGCCTTACAATGACATCTACTGGGAGTTTCTGGCACTGGAAGAAGAAGAAAAAAAGGCCAAATATCTGATATTAACAGAACTACCCAGGGAGAGAGGAACTTAACAGTATCAAGAGTCAGTTTCTTAAATGATCTTTCAAACTGGGAACTGTACTGTGAAAAATAATAAAAACATAAACTTCAGGTGAAACTATAACAAATGCAAGATGTTAAGCTATAAAACCAAACCAAAAACATGAACTAACATTTTAATACCATGCTATCCAGCTTTTTAAACATCCATCTAGAAAGAAAAGGACAAAATACAGGACATTATTCCTAGATGTGCTTATACTGCAGAGTTTCTCAATGCTGAAACCTTTTCAACTTCTCAGGGCTGAAACATCATCTGCTTTCAAAAATGTCAAAGTATTTAGTTAGCTTTGGGATAGCTGATATAAATTTAGGCCAGACATCCTCACAGGCTGGTGAAGAGCATCTTCCTGCTTACTTCTGGTTTGAGGGTGTGGCCTAGGTAAAGGGTGGAAGGACCCACTTGCTGGGAATGAATCTTCCAGCAATCCGCTAACATGTCCAGTGGCTCTACCTTCAAGGAGACGTGCTAATGCATGAATTAAGTGAACACTAATGTTTTCCTGTCAAAGGAACCTAAGGGCTGTTAGGATGAGTCTCCTAGCTTTCTGCCCCCGTGGAGGAGTACACGCCTGAATGAAGGAGGGAATGTAGGAGTTCACTGGTGAATCAGGAGGACAGAAGGCATTATAACATGGACAAGTTATGATTCTCCGTAACTGACCCCACAGAGACATATTAACATCAGATGCAGTCAACCCTGTGTATTGGTGTAAAGTCCAATCTCCAGCTGCCACTTAGTCAAAAGAATCTTATGACTAGATAGAAGTTTTCATCATTCATTAAGGAAAATTCAAATTGGTATTACTGTATTTGAAATTGTTTGAAAAATTATCTTTCCCCTGTTTTGTTCATAGTAATTAATTGAGGTCACTCTTTAATATATGATTGGAGAGAGATTTAAAGTAAGAAGTTCCTGAACTTAATAAATAATATTGCAATTTTAGGATTTCCAAAGAGAATGAAAAAAAATTAGAAGGGAAATTGGACAGGTCTTCTGAGATAGAGCCCCTGAGCTGTAAGAAAACTCCATTCTATAGTCCTTTACTTCAAGAGCAGGTACCCTGTATCACTGATGTTCAGATGTTCAGATATATGCACTTTTTAACTTCATTTGCATATTTAAGGATGTGAAGAAGCACAGTACTGAATCCAATAAAGTCTGAAGGCTTTGTTCCTAACAAGACTCAAGTTATTCCCACATGACTGAAATAGGGTTGAAGAAGGTGATGGATTGGAATATATTCTAAAATCCCTTTTAAAAACAAATTGAGCTCATTTTGAGGCAAGACCCCACCACAGCAAAGACTATACCCATCTTCACTGAATACCATCTTCCCAATACCTGTCTGTGAACATTTGTGGAACCAAACAGGAAGACAATCCCTATGAAGCAGTTTCTTTCATACTTTTCAGTTAATTATGTAAACTTAGGACCTGGTAAGTCTGCACCTGAAAGCAGATTTTTCCAGGTCCCTTCTGATATTCCGCTTCCCTATTCTGCTCCAAGGTCAACAGATTCCAGGGGTCCACTCCAGCTAGTCTGGGTCTCCTCACTCTGGTAGCAGGAGTCCTTTGCTTTTTACACAGGCCATCTGCTGCCTTGAGCCAAGTCAATTTCTGCTGACTGAGTCCTTTAGCATCAGGACCCTGGGAGTGAGGGAAGAAAGGGTGAAAACAGTTGGAGGCCAGATTCGAGGTAAGGCAGATAACGGAGCACACAAGGAAAGAGTTACCCAGGAGGTGACCTTTGAAGTAGCTCTTGAAAGACAAGTAGGGGCATGATGAGAGAAATCAGGAAAATTCCAGGATCTTTGTCTTTTGAATCTGTGTCAAATGTCACTCTGCATGTATAGAATCACTATAAAATTGCAAACACTACGCATAATGGGAAAAAAAGAGTATTCAAATAGCTTTACAGTTCATTCTAGTTGTTTCTCTTACCTGCTTATTCACAATACTCTAACACCTGAATACTTGTCTGCTTGCTATACAATCAATCAACTGGAGTGACTATAAACTCCTATTAAGTTGAAAAAGTTTCACCATGGACATAATAAAAAATCTTTAATATTATGTCTGAATGTTTTTGCTGACCATTTAAACCAGCAGCCAATAGACCAAAGAAATTATTTTTCAATTGTAGAAATAGCTATTTTATGTCTTCTTGTGCATGTCATAGTCTCTCCTTAAACAGAAAATGTCTAAATAATCTGCAAAAGAAATAGTTTTCTTCAGGACAATTTCTATACATATTTACCAGACCTGTCCTTCCCCCCTTCCTCACTATCCTAGATCAAGTTCTATCTCCTCGCTCAGCATTACTGCCACAGCCCTGCCTCCTGAACTTCTGCATGCCCTACCAAATAAAATGTTAGCACTTCATTCCTGTGCATACGTGAAAATGCTGTAACGGTTCTGGTGCAATTTCATATGCTTTCTCTGTTCACACACTGTCCTACTAGCATGGAAGTCTATGGAAGTTCCCATCTTGGTCACTTCACTCATTCATTCACCTGGAATTCTCTGCTCCCTCCTCCACTACCAATTCAGACCCTACCCATACTTTAAGATTCTCCTCAAGCTGTATCTGAAAGCTTTTATATACATCACTTGTTAAAGATTTCCCCTGCCCTCATCAAAAGGATGTAGGACCATTACCAAATATCTATTGATCAAATGCAGAAGGTAATTATAAAACAGTGAAATGAATAGTTTTAATCACCTTAATCAAATTACGATGACTGCTGTCTAGGCAATTCAGCTTCAGCTAGTACCCAATGCCAGGCAATCAGCAATTCTGCTCAGTATTTATAATTCAAATTTTCAAGATTAACTGCTTTTCAAAGTCGGCCATAAGGCCTCTATATGAATGCAGGTCTGGATCCCTCCCTAAGATTCTAAGTCACAAGGTTTGGAGAAAACAAATTCAGGTAGCTCCACAGGGATTTCTAATGTCCACCCAAGTCCAGGACATTGATTTTCCAAGGAAAATTCCAGCTGATCGCTTATCAATTAACACACAAATGACTCCACAAGGAATCAAAGGAGCCATACAAACAACAGGAGATTTGAAATTCACCTACAGATTGAACAAAAAACAAAAAGTTTTGCCTTTACAAGCCAAATTCAATTGGATTGCTGGAAGATTCATTCCCAGCAAGTAGGTCCTTCCACCCTTTACCTAGGCCACACCCTCAGACCAGAGGTAAGCAGGAAGATGCTCTTCACCAGCCTGTGAGGATGTCTGGCCTAAATTTACATAGGTGATCCAATAATTCAGAATGATTTCTTTCTGCTACAGTTGCACAGCTGGCAATTGGAGCCAGAGGTTCCCAATCATGACTGTGCCCTGAATAATCTGGGAACAAATATAAATACGCATTGACCTGCTGAACCGGAAACTGGGAATAGGACCTGGCAATCTCCATTCTCTTTCTTTTTTTTTAATTTTGGTGTCATTAATGTACAATTACATGAGCAACATTATGGTTACTAGACTCCCTCCATTATCAAGTCCCCACCACATACCCCATTACAGTCACTGTCCATCAGCATAGTAATCTCCATTTTCTTAAATCTCCCTGTGATTATTTTGAGAAGGGTTTGGAAATCTCTTAGGCCATTCCAAATTAATATCTATATTCCCTTTAAGCTAGTCAGAGCTTGCTTTGAAAGAGTTGCCTAGTGACTGTGTGTCATCTGAATTCTATTAGAGCTTCCTGATATGAGTTCTTCCCAACAGCATTCTACAAACCCATATTTGGAGCATTAATGACATAAGAAGTGACAAAGGATTGCTGTGGAAGAAGACAAAAATTTGCCTTCGGTTAGCTGACTTTCTTTCATCTTCCCAATGGCCATCACAGTGATTGCGTAACGAAGTCACTGTTATGGCATGAGTATTTGTATGTTGTTCCAAAATCTTTCCATTGGCCATGATGCTGCTGCAGATACCATTCCTCTTGCCTAAAGGAAATCTACTATCTGTGCTGTACAGAATATAAGAGTAGCTGAAAGGTTAACTTTAAGTGTTTTTTTGAGTAAATACCTTAATTGGGTACTCAGATCATGAGCTATCCTCTTTTTAAATACACTCAGAGACAGTTTTCTTTCAATTGCATAAATCACCATTATGAACCATCCCTTTTCATTGTAATATAGAAGATACTTTGATGTACATGAACCAAAAAAGAAAGAGTATGTTTGCCAGTTGGTATTCTGCCCTTATTATATGAAATTGGAAATGGAAACTGTGGCCTTGATGAAAACATTGAAATTCCAGTAAGTAGGATTAGTCATATTTTTTGTGCACCAGGGTTAGATTTCAAACAGCAAGTAAAAGTTCCCTGAGCTACTAGTAGAAGCAAACATTCTCAAATTAAAATAAAAAAAGAAGGACTACACATGCCTGCAAGAGCCAAAGTGGGATGAGTAACATTTGACATTTGAAAGGCTGGAATCTGAGCAAACAGCTCTCTCCCAGAAGAGAAACTTCTCACCAAATAGTTGGCTCGTTGTGGTCTCTAGCTTTCTTTGAAACAGCAAGCCTAAAATCTTCAGGGAGAAGGCAAAGTAATGAAAACCTTTTTTTGGCTTATAACTCCCCACAGCCTGGGAATGTTGTGATCAAATCAAGAAGCACTGACGAACTGAGTTTCAGTTATACTGTGGTCAGAATAAGGGGAAGGGCACCAACCGTAACAGATCACTGGCGGGCCTGGGGCCCCTCCCTCTGCTTCCTCACTTGCTCAGTTGAGTGTCTTGGGGCTTTTTATTTCCACTCTTAATAAGATCTCATCATTTGGGAGGTAACATCTGGACCTCTTTCTTTGTTTTGTACATTAGGACAGTTACCATTTTAACTGCAGCAAAATGTTTCACTATAAACAAAATAGTAAGTAGGTAAAACGATGAGTGACGAATCAAAAAAATCTGCACTGTCACCCATGTATTACAGAGACAGAGACAGAGGCAGAGGCAGAGAGAAAAACAGGCCATTAGAATTCCTAAACATTTAATTAAAATCAGATTTATACATGTTCCATATATTTCATAATCCTTCAGAGTATGGCAAGTTTCTTGAATGCCAATGGCAAATTCTATAGTATTTATGTGTTTTTCTTTCAAACCATTTATGCGCTCCAGATAATCTTTCTGGAAGCCATCAAATCCCCTCACAACTCACACAGAAAATTCAAGACTTATTCTTCTCTTTCTAAATCCCTCCCAGTCAAAAGAGCATAAAACAGTAAGTTCTTAGTAAACCTGTAGCTAGGCCTGCATCCCTGCCCTTTCTGCTCAGTCTAGGTGGTATTTGTACTCATCCACAAAATGGATAATAACAAGAACTGATTGTCCAACCTATCAAATAGTGTAACAGTGTCCAGAGTTTCATGGTGGTTATGTGCTCCTTACATTCTTTTTTATCCTACCAACAGTCAGCTTATAATATGTAGTTCTGCACAGACACATTAGCTTGCTATAGCTGCCATAATAAAGTACTACAAACTGGGTAGCTAAAACAATGGAAATGTATTGTCTCACATTTCTGGAGGCCAGAAGTCTGAGATCAAGATGTTGGCAGGGGGGGTTCCTTTTAAGGGTCATAGGGGAAGGATCTGCCCCAGAATCTTTCCTTAGCTTGTAGATGGCCATCTTCTCCTTATGTCTTATATCTCTTCACATCATCTTCCCTCTTTGTGTGTCTCTTCATTCCAATTTCCTCTTTTTATCAGGATACCCGTCTTATTGGATTAAGGTCAACCCTAATGACCTCACTTCATTTTGTTCACCTCTCTGAATATGCTATCTCCAAATAAGATCACATGTTAAATACTGGAGATTAGGGCTCCAAAATACAAATTTGAGGGCCAAAACTCAACCCATAACAATCCTCTATCCAATCTTAAATAGTAAAAACATTGGTGTCAACATTTAGGGATGATTTACACTCTGAAAAGTAAGGATGCCAAACCCACTCTCTATGTGTTATCTCAATCATACCTTTTGAAGGAAGCTCACAGAATAATTTCTATAAGCAAGTATCCTATAATGCCAAATGAAATTCACTGCAATCTGTTTACCCATAAAAACACCTTGTCTTACAAATATATGTGAAGTGATCTCTATTGTACAGTATTATGAAATTGTGAAACAAAAACCACAACAGATAATTATCTGTGGACACAATACCCTTGGCTTTTCCTCAGTATTCCTTTATGAAAGTAATTACTTAATTCTTCATTTTGTTCATTTAACAGTGAGACAATTTAGTCTTGTCACCCCAAGCACAGTTTCCAAAATCCTCTGTCCCTCCTGGCAGTCACAACCACAAACTGATCATTATGAGGTTGTTCTCCTCACAAATAGCTTAACTACATTCCTGCTAAAAGATCCACAACCCAGGTCAGAGAGGTTGGGTCACTGTACTTGATTATCCTGCTGGAGATAAGGTTAAAATCTCCTCTTATAAACCTCTTGTCTTGGGAGAGAATTCAATTGAATCTATAAGGAACAAGGATATACTCTTTGAATAAATGATAAACTCAATCAGAGAAAGAGTCCTCCTTTCCCAAAAAAACCAGCCTAACCTAAAAATCCAAAATCATATAGACAGACCTAGAGTGTTCTGTTTAAAGAATGATAAGAATAAAAGTGTCCTAAGATTTCCAGATGTTCAGTTGCAAACATCATTTAAAACACAAATGATTCATCTGTGGCTGAGATCCCTCACTGAAAAATATAATTTCCTCTACTTGAGTCTATCCTCCTTGGCTAATCCAAATTAGCAATGTATAAAGTTGAACCATACAAACCATATAAGTTAATAGTCAAATATTGTCAATTTCATGTGGTTCAACCTAGTTCTAGATTTTATTGATTATTCAACTCTCAGAAATCCTCTATCAAGTGCCTCCATTACCAAGTCCCTGATGTCTATGTGCATAAAGTCTATAAAAGGAGAATTTTCTATAGTTAGGAAAAAACTGCTCTGTCCATAAGGAAATAACAGGGTCTAGAATTATCCCTTCCCCTCTAAACAACTAGAAAGCAGAACAAAATACAGGGAATAACTATTTTCAGGCATTGGACAATAGGCAACAGACACCTGTGATCCCAGAGAGAAAGGAAACAAATGAAGTGAAGTTTATGATTGCCTAGACTTTCTGTATAAAGGTAAATTCTGAACTGCTGACAGGAAAAAGAAATCCAAACTGAACTCTCACAGAGCGGAGGACACACAGATCAGGCAGGGTTCCAAGGGCCAAGATGGACATTTACATGTCATAAAACCTGAGAAAAGGGAGCTATACAGGGAAAGATTTATAGAAATCTGCATAGAACTTATGACTGAGTATCAATATGCACTTGCATACCATAAGGCAGGGCAAAATACCATCTGAGAAAAGACAATATACTGAGGAGTCATAAGCCAAACAATTCCTAGAGCTCACACAGGGCCAGGAACAGTTAGAATACAGAGACTTCATGGAGTACATGAGGTATACAATGGAGACCACAGGAGGGCCATACCTTTTGGGTATTTTTACTTCCAAACTACTTTAAAATAAGGTCAAATTAGCTTTAGTGTAAAAACAACTCTATATCTTCCCTTCAAAACCTTTTTTTAAAAGACTCAGATAAACCCGATATACAAGTTAATCCAAATAAAAATTAATAGACATGAAAGGCAGAAAAATATGAACCATAACCAATAAAAAATTAGTAGAAACACAGATGAAAAATATAATATGTGAAATAAAAAATTTATTGGGTGGAATCAACATCAGATTAGACATTGCTAAAGAAAAGATAAGTGAACATGAAGACAGTAGTAGAAACTACCCAATAAGAAGCATGGAGAGAAAAAATACTAGAAAAAAATTTAAAAGAACCTTAGTAATGTATGGGATAATATCAAGAGCTTTAGCATAAATCCTATTGGAATTCCAAAAAAGAGAAGGAAGATGAATAGAAAAATATTTGAAGAAATAATGGTTGAAAATATTCCAAAATTGATGAAAACTATAAAATCACAAATTTAAAGGCTCAGCAAACCCAAAGAAGATAAAATACAAAGAAAAATCACACTAAAGGACAGTATAATCAAATTGCTTAAGCCAGTAATAAAGAGAAAAATCTTTTAGCCTGAGGGAAAAAGATACATTAAGTACAGAGAGACACAGATAAGAATATCACAGAATATAAGAATATCACTGACTTCTCATCTGAAATTATACAAACTAGAAGACAATAACAGAGCATCTAAGTACTGAAAAAATTAACAAATGTTCGCAAGAAACAAAAGCAAAATTAGGCAAATGGGATTATATAAAACTTAAAAACTTTTGTCATTAAAGGATACAGCCAACAGAGAGAAAAGGTAACCAAGTGGGAGAAAATACTTGCAAATTGTATTTGGTAAGGCATTAATATCCAGAATATATAAAGAATTTGTACTCAACAACAACAAAAATCCAATAATTCTATTTAAAAATGGGCAAAGTACTTGAATAGACGTTTCTCCAAAGATGATCTACAAATGGCCAGTAAGCATATTGAAACATGCTCAACATCACTAACTGTCAAGGGAATGCAAATCCAAACCAAATGAGATATCACCTCATGCCCATTAGGATAGCTGCTATTAACAAAACAAAAATAAAATAACAACTGTTGGTGGGTATGTGGGAAGGTTGGATCCCTTGTGCACTGCTGATGAGGGTGTAAAGTGGTACCACCATTATGGAAAACAATATGATAATTCCTAAAAACAGTAAAAATAGAATTACCATATATTCCAGCAATCCTGCTTCTGGGTATATATCTAAAAGAATTGAAAGCAGTGTCTCAAAGAACTATTTGCACAAACATGTCCATAGCAGCACTATTAATAATAGCCAAGAGATGGAAGCAACTCAAATGTCCAGGGAAAGAAGAATGAATAATCAAAATACGCAGAATTCTATGCAGCCTAAAACAGATAGGAAATCCTGTCTTATGCTGCAATATGGATACATCTTAAGGATGTTCTGTTAAGTGAAATAAGCCAGTCACAAAAGGACAAATACCATATTATTCAACTTATATGAGATATCGAAGTAGCCAAGTTTATAGAAAAGGAAAGCAAAATGGGTTTGGGTGAGGGAGAAGAGGGAAAGAAGGAACTGTTGTTTAATGGGGATAGTGTTTCAGATTTGCAAGATGAGAAAGTTCTGGAAATCTATTTTACAATATTGTAAATATAATTAACATGACTGAACACTACACTTGAAAATGGTTAAGATAGTAAATTTTTTTTACCACAATAAAAAAGAGTAAATATATGTTAACCTAGAATTCTACACCCTGTGGAAATATCTTTTAAGATGAAGACAAGATAAAGGATTTTTTAGCTGAGATAATCACCATCTAATCTGCACTATAAGAAACATTAAAGGATATTTTTCAGGCAAAAGGAAAACGATACCAGGTGAAAATTTGGATCCACATGAAATAATGAAGAGTAGCAGAAATAGTATGTGGGTAAATAAAAAGCCCTTGTTTCTCAGTTTTTAATTTCTTTAAAGTAAAACTGACAATTGAAAGCAAAAGCAATAATTCAATTTATCACAATAGCATCAAGGATGGGAAGGAGAAATGAAAGTATTCTAAGATTCCAACATTATATGTGAAATGATGTAATATTATTTGAATATTGACTATGATAAATTATAAATGCATATTTTAAATCCTAGAGTAATTTCTAAATATAAATATACAAAAATGGAAAAGCCAAAAAGCCAAGAGTGAAGGTAAAATTAAATCCTGAAACATGCTCAATTAATCCAAAAGATGGCAGAAAAGAGGGGACAAAAACAGATGGCACAAATAAAAAACATTTAAAAATGGGAAATTTATAACATTTTGCCACTTACATTAACTATAAATGATCTAAACACTCTAGTTAACAGGCAGAGATTGTCATACTAGATTTTTAAAAGGCAATATTCAACTATATGGTACCAAGAAAGTCCTTTCAAATATAAAGATACAAACAGTGTAACATTAAGGGAGATAAATAAAGCTACTATGCAAAACTACTCATGAGAAAGTTGGAATATCTATATTAATATTAGAATGATTGTCACTGGCTCCATCAGGCAAGTGTCACCAAGCCTTTTGCCTCATTCTGCTTTATTAATGTGACCTTGTAAACTCACTTTCTTCGACTCACACTGCAGCTAACCAGCACAGTCCAGTCCCTAAGATTCCACCTTGAAATTCTTATTGTAGGTAGATTTCACTTGGAACCAGGCATCATGCCACTGCAGGGTCCAGTGAGTCCATTCTGCCTCATCAGGACCAAATGCCCTCTTAGTTAAAAACAGAACCAGCCCCACATTGAATCAAACTCTCCATCTGTTTCCAACCATTCTTTCTTTAGCTGCAGTTATTGAGCTCCAGGTCAAATTCATATGGGTAGCATCTAAGTGCCGCCAAACTGTGTAGAAACAGGTTACAGAAGGAATTGGTTTCTGCTTTTACCCCCAAAGAAACACATGAGGGACACATGGAAAGACATCGGGGTTCCATCCTTTGCCCAGCACTGCTCAAATTCACTGCCTAGGAAAACTGACATCAACATCATCTTTCAAAATAAACAGTGTTTAAAACTAAACTCTATTTGTTATTGTACCCACATCAGTGACTGTGATTTACTTACATCTGTACTGCATGATGCAGATTTAGAATAGTTTCAGCTACTTTATGCTTTCAGTGCCGTGCTCAGATTAAAGTCATAGAGACAAATTACCAGGGTTTAAATACAAGGTCTATCATGAATTAGCTATGTAAATTTGGGTTAGTTGCATTATCTTTTTAAGTTTCAGCAACTCCTATAGGTAGGTGATCTGACTTTAAATTAAAAATAAAAAAATGAAACCAGGAGGAATTATAGAAGATACCTGAAGTCACTGACAGTATACTAGGTTATGGATAACAGCTCCAAGATTTTCTGTGTATTTTGTTATTAGTTCTCATCACAGCCATGCATTTTGTAACCGTTGCCTCAAGGCAGGCTGCACTGTCAGGGAAGACAGTGCAGCCTTTCTTGCCATGTTTGTTTAGGCAGCTCTCTAAATGGCTGGCTATGATTCCAATTTTCTGATATTTACACCCTTATACAATTTCTTTCCCTTGAGTGTGTGCTGGATTTAATTACTTATTTCTAGCAAACAGAATATGGCAGAAGTAATGGGCTTGTGGGTAAAGTGAGGTTCCTATGGCCAGGATCCTCACTGAACATAAATGTAACTGGCCTGTTGCTATGCTACCACTTCCACACCTTTAGGCAATAAGCCATTATTGTGTTAATGTAAAGAGTTCCGCCCAGTGCTCTGCCAGAGACAGGGTGGCGGGGCTGGAAGGCTGTAGGTGAGCGGAGCGGAGGCTGGAGTGGTGGCAGTGCCGAGGGAGTGACCTGCCACCTGGAAATAAAGTTGGGTATAACCTTTTCACCCCAAGAATCCTTTGCTGTAAATTTATTTGGTCACAGTGAATCCATAGTGAACTTCCCAGGGGCTGAAACTCATTTGCAAGACAATTGGCATAGTCGGCAGGATTCACTGTTGACCAAAGAAAAAGACAAGCTGCCCTTATGAGAGAAAGGTGCCATCAGCCCAGTAATGGAGGAGCTGGAGAAAGATGAAGGGGTGATGCCAGAGGCACTGGCACCCTCCTGTATTGAAAGCACACCCCGTGGTTGTAAAGAAAACAAAGACCCAGCAGCTGAAAGTTCCCCAAGGAGAGGAGCAGCCCCCTCCCCAGGTCGTGGAGCACTCTATGGTCCGCCCCTATACTCAGGCTGAGCTGGTGGATTTGGGCTCCCGGTTTAGGCAGAAACCCTCAGAGTCAATATTAGCTTGGCTCCTGCATCTGTGGGACTTAGGGGTGGATGGAATTGTTCTGTCTTCCCTGACAGTGCAGCCCGCCTTGAGGCAGCGATTACAAAATGCACATCAGACCCTAGGGAGTCACTCCCTCCTCGATTGGCTCATGGCGGCACTTCGTGCTGTGTGGCCCAGTCCGGGTGATCTACCATCCTCTCCTGTTAGATGGCAGACATATGCTGAACTCCAACAGGTGCTATGAGAGCTAGGCATGAGAAATGCCATCTATATAGTCCAGAGAATTATGGCCCAGATGAAGAGATTTTCACTACTGGGATGGGAAATATTGTACTTCAAACGGCTCCTACATCCCTCTTTGGGTCTCTAGTGGCCATTCTTTCCCCTCACTTAGGGCATCCCATAAGCGAGGTGACACGTACAGTAGCAAACTTACGAGAGGCTGAAGCCACCAGAATTCAGAAAGAAGTAAGACCTGTTGTTCACAAGAAGAATTTACAGAGCCCCGTGAAGGTTACGAGGACCCAGATGTGGGTTGATTTAATACAGGCAGGAGTAGATGGAAGGAAATTAGATGGGAAGTCAAATAGGATCTTACTAGAGCTATGGCAACAGCTGAAACCAGTGCAGCAGTTCCAGCCATTAAGACCAAAGAGGCAGAGATCAGAGACAGAGCATGAGTCCGTCCTGTGTGTTTGCAAGACTTCCTGCTGGAAAGTGAGCCAACCTCACTTGAGCCCACACAGGAAGATGATTGGGGACCATGGTTTGACTGAGGGGAAGGTCAAAGTATTTGCCCTGAGGGACCAGGGGGGGACCGGAGACCACATGTTGAAATAGCTATCCATTGGTCCCCAGTGAACATACAACATGTCCTGGCTCTGGTGGACACTGGGGTGAATGTTCACTGATTCATAGTAACCCTGAGCAGTTCCCCGGGACCCCTACTATCATAGATGGATACAGTGGGAAGGCTATCAGAGTGAAAAAAGCCCAAATCCCTTTGGGAATACCCCCAAAAGAGTATACCATGTATATATCTCCTATCCCTGAGTATATTTTGGGGATTGATATCCTGCAGGGTCTGTGGTTGCAGACCACTGCAGGTGAGTTCAGACTGAGAGTACATGTGGTGAAGGCAGTTCTGAGGGGACATGCTAGGCACCCACCCATAGCTCTGCCTGTGCCTCAGCAGGTGACTAATACCAAACAGTACAAACTGCCTTGGGGGCACAAAGAGATTGGAGAAACTCTCCAGGAGCTGGAAAAGGTGGGTATTATAAAGCCCACCCATAGTCCTTTCAATTCCCCCATGTGGCCAGTAAAAAAGCCAGATGGCTCCTGGCGTATGACTGTGGATTACCGAGAACTGAATAAAGTCATATCCCCTATGCATGCTGCTGTCCCCTCTATTGCAGGCTTGATGGATACCCTCAGCCATGAACTAGGAACATATCATTATGTGGTAGATCTTGCTAATGCCTTCTTTTCCATTGACATTGAGCAGGAAAGTCAGGAACACTTTGCCTTCACATGGGAAGGATGGCAATGGACTTTCACCGTCCTCCCACAGGGATACCTCTACAGCCCCACCATCTGTCATGGACTTGTAGCCCAGGACTTAGCTACATGGGAGAAAACACAAACAGTGTGGCTGTACCATTATATTGATGATGTCATGCTCACGTCCGATTCTCTTTCAGATCTAGAAGCTGCAGCACCTAGACTGCTGCAACATTTACAGGAGAAAGGTTGGGCTGTGAACAGCACCAAGGTTCAGGGACCTGGTTTGTCTGTCAAATTCTTGGGGGTCGTCTGGTCGGGTAAGACCAAAGTGATACCAGAAGCAGTTATAGATAAAGTCCAGGCCTTTCCTACCCCCACAGCTGTAGCATTGCTACAGGAGTTTCTGGGTCTTCTAGGCTACTGGAGAGTGTTTATCCCGCATTTGGCACAAATTCTGAAGCCCTTATACCAGTTGGGACGAAAGGGCATCAGGTGGGACTGGGATGAGACAGGTGCATCTGCCTTTACTACAGCAAAACGGGCAGTCAAGGCCATGCAGGCCTTGAGTGTGACAGACCCATCAAGGCCCTGTGAGCTGGACGTTCATGTCACTGAAGACCGTTATGGCTGGGGTCTCTGGCAGCGGCTTGAATGAACTCACCAACCCGTTGGATTCTGGTCACAACTCTGGAAAGGGGCAGAGGTATGATACACTTTGATAGAAAAACAACTGGCTGCCATATATCATGCCTTACTGGCTACAGAACCCATCACTGGAATGGCCCCAATAAAGGTAATAACCACCTATCCCATTTTTGGGTGGGTACAAGACTGGACCCAAAAGCCAAGGAGTGGTGTGGCACAAACACCCACACTAGCCAAGTGGGGTGCTTACCTATAGCAGCGTAGTGCCCTTTCTAGTAGCCCCTTGAGTGAAGAACTCCAACGTGTGTTGGGGCCAGTGACATACACTAGTGAAAAGCAGGAAGAACTTGCTTTTGAACCATTAGTAGTAGAGAGTCCCTATCAGGAGGGAAGAGCCCCTATACCCGAAGAAGCATGGTACACAGATGGCTCCAGCCGTGGGCAGCCCCCAAAATGAAGGGCCATAGCTTTCCATCCTAAGATTGAGACAATATGGATGGAAGATGGTGAGGGGAAGAGCAGCCAATGGGCAGAGTTGAGGGCTGTGTGGCTTGTGATCAGCCAGGAGCCCTCCCGTATAGTTGTCTGCACTGACAGCTGGGCTGTCTATCGGGGCTTGACCCTGTGGCTACCAACCTGGTACCATGCCAACTGTCTAGTTGGTCACAGACCCCTTTGGGGGCAAGAATTGTGGCAAGACTTATGGGCCTGTGGTCAGACTAAAATGATTACAGTATACCATGTGACAGGACATTTGCCACTGGCATCCCCAGGAAATGATGAAGCAGATAAATTGGCCCAGATATGTTGGTTAGAAGGCAAGCCTGCCTCTGATGTAGCCCAATGGCTACATCAGCGTTTGCTGCATGCGGGGCACAAGACAATGTGGGCTGTAGCCCATTGGTGGGGCTTGCCTTTGACCTTCGAAGAAGTTAGTAGAGCCCGGCAGGAGTGTGTCGTGTGCTCCAAATGGGACTTACGCCGAGTTCCATAGCCACATAGGACAATAGCTAAGGGGCCTATACCCCTCGTCAGGTGGCAGATAGACTATATTGGGCCTCTGCCTGTGTCAGAAGGATATCAGTATGCAATGACCTGTGTGGACAAAGCTACTGGACTTCTGGTTGCTTTTCCTGCCCACTGTGCAGACCAGCAGATGACCAAAAGAGGCCTGGAGCGTCTCTTTGCTGCCTATGGCCAACCACAGGTAATTGAGAGTGATCAGGGCACCCATTTTACTGGACATACACTGCAAGAATGGGTGCGACAGCTGGGAATCAAGTGGAAGTTTCATGTGCCATACAATCCTACCGCAGCAGGCATAATAGAGAGGCACAATGGCTTGTTAAAATCTGGACTAAAGTCAGATACCAATAGTCTGCAGGGATGGTCAGTCCACTTATGGACTGTGCTATGATGTTTGAAAGAGAGACCCTGAAAGGGAGCCCTGAGCCCCGTAGACATGTTAACACATATGGCTGCCTACTCTATACAACTGCAAGTTCAAACCAAGGAAGAATCTTTGAAGCCGAGTTTCGGCCACCAGAATAACATCTTGCTGCCAGCACCAACTGCACTGAACCCCGGAGACTCCATTGAGTGGACGTGGCCTTGGACCTTTCGACACATGGACCAATGATGGCTGGCTCTCCTGGCACCTTGGGGACAAGGCCTGGAAGCTGGCCTCCTGTGTATTCCTGGAATAACAGCAGAGTGGCCACCAAAGGTCACAGTAGTGTATCCTGAATGGCCAGAAGGTAGGAGCATCTTACGGGGGAGTTTTTTTTTATCATTATGGCCAGTGCATGCACATCCAGTAGCACTATATATAGACCCTTCGGTAACCCCCATGGGGAGAGGAGTAAAAGTATGGTATACTAGACCTGGAAGGGACCCCCTACCTGCTACAGTCCTATCACAGGACCACTCTCTTGCATGCATCCTACCTGATGGACAAGATTTGCCTATGTTGGTGGCATTAAAACATGTGTCTTATCGCCCCTGACGTCTTTGTTATTAAGAACCCCCTCTGGCTTGAGGATTATTATAATTTTTGTTATTAGGAACCTCCTTTGGCTTGAGGATTATTATAATTTTTGTTACCTGTATCTTAATTTTTATTATCTCTGAGTTGTTGTTATCCTCTGCTGTTGTTGTGGAATCTGGTTACAGTGCTCCAGCTTTCTCGCACAGGGACCATTGCAGAAGATGGAAAGTGTGTAGATTGTAAGGCGAGAATCCTGGAGGGGTGGAGTGTGGGTAAAGTGGGGTTCCTATGGCCAGGATCCTCACTGAACTTAAATGTAACTGGCCTGTTGCTAGGCTACCGCTTCCACACCTTTAGGCAATAACCCATTATTGTGTTAATGTAAGGAGTTCTGCCCAGTGCTCTGCCAGAGACAGGGTGGGGGGCAGGGCTGCAAGTCTGGAGGAGAGCGGAGGGGAGGCTGGAGTGGTGGCAGCCCCGAGGGACTGACCTGCCACCTGGAAATAAAGTTGGGTACAACCTTTTTACCCCAAGAACCCTTTGCTGTAAATTTCTTTGGTCACAGTGAATCTATAGCGAACTTCCCTGGGGCTGAAACTCATTTGCAAGACAGGCTATCACTTCAAAGATTAGGCTTTAAAATACTGCAGTTTCCATCTTATGTACTCTCTCTCTCTTTCTCTGGCTCTTCTTGTTTGCTCTTTGGAGGTAAACTGTCACGTTGTAAGCTCTCCTGTGGAGAACATCACAGGGCAAGGAACTAAAGGTATTCTCTGACCAATATCTAGGGAGGAACCAAAAGCCACACTCCAGCAGCCCACAAGGACTGACTTGAGTGAATCCTCCCCTAATCAAGCCTTGAGCTGACACCTTGACTGCACATTTATGAGAGACCCTGAGCCAAAGAATCCAGCTAAGCCACACCCAAATTCTTAACCCACAGAAACTGCAGTAATAAATGTTTGTTATTTTAAGCTCCAAGTTTAGGGGTAACTTGTTACACAACCATAGATGACTAAGACACCTAGATTTCTGCAATATTATATTCTTATAATTAACATCCTTACTTCAACTCTTGACCATCCAATCCAGAGTATACTCAGACTTATGCTTCTAGGCCTGACCAACTCATCTCCTAGCCCAACATCTCACAATGGCTCCCTTTTCTTAGAGTCAAAGCCAAAGTCTTTACATGAGCTAGAAGATCCTTCAACCCCCCTCTGCTCCAACCTCAAATTCTACTATTCACTTGCTTGTATCCCTACTCCACAGGCTTCTTGGCTGTTCCTCAAACATACTAGGTATGTTCACACACTAGCCTTTGCACAGCTATTGCCTTTTCCTGAAATTCCCTCTTCCTCCAGATACCTACACAACTAACTCCCTTGTCTCCTTCAAATATTTAATGAAATGTCACCTTCTCGATGAGGCCTAATTTGACCATCATATTGTAAATTGCCATGTATCTACCAGCCCATTCCTAATCTCTTTCCCTATACTACTTTTACTTATCCATAGCACTCATCACCCTCTTACTTAATGCATTTTTAACTTATTATGTTTATTGTTTATTGACTGTTTCCTTCACAGAAGTGTGGACTCAAACAAAAAGATACCTTTTTTTCTTCTGTTTTTTAGCCAATGACTAATGAATTACTCTGCTCTAATAGTAATCTAAGGTCTATTCCTGCACAAAGATCATCACAACCCTCTTGTAGCATGTAAAAATAGTTAACATGGACTCTAGTCAGTCACATTACTCTTTATAATTACTCTTTATTTGACATCACAGTTTCCAACATTTTTGAATTGCTGATTAGATTTTATACTACCAAGGTCTACAGAATCCATAGTGATCGTACAAGCAGAGGTAAGCCATGCATGTTGTAATTACCTCTCCAAGGGGCTTTTATCACTGAAGCAGAACTTCAGAATTAAAAGAATGAAGATAGCTTAGAAACCAAAAACACTGATATAAACTAAAAACTTGAATGACATTTCCTTATTATATGTACTCAACAAAATAAAAGTTCACAAACTCACATATGAGAACATATGATATGAAATAAGGGTACTTGTTTGCCAAATGAATTTTACACTCTTCCATACTTCTCTTATTGTACAGAAGTATGGAATGGTCCTGAGGCATCTGCTATATTTTCAGAAATTTGATTGTTAAACTGAAACGTAATCTCTTTGCTCAGTTTTTATGGGCTTATTTCATACCTTGATCCTAACACCAATTTTTCTGCTAACAGAAGAAGGATTCAGCTTGTCTGGTGCCCACAAATAAAGGCCTCTTTTATTCTGCTCATTTCCTTCTTAGTTAAAAGAACTTCCGTCAACAGTGGTAAGCAACCTGATTCCCAGGGAAGCCTTTGGTCCAAGTAGGGGTGCTATATGCTACCTCCAAGCATGTGGTATGCAGTGATCGCCCACTGTGTGTTAATAGGCTGCAAAGCTTAGAAGTCCCAACTGAAGCAATGCCCTTTGTGTTCTGATACTTGAAACCTGGTCTCCAAGTAGTTATATCTCCAACTCCTGCTCTTTCCTTCCCACCTAGGTACATAAGCCTGTGCATGTGCGGGCACACACACACACACACACACACACACACACACACACACACACACACATCTCAGAGCATGGTTAGTCTGGCAAAAGAAGAAGTAAAAGCCTTGCCTTGAGAGCTATTTATGAAAGACATGAAATGAATACAATATGAGTCAATGGAATCCACACATTTCTTGGGCTAACCCCTTGTGAGGCCCTATGATGACATCCAGAACACTGGTCTGGGGACACGCTGGCCCTGATGGTGACACTGACCCAGCTGCACGTCAGAGGAATTCACTACCTGACTGTTTGGGCAGATCTGTCCTGAGGGGCTTCTCTCAGAGCCAACCTCTTGAATCCAGAGCAGCCCCTGCCCCTGTAACCCATGTGTAGGTGGGGAAGGTTGGTCAGAAGATAAAGAGAGAGGCACAGGCAGACGGATGCAAGCAGCCTCCATAGGATCCTTGAGAACGAGAAATCACGCCTGCCTGCTTGTCAAGAAGCCAGTACAAATAACTTGCCTCAGCCTCAGCCAGTCTTTGATGACCACTGCCCCTGATGGGGTAGGAACATCACACTTCAGACTGAAAATTCTTCCATTCCAAAAATACATATCACCACCCTGGTATGTTGCGAGTAGGGGACACAGCAGGAAACAAGGTAGTCAAGGTTCCTGTCCCCATGAAGCAGGAGGTGCAAATGCTGGAGCCACTCAGCCTGGCTTTAAATCATAACACTCCCACTTACCAACAGTATGAGTTTGGGGAAATTCGCTTAATTTTTCAAGTTCCAAATTTCCTATTTATAAAATGAGGTAAAACACTACTTATCTCCAAGAGCTATTGTGAGGAGCAAGTAATAGAAATGTCAAGCCCTTTAGAACACTGTCAGGCACAGTCAGTAAATGTTAGCTCCTATCAACTGTCGTCACTACAGCCCCTGCGCTAAGTGCCAGGCATGCAGAAAAGGACAAGACACATGTCCGTGCCATGATGAAACTTATATTTTACTGGGGGTGATGGTAATAGACAATCAAGTGAATATATCATAGGTCAGATAGTAGTGAGTAATATGGAGGAAAATAAATAATGAAATGAGATAAAATTATGCTGAGAATAAAAGAAGGGAACCATGATTAGCACAAAATACTTGCTCCTCTTCCCTAATACACCAGACACCCAACCTTAAAAAGCAGAACAGAATCATGCCACTCTGCCTTCTTTTCTCATACAGAAAAGAAAAAACCCTTGGAAGCCATCTATGCTAAACCCTCGAGTCTCCAAGATTTGAGAGTATTGCCTTTGTTTATTTTCTCCTACAAAATTATTGTTTTGGTGCCATTCAGCATCTCCGACTATAAATCTACTTGGTATCCTAGCAATTTCAAGACACTCCAGTTTGAGAAGTACTGCATGGAACATATAGTCAAGCACAGTTTTTTTCCTTTTGACTTCATTTATGAGAAAAGGTCTGAAAACACTGGGACCGATGAATGTCAAGTACACCACATAACCACACACCCTTAAAAAGACATGAGCCATAATGTTTTCCTGACATTACAAGAAACAGCACACATGGTGGATTCACGTTGACAAGGAAAACCAAAATACATAATACATCTCATTGCTCTTGTCAATATACTCTCCAGAGAGCATTTTTAAGTGGCTTCTAAAATTACATTAATTATTAAACGGAAGCCTCAGAAGCAAGAAGAACCTACCAGTCATAGTTTTATTTTCCCTCATCACCTGCCATTTGCTCTGGGTTTGTTTAAAGTTATAATCAAGGCTCCTGTGATGGAGGATTGGGGTCGCTTTGTGGTCACATGTGGAAAATATTATATATCCACATCAAATGGGAATGTGGTCTCCCTTAGTGGAAACTGATGTCATCTCCCTAGAATTAGACCATGGTGACCCTGTGGGTATATAGATTTAAGTCGACAGGGAGTCCTAAAAAAAAATCCTTAAAGGATCTACAGAATGGGAAGAGGTACTCAGACATTTAAGAGCACTTTGTGATCATTGCTTATTACCAAAAAACAAACAAAAGAACAAAAAAAGCAAAAGAACAAAAACACATACTGATACGCAATATTATTTTGGTCTAAAAGGTTGTTTTGCTTTCTCCAGGCAAGAACAATGAGAGAAATCCGCAACACCTATTAAAAGTGAGGACCCTGAAGTTCCCGTTGTATCTACAGAAGAGGAGCAAAACCAATTCATCCCTAGACCCAGGATAGACTTCAGGGGCATGTGGCCAGTGTGGTCACACAGGGCCCCTCACTCAGAAGGGCCCAGCCCTGGTATTCAACGTTCTTCCCTCTCTGTCTTGAACTTCGCAAGTTTGTGAACTTACACAGGGGCTGTGGAGCCTCAGCTCACACGCAGCCCTGCCTCCTGGCCCTGTCTACCTCTACCGGATGGGTCTGCAGTCAGCTGCCCCGACCCCTGACATCCTGGACCACATCCACTTCCCCCTCTTAGCTCCCTGCCCTGCGTCACTGCTGCCGTACAGGTTGGGGGTTCCACTGGATCAAGTCCATGAAGGGCACCTCAAATCCTGCCACTGTTCTCCACCTCCCAATGCCTCCCCTCTCCACGCACACACACGGCGAGCAGTGTCATCACGCAGTGGACAAGTGACTTCGAGGGTGAGCCTCTTGCCCTGACACAGCTACCTTGTGCCCCGCGGCAAGAGTCCTCACTGTGTTTAGAGGGTACACCCTGACACCTGACATGGGGGGTATCCACCCAGAAGCAACGAATATTCAGTCTCTTCAAGGACCTCCCTCTTCCCCTTTGCCAACCCCTGAATTTAAAAAACCCATCAGTATCACGACCCCCTGGTTATTTTCTTTGGAGTCTAGTAACTGAAACAGGCCATGAAGTGATTGGGAACTTGGGAAACTAAATGGCATGGTTGCCTCGATTTATGTTGCTTGCTCAAATAGCCAGAGAGGTGCATTATTGACCCATTTCAAGTAAGGATGTGTTTATTAATGCTTAAATGCATCTGAGCCTGGATGGGACAAGGCAGGGGGTCATTTGTGGAATCAACTCCAAGCACCTTGCAGACCTTTCCCCACAAACCACAGCCAGGAAACCCACATGCCACTTGTGTTTCTGCAAGTATCACAACCTGGGGAAATCCAGCCTCAGAGAATTCTGAATGTCCCTCAAATACTTTTCCATTAAATGCAAGAACACAAAATCAACAAAGGAGTAGCAATAATCAAACAATAGAAGGAAAAAAATATCAGTTCTTAGAAAAAAGCTTGACGTTCAGAAACCTGCATTAGTTTACCTGAGATATAAGGGCATCGGGGACCCAGGGAAGGATGCTTGTTAAAAATTCAGATTCCTGGACTCTATCACAGATCCACTGAATCTTAAAATCTGAGTGGAGGTCACTTGAATCTGTATTTGTATGAGCTCTCTAGTTGCTTTTCACACCAATATGTGAGGGTCATTCTTACATGAGCTTTCTATCATTTGGAACAGTAATTCTCAAAGATGCAGTAGTTATAGGACTCAATCGGAGTTCCTATTGAAAAGCCAACATCAAGCCCCCCAGAGATTCTGATTCAGTAAGTCTGGAATCTGCATTGTAACAAGCAACCTGCTCCACCCTCACTTCACCACAGCTCCCGATTTCTCATGCAGGTGGGCCTCAGACCATACCTGGAGAAATACTAACATAAAAAAGAAATCCCCATATTCTTAGCTCTTATTATTTTAGAATGGTCACAATTAAACTTCAAGTCTTTTAAAATCCAGCTAATGTTTATTAAACACCTTAACTGTTAGAGCCAAGCATGGGAAGATGAATTGGTCCTTTTCTAAAGGAGATCAGAGTTCAGGAAGGAAAAACAGCCAGGTAAGGAAAAACAGGTAAAAGCCTTAGCTGCCATGTGCTTTAAATATGTAAATCCTTAAAATGTTGTTGATTATACACCATGAATATACAACAGATAGAGAAAAACAACCCAAATTCTTACATTAGAGCTGCCATGTATTAAGTTCCTGCTAGATGCTGCCTCATGCTAAAAACTGTTTTCCTTCTAGGAGAAGCTGCACCTTACATTTATACCCTTTTAGAATTTATGATGCATTTTCTTTCTTTTTTTTTGCATTTTTAGTTTTTATTGAAATATCATTGATATACACCCTTATTTTGGTTTCAAATGTAGATGCTGTATTTTCAATTATGATGTTCTAATTGATCCTCACTGCAACTATAAAATAATTATTTTTTATTCCTATCTTGCTAATGAGAAAGCTGAAGTTCTTATAGGTTAAGAAACATACCCACGAAACATGAAAGATCAAACTTGAAACCAAGACTCTATAAAATTGAGGGTATTTCCATGGCACTGTATATAACCAATTGGCTAAGTTACGCTTGGCTGGAAAAAAACAAACAAAAAATTGACTATTTTCGTGGTTTATAAAACAAAGGCTTACTTCCTGCTCACATTAATATTTGTTGCAGATGTATTTCAGCTGAACTCCCAAAGTGAGTCCTGGTGTTGTGGAAAAAGGAGAAAAACAGGGTGGAACATGAAACAGCTCTCAAAGCTTCCACTTGAACTGACATATGCCATTCACTGTTTAGATGGACCAAGCAAGTCACATGGCCAGCTGCTGCCCAGGCACCACTTCATACTCCTTCCCTGGGTGAAGGGATTGGGCGTACCTAAGCTCTCCTGCAAATGCAACTGTTTCTGAGCTCTGTAGCGGTGTCCCTCTCTGATGTCAGCAGGAACATCCGCCATAAACTTCCATGGCATTCAAACAGAGGATAGCAAGGATCTAGGACAAGAGATGTGGAGAAGTGTTTCTCTGGAGTCTCAGTGGTGTTGCTCACAAGAAAATATATCCAGGTGTGCAGGCCGCCCTGTGACTGAGACACAGGCACTCCTGGGCACTCTGGTGACGGCACATTCGTGTGTGTGTTTGTGCGGCGCAGCCTACGGGCAGTATTATGAACCCAAGTAGGAATGATTGCATAAATCATCACCTTTCAACTTCTAAACTGTATAGGCAGTCAGTTGTAAAGTGTGTAGCAAGTGATTCATTACTAATGACAGAGTGACAAAACTTCTATAAAACTGACATTTGTAAATGTGAATAGATTTGAGGATATTATTTAAATATTAGCATGCTCATGCATTTGCATTCTGGTGTTTTCTGGAACAGGAGGAAAAGGGATGGGGTTATAGCTACTTCCTAAAGAATTGTGTTCAACCATGATTACACCCATGAGTGTGTATCACATCAGCAAACCTCAGTTGACATATGTAATGTGACAGAAAAACAGGTTGAGAACCGCTTATCTAAACCACAACCACATTTATCACTTCTATATAATTGCAAATAACTCCATGTGTGTTCTCACTAGCCAAATAGTAAGCATCCAAGAATAAGAACCATGTTCTTTTCTCCTTATATTGATCCCAGCTTAGTCTCATAGAGTTAGAAGAAATCGTTGGCACAGGGGGAAGCTCCTTTCTCTATAAGGGCCATTGATGCCCAGAGGAGAAAAACAATCTAATGAGGAGAACATAGTAAAAAAAAAAAATTATCAAGATATAAAGGAACAAAAAAATTTTCATCTATTTTATTGTAAACACAGTTAACTGAAAAGGTGAGACTATTCCCTTCTGTCAGTAAGATCTGTAAACACAAAGTATTTGTGAATAATTATGGTAGAGCTCACAGACTGCCAAGAAAGAATTAGCTGCAGGGAAACTGACTAGGTCAGAAGAAATAAAGTAGTGACAGCATCTAATGGTTAACTTCTCCCCCCACCTTGCCCCAGAGCTGGGGAGCAGACAGTGAGTACCCCCTGCAGGGATAATTCATGGTCAGGAATTCTGGGGAGCCACATAGCATCCTTCAGGAGCTGAGACTTCAAACATGGAAAAGAAGAATTACTTGTAAAATGACCAGAATAAACGTAACCTTCCTTGACTTCAACTCAAGTGTTCTTGGAGCTACCTACTTACAAAAAGTTAAAGTCTATAGGAAAAGCACATGCATATTTTAGATATTCTGTTCCTAACTTAAAACATGAAATGGAGAAGTCCGAGTTTCCATTTGTGATGGCAGCTGCTTTTGAGCAAATGAGGAAACAGAGGGGCTTTTATATCCTTTACAGACAGACAAGCCCCTGAAACCTTGCTCAAAACAAAAACTTGATATATACACTATCACTTTTCCCTTTGAAGTCAACAGGAATTAAATCTCAAAGATATACAAAGCAGAGAAATACCAGTATTACTAGTTCTTATAGAAACAACCAAGCCGCAGGCAGCCTTGCCCAAGAACATAAAGTAGATAAGTGATTCAAATACAGGCGTATTTCACCACAGCACAGACTTCTATCTTATTTTTATGTTTATTTACATGCTGACTGACTGCATGAAAGATCTGAAACAGATGAAGCCCTGCCTTCCTTTAAGTAAATGGTAGCTCATACGATAAGTCCTCCCTATAGGCTCTGCCAACAGTGTTACATCTAGTAAGTGAAAATATCTGTATAATTGAAAAATAGTTGTAATTTCTGGGGGAAAAAAAGTATGTGATTCTCTCAAAGGAATCAGTTTCATATAGATCAGTTCAAGTGGCATCAATGCCTGAAATTTATTTGGAAAGGCAGGCATGTACTTAGTTTTCCTGGAAGGACACAGATTTTTCCAGTAAAGACAGACTTCCCTTGAAGGAGGGAAGGAACTTGCACAGTACTGAAGACTTACGCTGGGCCCAGCAACACTTGGCTGTTCGCTAGACTCAGGAAGCGCTCCCTCCTTCTCCTTCAGCCTGTGTCTTCTCCTCTCCTCTCTCTGGGTCTAGCTGTTGCTAAAGCTAAACCCTGATTTACACCAGCCCTTAAAAAAAATCATCACCCTTTCCTTAAACCCTCTAACCAGGAAAGGTGGTTTGATATACACAGAATGGCTACAATTAATTAACTGGTTCCTCTCTCCAGCAGATCCTTCACCACTGGGAACATGTGGGTCAGTCACAGGCAACAGACGGGGACAGTCAAAATCACAGTGAGGAATTACTAGAGCGTTTTGTAGGTGAAGCTCATGGCTGTCACACACTGCACTGCCATTTACACTGACAAGTACTTTACCTACATGAAACCGTTTAATCCTCTGCCAGCCCAGCAGGCAAGATAATTGCCTCCATTTTACAGTTGGGGAAACTGAGGCCTAGAGACTTTGAATACCTTATCTGCCCATGTTTGCATATGTTTTTTGAAGCTAGATCTGTTCAAGTTCAAATCCCCTATTCTTAACCACTCATTTTGTCCAAGGTGTTACTAGAAGAATACTTGTGAAAGGTAATTAATAGATTGATAACAGCAGTTCACTAAGCACTGGGGAGCAGGGAATGGACAGAACTGATATATCTGAGGACAGAAGAGAAAAGGAGATACGCTTTCCATCATATGCCCTTTTGCACGTTTTGAAATTTCTTTTACTTCCTTGTTATTCACGCATTCCATATTTGCGGATTGTAACACCAAAATCAATATGCACATGCTTTCCTGTTCATTTGTAGCAACACATAGGGCAGCAAAAACTTTGGTCATCCCAACAAATGCATTCCCAGGTGCGGTGGAACGGGGTGACACTCTGCCTTCCGGTTTCAGCTGTTGCATGCAGAGCCGTGCCAAGGCTGGAGCAGTAGGAAGTACCATCGGTGCATGAAGCCTGGGCTCTGGGGCAGCTGCAGGGGGTTTGAATCCCAACTCTGGTGCCCATTGGGGAGGGAGCCTCAAGCAAATCATTTAACATATCTCAACCTCATTTTCTCTTTTGTAAAATTAAAAAAAAAAAGCAGAATTTACTGGGATGAGTTGTTTTCAGGATTTCAGATTATAATCTATATAAGATATGTACACATGTACACATATTTCCCCTAGCTATGAAGGTCCCATATTCACTGATTCAGTGTTCTCAGTGACGCCATAGAACATAACTCTCCTAAATAACGAGAATCAACTGCATATCTATTTTTGTGACTGTGTGAAAGTATGTGTGTCTATTATATATTTGATTTTTATAATTATGGGAGCACAGGGGTTGGAAGGTACATACCTTAAGTGTTAAGGATGAAATCAAGATCACAGCCTAGGCTGTCAACATCAAATTTCAGAAAAAGGGCTCATACAGGATAAGAGAGCAAGAAGAGGTCCTAACTGACTGAGCGGACAAGGCGATGGTCAAGATCTAAGCATAGAAGCAATCTCTTCCTTTGTCTATTATAGAAATTAATGCTCAGACAGGATTCAGAGAGTCCTGGACTTGGAGGTGTGTCCAGGGGGCTCTGAAAGGCAAGACCTAAGTGCTCTTAGCCAAGGTATTCTTCAAGAGAAAGTTTATTTGCCACCGCTGAACCCACGAGTCTACACCAGAAGTATGACCAGCAGCTGGCACAAGGGAGCCAGGTGCCTTCAAGTGGGGAGCTGTAGGGAGACCGCAGCGGCACTTATTGGGAAAAGCGTAGAAAAGCCGGGAACTTAGGAGCCTGAGCTGGAGTCCTGCTAGACCAGGGGCCCTTTTATGTATGTGAACTTTTCTGGGAATGCAGTCAATACCTGAAATCAAGTTTTGAAAGGGTTCCATGACGCCAGAAAAGGTTAAGAATTTTACTTATAAAATGTACAAATATTTGGTCTTTTCTTAAATTTCCATCACTAGTCTTAGTAGTTATCTTTTTAAGACAATTTTTTAAAAAGAAACTAAGAATGCCCTCCACAACCACCAACGGCAGGCAGAGTAACAGACAGTGGCCTCGGCTGCTGGGCTCTGAAATCCGTTGCCCCAGGTGTGCTGAGATCATGCTTCCCACTGCCTGCTTTGACTGGGGTAGGGACTGAGACACGCCTGTTCCTGGGAGACAGGGGGCTTCCCTGAGGGCAGCTTGGCTCAAGGACTTCCCCATGGCCCTTCAGAACCTTCCCTCCCTCTCTCCTGGTCTCTGCATTACAACTGCAATCCCAGTCTAATGGCCTCATCAGGCTCCCTCCCCATTTCCCCGCCCAAGGCACTTCCCTAGGGAAAATCCTAGCATATGTGATCCCATCCTAGCATCTGCTTCTCGGACAACCAGGACTAACAAAGAAAGCAGATTTATAATGTTTCATGAAAATTACTGAGTTATGGGCAAAAGCCTGGGAAGCTGCTCTGTGCATTCTTCAATCAGCCTTGAGTCATTCAGGGCCCTGTGACTCACCCTGCCTCCCAGACAGAAAACCGTCAAAGTTTAGATTCAAGTCTTGGATAAATTACAGGTAACCATACATTTCAGATCATATGTTTGATTTAAAACCTTTAAAGATCACCTTTGAATGAATATTAAATCCACAAATGCCATGAATCTACTCTATTGAGAATCTGAAATACTCTGGATACCTCCCTGCACAGAGCCATGACTCTCTCACTTACCCACACAAGTCTGGGCTCAAGCCCCATCCTCAGAGAGGGCTTCCCTGACTCTACCTGAAATGTGAACACCATCGTCCTCTATTCCCCCTCCCTGCTCTATTTTTCTTCAATGCATTCATCCCCTCCTGACTTTACGCTATATTGTTTTCTCCCTGTCTCCTCCAGTACAATGTAAGTCCCATGAAGGGAGGAACTGTATCTGTCTTGTTCACTCTCCACTCTCCAGAGACCTATGTGTCCGGCACATAGTAGCTGCTCAGTATTAGTTTGTGAACAAATGAAGAGTTCGGTTTGGGATATGTTGGATTTTAGGTTTCTGCAAAACTTGCTGAGAAGTTCAGTAAGAGAAGAAAATAGGGCCGTGATGCTCAGGAAGCAAACTGGGCTCTATCCCACAGGGCTAGCGTCATGTGCCTAGGGACGAGGAGAGCTGGCGCAGGCAGGTGCCAAGTGGTATCCCTCCAAGGGCAGAGGTCAGAGTGAGAAGAAAGCGGACGGTAGATTCCTAAGACTTTCTACATTCAGGGGAAGAACAGGAGACAGAAGAGCCTCTGGAGCAGTTGAAGGAGAATCAGGAGGCAGTGATGGCATGAAAGCCAGAGAGGAAATAGTGTCATGAATATTTGGTTAACAGGGCCAGAAATACAGAGGAGTCAAGAGGATAAGGATGGAAAATGTTCTGTTTATGCCATCTCCCTCCCTCTTTCTCTCTCTCTCTCTCTCTCTCTCTCTGTGTGTGTGTGTGTGTGTGTGTGAATATCTAATGGAAAAAGACAAGAATGAAGAACCAAGCATGTTCTTTGATCTTTAACCATAATTCCACAAAACCAATAATTTCTTTACTTTGAAATTTGCATTACTTCTTCTCATTAACATTTCAGCCTATGTTTTACTATATTTTAAAAATACATTACATATCCATCCATAAATATATATAATGTGTGCATGCACACATTCACACACACACACACACATAAACACCACCACAAGTGGCAGAAGCAGCCTAAAAAGTTGATCCTGATTTTTATTTTCAAAGTCAAGAGTCATTTCAGTTCTAGGTCAGATCTCCAAGGATCCTGTATAAAAAAATTCTGAAGGAAAAACCTGGATAACATTTCTGACACCACACGCCTCATAAGGACAGCATTCAGACTGTCTGACTCATAACTCCCAGGAGAAAAAACCAGTCCACACTTGTCCTGATGAAAGCCAAAACTCTTCCCTCAGGATGCAGCAACTTTATCCCATGACCTAGATGACCTAGAAGGGAACAGGTGGGTGTGAGGTCAAAAATCTAATACACAGGTCACCGCGGGGAAGAGACCACAGTGGCTGGAAAGCATGCCCATCCATTTGGGGTGCAGACAGGCAGGCAGAGCTGAGAGAATGAAGAGCCAGAGCAGCTCAGAGCTGAATCCCCTCTCCAGCAGAGGGCTTCCCCGAGTCTTTGTCAGACTGAACTGGTGACGGGAGAAAGGAAAGGAGGCACAAGCTGGTCTCCTTTTGGTCCTGACATGCCTTGAGGTTCACAGTGGTTCTCGGGTTTGCCTTGCATTAGAATCACCTGGGGAGAGAGTGAAACTGGTGCCCAGGTTTAGGACCCAAGCAGCAACAGGTGTAAGCTTCCCAGGTAATTCCACTGTGCAACCAAATTTTGAATTTTACTGCAACTATCTAGCCAAGGATCGCTGTTGGGAGGACCTGCGCCAGACTTAGTTACCCCTGATTCCCTGGGGGTGGGGGGTCACGCCGAGAGCAGCGCAGTCCCCTGGCCCTGTCTGCTAGGAGCGCAAGCAGCGCCATTCCGCCTGCTGCAGGACCCTCACGCCAGCCAAAAAGGGAATTAGCCACTTCAGCTAGGATGGGGCTGAACGCAAATGAGGTTTCCCTCTTGGTGCCCATTCACCCGAACAGAACACACAGTCTCTGATCCATTCTAAAGAGAGTGTGGGTTCTTGAGAATGCAGTCATTGTTCTGTGAAGCCTTGTGATTTAAACTGTGGTCCTCTAGTAGAATTACTGGCATTTTGGGGAAGCTTGGTGAAAATTCAGAATCTTGGATCCCATTCTGATATTTATACGTGGGAACTGATGGAAACTATATACACTCCTTTCTCTTCTGATCGACCTTTTGGGATACGGGTGTAAAATTATTCAAACAATCGCTATGCCTCTGAGAAGACTTTATTATCCAAGAGTAGGTGAAAGCATGTATCAATTAATAAAAAACAAATTCATGCTAAAAAAATCTATATAATCTGCCCCAAACTATAAATCTTGCTAGATGGCACAGAATGTATTAAAATATCTTTCCTGTTTGAAACACACCAGAGAGGAAGAGATACTCATAAACTGATAAATCATTGAGGGAGACTTGGGAATAGAGTCAAAACAAGAATGTTGAAGAGGAAATAAGCAATTGATTTTTGTGGGTTTTTTGTTTTGTTTTGTTTTGTTGTATAATTACTATCTGGGAGTGGCTAAATTTGGTAAGGATTTCTTAAAACTTAAGGAAGCAAAACTGCAGAAGCAACCAAAATCTTAAGAGCAAATAATGAATAATTTCTGTGAATCAGGAACCACAAGCTATTAGCCCAATAATTAGTTTAGTGGGTCTAAAGGATTTTCCCTAAGTCTCCATTTTCTCAGGTTCAAAATATACATTTAAATTTAAGTAGACTCATCTCTTCTTGTTCAAAAGTTTTACCATTTGAAGATCCTTGAAATTAAATATACTATCACAATGTTTCAAGGCTCCCACAGGTTTAAGGATTATTTTACCACTAGGGGGCAATGTTGACTCAAAAATGCTAGAAACCAATGTAAACATCCTTTAAAAAAAAGTATTTTGTGATTTGTTTACTTATTTTTCAAAGATCAGGACATCCAAAAAGATTATACATTGCAGTACTATGCAGTAAAGACCAAGAACTGAAATGTAGACTTAGAAAATCATCAGTAAAGAGACAGAGGAGAAAGAAAAGGATCTGCCTGGAGGAACAGAGACTCTGAAACAGCAGCCAGGCTCGGGGATTCACTGGATGGGCCTGGGAAGGAATTCAATGAGCCTGGGTGACCACAGGATTCCTGATCCTGGTTACGCCCCCGACGAGACTGCTTGTCCTTAAGTTCTCATTGCCTGGTACCTTGAGAGGGCTGGAGGAAATACAGACCATGAACTCTGATTGCAGGCAAGCAGATCCTTTATCAGGATTTTTCTGACTTGTGCCATACCTGATTCCTAGCTATTATCTCCATTGTCTGGCTTTTCCTATGGATTCTTGCCTTTATTCTTCTCTAGGACTTAGAACTTCAGTCCCTCTCTAGGAAGTCATGCTACTCACCCACAGCCTCATCTCGATACTACTGCCTAGACCTTAGAAAAACCTGAGCCTCAGGCAATACTTGCATCTCTCCAGATCCCAATCCTGCCAAATCATGTCTCACTTAAAACTCCACATACAGACTCTTTGAGCTAAGAATCATCAATCTTTAGAGCTGGAATTTGGAGGTGTCGTTACATCAATCCCTTTTGGTTTTCAAAAGAAATTACGGGGAGAGAAACATCAGTAATAAATATTTAATAAATTTTGGGCACAAGTAGATTCATTATCTCCTATAACAAAAGTCCTCATGTGGGCAGGTCCAGGGGTAGTTAATTCAGTGGTTCAGTAACATTTTCAGAGGCCAGGTTCCCTCCACTTCATCTTTGCTGCTGTCCCCAGCGTGTTCGCTAAGATAACTCCATGGCACCAAAAAGCTTTATCAACCCAAGCACTGCATTCTTGCACACCAAAGTCCAGGGCCTATGCCATGTCCCCTTGTGCATCTCTTACTCAAAATGAACAAACCTCATAGGAACCTACCAGCAGATTTACCTACACAATCTTTTGGCCAGAACTGGGCCACCTGCCTGAGCCTCCATAATCCCTGCTGGGGAAATGGAACTGCCATAATTGGCTTGACAACTCAGAATCTGACTCACATGGAAGAGGGGCAGACTCTGGAAAAAAAAACTGGGGTACTGCCAGTGTACAGAAGGTAAATCCACCTCGGGCAAGTCAACCAGCCCTGACTGCTACCCTGGGGCCTTGTAACCAGGCACTAGCACATCGGTGGGCTTGAGAAGCAGGAGGGATCATAAGACGGGACATCCAGAGTCAAAGAACGTTCCTTTAACATCAGGTTTAGTCCTCCCATGACCTTCACTAGCCAGCAGATAGGAACCTGATAGTTCTCACTATTCTTCGCATCAACTTCTGAGCATCAGCATACGTGCTCAGATATATGCATTGCTGTTAACTTGTCAAGCTACTATGAACAGCGATTTCTCACAAAAAACCAAATGAGGGTGGGAGGTCAAGGGTATGCTCCTAACTTGTCATCCATTAATTTCTACCCTGAGATTGAATGAACATTATTGCATGCTCAGTTAGAAAATTCACACCCATCATTCTATAAGTGCCTTTTCAGGCGAACTGAGCAGTGTCGAGACTAAATAGAAACCCTCCTATAACTGCCTTTAAGCCAGTCATTCCCACAGATGGATTGCATCAGAAGCTTCTGGAGGGCTGCATGAAACACAAATCCCTGGACTCCACTCCTAGAGTTTCCGATGTAGTAGGATTAGGATGGGGTCCAAGAATTTGCATTTCTAACAAACTAGGGGAAATGCTGATGGTTCAAGGACCACACTTTGAGGACCATGGCTCTAGGCAAGTCTGAGAGACTCTGAAACTGTTTGTGGGGCCCAGAATTGTTGCAGCCTTAGCTGTAACCATTTCTTTGGTTGAAACTTTGTAAGTCCCAAAGGCTACCGTAAGACATAGCTCACTCACACAAAGGTGAGTTCATTTCTAGGTATTTCAAAGTTATTAAATCTGTATCAGGCAGATGCTAAACCTTGGGCACTCTTCTAACTCACACACATATACACACATGCTGGCTTCGGTTGCTCAGGTATTCGTTTATTTATTACAGAAAATATTTACTGAATGATCCTGCATGCCACACAGTGTACTAAGATTTTCCAGAGGAAATTATTGTACATATAGGCCCTTCCCAAAAGGCCTTATATGACATCAGAGAAGATCAAGCATGTTCGCATATGTAGTAACCCAGATAACCATAGTGCAAGCTTGGGATGAAAGTCATGAAGGAGGTACAAGTGAGGTGAAATTTTGGAAGATGGATCAACATTTTTAACTCAGGGAGATAAGAGATTTCAAGAAAATATATGATAGCTAGGCAGGACCTTTTAAGAATGGGTAGAATTACATGGGATGGGGCAAGGCCACCTCAAAGGGTAAAACATGAGTCAAAGAGCATAAGAGAAGCATTAGGTATATAAGAAAAATAAGCAGCTCAGTATTACCAGGGTAAATATTCCTGAAGATAAACTAGGTAATAAGTGTTGGAAAGGCTTTTGAATGCCAGAGTAAGGGAGTGTGGACATTTTAACAATACTTATTCTTCCAATCCATGAGCACAGAACATCTTTCCATTTATTTGTATTTTCTTCAATTTCTTTCATCCATGCCTTATCATCTTGCAGTTTTCAGTGAACAGGTCTTTAACCTCCTTGATTAAATTTATTCCCAGGTATTTGATTATTTTGACACAATTGTACATGAGATTGTTTTCTTAATTTCTCTTTCTCATAGCTCATTATTAGTGTACATAAATGCAACAGATTTCGGTGTATTAAATTTGTATCCTGCACTCTACTTAATTTGTTTATGTGTTCTAATAGGTTTTTTTTTGATAGAGTCTTTAGGGTTTTCTATATATACTATCATATCATCTGCAAAAACAGTTTTACTTCTTCTTTTCCTATCTGGATGCCTTTTATTCTTTTTCCTTACCTAATTGCTCTGGCAAGGACTTCCAATACTATATTGAACAAACGTGGTGAGAGGGGGCATTCTTGTTTGTTCTTTGTCTTCAGAGGAAAAGGTTTCAACTTTTCACTGTTGATTATGATGTTAGCTGTGTGCTCGTTATATATGGCTTTTATTATGTTGAGGTACATTCCTTCTATACTGAATTTGTTGAGAGTTTTTATCATGAAAAGATGTTGAATTTTGTAAAATGCTTTCTGTATCTATTAATGTAATTAAGATTTTTACCCTATATTTGGTTAATGTGGTATATTATGTTGACTGATTTGCAGATGTTGAACCATATTTACATCTCTGAAATAAATGCTACTTGATGATGCTGTGTGATCCTTTTACCATATTGTTGAATTCAGTTTGCCGATATTTTATTGAGAATTTTTGCATCTATGTGCATCAAGGATATCAGTCTATGATTTTCTTTTCTTGTGGTGTCATTTTCTGATTGTAGTATCAGGGTAATGCTGACCTTGTGAAATGAGTTTGGAAATGTTCCCTCCTATTTTTTGGAAAAGTTTGAGAAGGAGTGGTATTAATTCTTCTTTGAACATTTTATAGAATTCACCAGGGAAGCCATCTGGTTCTGGACTTTCGGTTGTTGGGACATTTTTTTATTACTGATTCAATTGCCTTACTACTAATCAGTCTGTTCAGATTTTTTATGTCTTCATGATTTAGTCTTAGAAGGTTGTATGTTTCTAGGAATTTATCCATTTATTCTAGAATGTCCAATTTGTTGGCATATAATTGTTCATAGTAGTCTCTTACAAACCTTCTTCGTATTTACTTCTTCAGTTGTAATGTCTCCTTTTTTATTTCTGATTTTGTTTGAGTCCTTTTTCTTGGTTAGTCTAGCTAAAGGTTTGTTGATTTCATCTTTCAAAGAACCAGTTCTTAGTTTCACTGATCTTTTCTACTGCCTTTTTAATCTCCATTTCTGCCCTGATCTTCATTTTCTTCCTTCTACCAACTTTAGACTTTCTTCTTCTTTTTTTCTACTTCCTTGAAGTGTAAACCTAGGTTGTTTATTTGATACTTTTCTTTGGCTGGCATTTATGTCTACGACCTTCCCTCTTAGGACTGCTTTTGCTGCAACCCATTAGTCTTGTTATGTTGTATTTCCATTTTTATATGTCTCAAGTTTTTTTTTTCCTCCTTTTTTTGGTTTATTCATTGACCCATTGGTTTTTCACTAGCATGTTGTTTAATCTCCACATATTTTTTGATTTTCTAGTTTTCTTCTTGTAATTAATCTCTAGTTTCATACCACTGTGGTCAGAAAAGATGCTTTCCATCTTCAAGAAGATAAGTCTTGATTCAGTTGCTAGGACTATCATTGTTTGTTTTACATTGATGAAATGATGATTATAAACTCAGCTCCTGACTAATTTGGAACAATGGCAACACATAAAAAAATCCACTCCTTTGAAGAAATATGTGTAATTTAGAATAAATCCTTTTTGCTTTAAGACATATTGGTATGTTTTAAGGTAATCCCAGTCAGTATGTGATTCCAAAAGCTTAACTTGGAATATTTACATTTTAGAAAAGCTTCATTTGGCTCCATTGAAAGACATCCCTCCAGTTCCCACCCTCTTTCCCCTGAGACTACTGGAAGTTTCTAGAGTTGATGAAAGCCCCTGTAGGATAGAAAGAATAGCACATGGAAGATGGTTTAGAAAGTCACTTCTAAAACTATCCTTGGCTCTAAGCACCACTGATATGATGGGTGCCTGTGGCTAAGTCTGGTTTTCCTCATCCTGTGTGTGGAGGCAAGTCGTGCACAGGTGATCCAGGACCACTGACACTGCACTGCGATAACATTATTTCTCATTAAAGCAGCCATCCTGATCAAATAGGCCTCAAAAGGGAAGCTGTTTTTAAGTAGAAAAACCAAGATCTTTATTGCACCCTAAAACCACCTCTCTCCTGTGGGTTCAGTAGTGGTGATGGGGCACAGAGGAAGCAAAGGCCCCTCCCACTCTGACCAACTCTGACTTACCACTGTTCATTACCTAACCTCTAGTCATTCCTCCAAGTATTCTCATTCCAAACCAACCCAGTATCTTAAAAGGAGGAAGACTTTGGCAGTTACCTTCTCTCCAAAGCAACAGTGATAAAGCACACATACATAGAGCTTGATTGTACAGTGCTCCCACACATTTAACCACATTTGACCTTCACAATAATCCTACGACACCGGTCTTCATAAGTTTGGCTATCACAAAATTCTTGTATGTATATGTCTTTTCAGGCCAAGGCTCCCTAGCTATTTGCTATGTGACAATCCATGCTTTGTGAAGGAAAAGGATGCCCTTGACATCACCAGAATGCATAAAGCTCCAGGGCTTGGGCCATCCCATTCACAAGAGGTAATTTATATAAAATAAAAGAAGGGAGGTGTGGTAAGTATGCAATTGCTGCACTCTTTATCTTACCTTGTGTCATGAGAGCTTTTCCAAGCTCATGTCTCAGTGACCCAAATAAGAAAAGAAAGCATTTATGACAGGTTACCATCACTGTAGATCAACTTGAGTACAAAGGAAGGAGGCAGTCACCTTACCCCAGGGAGAAGCAGTGAATAATCCACATATCTGCAGTTGGACTGTGGATGACTGTCTCCATGTCTGCCTCCCAAGACTGGTGGCTGGAGGGATGATTTTCACTATTCCCTGTGAAACAAGGTGGAAAAAATTTCACCAACAGAATGCTGAGAAAACAATATGGGCCATGTCTCAATTAATGTTTTGAGTATAAAAGAGACTGTTTAAAAAAACAAAGAACCTTCTACCTGATGTCTTGCTCTTGGGATTCTGAACCATTTATTCTTATAAAAAGGAACTATGAATTAATTAAGGCAAGAAGAGAGTCATTCTTGAGTTTTAGCCTACATTAGTTAGGAGCTATTCTATTCATTTTGCAGATGAGAATACTGAGGTTCCAAATGTCTAGAACTTCTTTTCTCACATTCCACTCCATATAAAGGCACACACAGAAATGGATCATTTTGGGAGAGTTCTTCCCTTCTTTCATTGACAAAATAATATTAAATTTCTTCATAACAATGCAAACTAACTTTGGATCCAATAGAATTTTTTACATCAAGTATTTGAAGATAAGGATAAAGCTCTAATTTGCAAAAAGTGCATGAGTTGTTAAAACAGTAAGTTTTTATCCTATTAAAGTGGCCCATAGTCAAAATAGGAGAGAAGTGTCACACATATGAAGACACCAGTTAGGGACTGCCATGTAGACAGTACCTTCAAGAGTCTTACCCAGAATGCTGATTCTAGTTCCACAGGCTCCGCTCCTGACTATCCACACACTGGGCTGAGTTCTATACATATATTTGGACATTCAGAAAATGAACCACTCCCTCCTGCAGGCCATGGACCATTTGTCCATGGTGGGTGTGGGTCTGCCTGTCTCTGGCTACTGAAGATATTCTGGTGGCAGAGCCCCGATAGGCAGCGCACAGAGTGTTGACAGAGGAGCCATGAATGCTGATGTAGCTGTCTGTGCTCACTGCCTGGGATACTGTGGGCCTGGCATACTGTAAACTGTGCTAGCCTGCCCTCCGAGGCAACCTGGCCAAGCCTGCTAGTAGCCAAAGTTGTACCAAGCAGCTTCAGCCACCTGGGCCGGGGGACCCCAAAGTCTCCAAGGGTGGGAGAGACCAGTGATTTGAAGCACCACTTGCAACTCATTCAGCGCTGTGGATGGAGGCACCAGTCTAGGTCTCACAGACAATAGCAGGCCATTTGATATGCACTGCTTCTGATACCTAACCCCATGTCTTTCCACAGCACCATGCACCACAGAGCTACTGAGGGTGAAGGCTAAGCTCAAAGAAATGACAGACTTTAAAGAAACAGCAACAGAAGAGTTGGCAAGAAGCAAAGCTGAGCCTCCTCAGCAAACTGTGTGGTGCAGAGCCCCCAACATATCGACCTGAGAAGCAACACTGCATCAAGAGATCCAGTTACCCAGCGCATGTTGCTTAGACCATCACAACCTGGCATGCGTTTCACCACCCTCATGCCCCTGGGTAGTGAGAGGCTATCAAGCAGGTCATACTAAGTCCCTCTGACAGCTGGGACTTTCCTTTCTGTGCTACTTCTATCTTCTCTGGGGTCTACGATCCCACACACTCTATTTTGTTCGTTGCATTTGTTTGTACTTCAGAGGTGGTCACTTTCAAGTGTCCTGACCTTTGAAAGGAGAGGCAGTCTTGTCAGATGGACTAAGCGGAGTCTTAAAGAGTAAACAGGAATCTTTCCCATTGGAAGATACAAGTGAGATTTGCAGGCAAGTGTCATTGAATGAACTCAGGTGCTCCTTCACAAGAAGAAACCCTCTGCTTATTATTATTACTTTGTTACTATTATTATTATTATTGAAAGATGATTCACATGCCATAAAAATTCACCCTTTGTGTACAACTCAGTGATTTTTTTAAATATTCTTGCAAAGTTGTCCAACCATCTTCATTGTCTAATTCTAGAATCTTGTCATCACCCTGAAAGAATACCCTCACACATTAGCAGTCACTTCCCCCACCCCCTGGCAAACAATAATTCACTTAGTCTCTATGGATTTACCTATTCTGAACATTTCATATAAAGAGAATTTATACAATATGTGATCTTCTGTGTCTGGCTTCTGTCACTTAGCTTAATGTTTTCAAGTTCACCCATGTTGTAATATGTATCAGTATTTCATTTTCCTTTGTGGCTGGATAATATTCCACCGTGTGGATATACCACATCTGTTTATCCATACATCACTTAGTGAATATTAAGGTTTTCACCTTTTGGATAAGATAAATAATGCTGCCCTGAACATTATTTGCAAGTTTTTGTGGTTAATATACACTTTCTGCTTGGTCTTATTAGTCTACAAAATCTTCACAGTATACTCAAAAAGTTCTTCCAAATAGAAAGTTACGTTATATCGTCTCTGGGATTTATTTTGGTACTCTTACTGCGTCAAGGCTGAACATTGAATCTTTCTTATTTTTAAGCATCTCTAGAAACCTAATCTTCCCAAGGTAATGGGTACTTGGTTAAATAAGCATGCACAAGAAAAAACAATTAATATATTCAAAAATAGCACTAGAGTACATCAATATGGCTACCCAAAATGACACATACTTCCATTAAGCTGACCTGCAAAAAAAAATTAATCAGACATCAACTCCCATTCCTTAAATAGGAAATTTATGAAAAACCTAAGAAATAAATAATTTTGATCTGCTCTCCAACATTTATACAAAGCCCAATACTGTGCCAAAAGTAAGTTCAAAATAAATAATTGTCATATAAAAACATTAATGAATGGATGAATTTGGGTACCTTTTTTTAGATAATGCAATCACTGTACATCTAAAAATGTACAATTTTAGACTTTAGGGTAGTATTACTAAAAAAATTAAGTGGGTTTAAATAATGTTGTTTTCAAGATCAGCTTTTGCTAATAATATTTTTTTGTTCATAGGAATAACAACAAGCTGTAAATGAAAGTGGTAGGTCCTTTGCCTCCTGGACCCACACAGGACTTCTGATAGAAGTGCCAACACTCATGCTGGGCACAGCTCACTAGCAAGAGGTGAGAATCAATGAAACATAAAATGCAAGACAAAGAGGAAAGAGGAAGAGAAGAAATGATGAGAGAAAAAGAAGACGGTTAATCCTGATGTCAGGAGATGTTCGTGTGTCACAGAAGTATTCAGTCTCAGCTTGTTCTTTGCTTGATTTCGCCTGTAAGTTCGTTGGTAGCATTTGACAAATCACTTCGATTTCTATTGCCTCAGTTTCTCAGTTTATAAATTTGGGCTAACATCACTCCCTCTTAATGAGTTCAAATAGTATTTGAGGTAGAAAGTTGGAAAGGCTCAACCTGTGCTTGAGAAGCATATTTACAGCTCCCTGGAGCAAGGCAGGTTGGAGCTAAAAGTTATCATTACTTTTGTAGTTAGAAAGTCAGAATCCATCCTCCATCATGTTTTAAGCCTTTGAAAGAGCTCTTTGTTTTTTCTGCCTAAGCTTTGGCCTACAGGGAAAAATATTCTGTCTTTCAAAAGGTTTCTTTCATAAACAGGTCATTCTTTTTAAGTGGGTTTCACTGACTATGTTTATTAACATGTAATAACACTTAAAGAAGGTTTCATTTGGTGCTGGGAATAAAGCAATGTGGGCAGCCTGCCACCCCTTTAGTCTAAAAAGAAATATTGTCTAGAATCAGGCCTGCAGCACTGAGGGCGGCCAGCCCTGTTGCAGGTTGCTGCTTAGGTCTTGCATCATTCAAACCAAGCAGTACAAACAATGATGGGTGTCCCAGAGAGCCCTTGTCTTAGACTTGGCCAGTGGAGGAAACCTTTCTTAGTCACTGAAATGATTTCACCAGAGAGAAATCTTTGTCAATAAAAGGAAAGATGAAAATATTCAAGTTGATAAACAGCAGAAAATTAAATTTAGCAAGCTGTCTTTCCATATTTTCTTTCTGTCAGTGTGGTTGAATTCTCTCTGTTTACTAAACATCAACATCTTTGATTTACATCATGATTGAGTCTCTTAACTCTCACTGTTATGTTCCTCTGATCTCTTATCTCACTACTTGTCTTATTTGGGCCTTTTTTCCTAGAGAACAGAAATCCTTTCCATGAATACCATGTTTAGAGATTTCTGGGCCTTAATAAATCTTACTGTAGGGTGGCCCATTAAATTCTTTCCAAAGATAAAATCAGGTAGGAATGTGCCTCAAGAGCAGTCCTGAATGAAGACAGTAAGTCGGGAAGGGCTACCTGCTGCCTGAGGGGTGCATGGGACAAGGATGGCCAGTCCCACTGGCCTCCAGAGTAGCAGAAGGAGCTGAATGGAGGTGACCAGCCAGGGAGGCCTTTCCCTTCCTTTCTACTGGGACTTTGACCCTGACTGCTCACCAGTATCCGCAAAGTCTAATGCTTAAAGCAAATGTTCTGCCTTAATGTAAGGATATATAATGCCTCGCTTTAAGCTCCAATCCCTTCAAGTTTCATTCCAAAATCATGAAATTTTCTCTGCCATATGAGCTCAGAAACTGACAGTTTTATTGGAGGCCAGGAAATTAAACTCTGACCAAGATTTGCTGTCACACCCTCCCAGGGCTGGATGAAGGTCTTAGAAGTCCTGAGCACTAGAGATGATGCTTCCCACCCACACCACCTACTAAATGTAATGTAATTTCTTAATTTAATCTAAACCTTGAAGTAAGTAAAAGGAATTTCAGCAATGTTCAGACTTATCATGGTAATAATGCAGTGCATTTCCTGAAGTACCAATTTTTTTTCCCAAACGTTTTCTATTTGTTTATATGTCTCTATCTACTGGTGATCTGAGCATATGCTCAGCCTGTCTATTGGGGAGTGTATCCCTGCCTCCACCTACCTTCACATACCCCTTAAATGTCTTTTATTTGATTGGTTTGGTTATTTGTGTCATGAGTTTTCCTACTGGAAGAGTTATCCTTGATGTGAGATCCTCTCCCTAGAAGGAACTCCAAAGAAGCTGGAGTGGACTTTTCTAATATTTTAACATAGAGTCATTGCATTCATTTAATACACATTTTTTGAACACCCATGATGTACCAAGGGGGACACAGGAAGTCAAGTACATTACAAGGATAATTACTGCCTGGGGGGTGAAGTCACATGTGAACAAGGTCTTGAAAGACAAGGAGAAATGAGCTAAATGAATAAAGCATATGACTCTTCAAGGTGCAGGGAAAAGCACCTGGAAGGGACTGTATTAGTCTGCTTGAGCTGCTAAAACAAAATGTCACAGTCTGGGCACCTTAAACAAGAGAAGTTTTTTTTTTCCTTCATACTTTTGGAAGAAACTAGTAAGTCTAAGATGAAGGTACAGGCCAATTTGGTTCCAGGAAAAGGGCCCTTTTTCTGGCTGTGGATGTCTGTCTTCTTGCTGTATACTTGCATGGTGGAGGGAGAGAGAGATCTCTCTAATAATTCTTATTCTAAGGATACTAATCCCATCATAGGAGTTCAACACTCATGACCTCATCTAAACCTATTATCTCCCCAAAGCCCTGCATTCTAATAATGTCACACTGGGGAGAGAAGGGGTTATGGCTCCAATATATGAATTTGGGGGAGGAGGGGGTTATAAACATCAGTCCATAACAGGGACAGAGGCAAAGACAACAAGGAGCATTGAGTGACTGAGCAGATATGCACAGGACTCAACAGTAGGGTGAAATATGGAGCTCTGGTAGCAATGCAGCTGCAATCATAATAGGAATTGTCTTATGTGCTTTCAAAGCAAATTTTTTTTTTCCTGAAGGCAATGAGGTACCAAAGAAGGATTTTAGGCAGGGCACACCATGGTCAGTTTTAAGTTTTATATAAATCACTCTGACCAACTGCATATGAGGGTAGATTGGAGGAGAGAAGTAATAAAGAGAACAGTTAGGATGTAATTGTTGACCTAACCTAGCAGAGAGTTGGCCACTAAACTTTAAGAAACCTTTATATCAATGAGAAAAAGTCCCCAAGTCACCTTCTGAGGACAGAGGAATTAAAGGGAAGGACCTTCTCTGAGCAACATAGCCTGTAGGCACACAGTTGAAAAGAAGCCGCTTTGTGAAAAGGAAGTTTGCCCTTCCTCACACTTGAGACAGTGCCAGGTGCAGAGCTGAGTCACGGCTTTCAGCCCTGTTCACTCTCGCCCATGCGCCGTTGCACTGGGCACAAACACTGCCCAGGTCTATGGCAGTGGCAACAGTAACAGAGAGAATCAACAGGATGTAGCATCTGAAGGCTGGTGGGGGAGCAGAGACGCCTAGGATAACTCCTCAGTCCCTAGCCTGGATTTCTGGGTGTAGGGTAGTGAGTCTAGACTTGAACATACTGAACCTAAGGTGAATTAGACATGCACATGGGCCATGAGGGATGATCTCCTCCTACTGGACTGCAAGCTCTGTGAGAACAAGGATGGTGTTTTATTGGAGGCTGCCAACGACGGCAGCACAGAAATCCCAAGACCATGAAGAGCAGCCCTAGGGATGATTCTTAGTATTTACCGTGGAGTGATGAAACAAGTAAAACGAAGATCAGGAGAGAACTCAGCATTAAAGCCTTAACCCCTCATAATAGAAGGTCATTGAACCAAACCCCAGTGTCTGATCCAGTCACAGAAAAATGTCAGCCAGGGCTTGTGACGTGTGCAAAAATATCAGCCAGGGCTTGTGAAGTGTGCAAAAATGTCAGCCAGGGCTTGTGAAGTGTGCAAAAATGTCAGCCAGGGCCTGTGACATGTGCCTTTTCACCAGACTGAGCAAAGGGAGCCGGAACGGGAAAATGGGGTGAAGCAGACGAACGTGGCCAGGCTGGGGGAAAGACAATGTGCTTGCTATATCAAGAGGTAATTTTTAAAAATTTTGAGTAGCTGACATTTCAGTCAGCTACTCAAAAACATGTGAGATGGGGTGGGGGGGGGGTGCAGGAAGAGAAGGGAAAAGAGGGCAGGAAAGCAAGAAAACAAAAGAAGAGAAAGTACTCCTCTCCATTCCACAGCTTTAAACCCCCTTTTCCGCTGGAGTGAGATACAAATCACTGCGGAGTGCCCCTGTCACTGGTTCCTTGCTTAACTCTTACTACCTTCTTGCATCTCCTTTTAAAAAAAAAAAATCAGTATTTGCAAGGGGAGGAAGCATAGGGCTCAGAGAACAGAGATTAAAAATGAGAGTCAAACTTGATGGGTGAGAAAACGTCCGTGTGCAATGTTCATCACAATGCCACGCTATCACGTGGACAGAAATGCTACAGAAGCAGCAGCCGTTTCTAAGGCATTACAACCTGTAAAGTCCTGTGGCAGTAACAGGGCGGGACTGACACCGAAAACGCGGGCTCATGCTCTCTGATAACTCCTGCTTTTCTCTGGACCTCTGGGTTCTCATCCACAAGATGAAGGGACAGCATCTCTGAAAGTGACAATTTACATCAGTTCTCTTGCTTTCAGCCATATGGTCAATTTCCTGTCGTCATGAAGCCTTCTTTCCTGAGAAAAAGCCACACCTGAGGTTGTTTAAGTGCACTCTTTTGGTGAAATGGATTAAGATTATAGAAATCTAAGAAACATTTAATTACTTTGGAGGATGGTGTAAGGAGGCTCATGCTTTCTAGAATACTGGAACTGTTCTTTTAGGATAAAAATTGAGTATCAGAGGCTTTTTGAACCTGTGATGGAAATCTGTAGTACAAATTGGTGGTTCACAAAATTTGGGTTCCTGTTAGGCTCTAGTGTTATTATAAACAGACAAGTAGCATTTGCACTGGTTCAAACCAGTTATTTTTCAAGTCGGTCATTTTTTTTGTCCACAAGAGGGCAGTGCTGCTTAACAGTTGTAGTTTAGAGCGGGAGGCAGAGAAGACTGGCTGTCCGCCGCACCTGTTGATCCCAGCCTAAGTAAAACTGAAGAATCCTCCTGTCCATGGCCGTGTTGTAATAAAAATCTTAGTAAAAGTCACCTTTTGTCTTCTCAGAAATTGACGGAGTGATCCTGGCATAATAGCCACAAATTCTCTTGCTTCAACCCTGGAAATGAAGGAAATTGAGAGTACCAGTTGGCTAGTGACAGGAAAGGTTGGGTTAGTGAAATCCATTTTGCTGATCTAATGCACTTTATAGGCACTTCTGGAGATTGTAAAAATTCTTGAGAGACACATAAGTGCTTAGTACAGTATCTCTGAGACATGAATCTATCCTCAGGGAATAACTAAGATACATTTTACAGAAGCGTATTTTAGGGAAGAAATTTAAACCTCATAGCATTCTGACTCTGTGGACAAAAGGAAAGTTACTAATCAAACTTCAGAGTTATAATAAGTGACATCTGAAGAATAAGATATTTTCCAAAATGTTCCTATTGGAAATACATGCTTTTGTGTGCCTCTCTTAATATGCATTATCAATGACTGTCTCGTCGATAACTTACTACAAAGATGTATATAAAAGCTCTACCTCCTCTAAAGAGATTAAACTCAATTTCAAAAGTATGAGTTCAAATTTTGAGAAGTTACAAAAAAATTACCTAATGGCCTTAATGTTCCCTCTAAATTCTTCATGTCAGGACTATTTCAATCAAATTGAAAGTTCATTATTGGACAAAATAGAATGTGCTTAATAGCAATGAACAATCCAAAAATTAAACTAGGAAAACAACTTCATTTGCCATAATATAAACAATAAAATACTTAGGAATATATTTATCGAAAAAATTGCTAAGCTTATACATTGAAAACTGCAAAATATCATTAGAAATTGAAGCCTGAATTACAAAACACTTCAAGTTAATAGATTAGAAGATATTAAGTTATTCCAAACTTTTAAGCTGGTAATACTCTGCAAATTGATCTACAGATTCAATACAATTCCTATAAAAATCTCAGCTGAATTTTTGCAGAAGCTGTCAAGCTAACCCTAAAATTCGTATAAACATGCAAGGAGAACAAATTTGGAGATTTCACACTTTTTCAGTTTTAAAAGTTGCTACAAAGATATAGTAATCAAGTCTGTGTAGTATTGGGACAAGGATAAACTAATGGAATTGAACTGAGAATCCAGAAATAAACCCATACGTTTATGATCTATTGATTTTTGACAAGGATGAGAAGACAATTCAATGAGAGAAGAAGAAATGTTTTCAACAAATGGTGCTTGGAGAACTGTCATCTACATATAAAAGAATGAATTTGGACCCCTGATTTGCACCATATACAAAAATTAACATAAAATGAATCAAAATTAAGATCTAGAACTATGAAACTCTTAGAAGAAAACATTAGGTGTAAATTTTATGACCTTGAATTAGGCAATAGTTTCTAAAATATGACATGAAAGCACAAGGCAGAAAAGGTAAAAAAAATAACATAAATTGACTTCATCAAAATTTAAAAATTTTATGCTTCAAAGAGCACAATCAAGAAAGTGAGGAGACAGCCCACAGAATGGAAGAAAATATTCCCAAGTCATGTATCTGATAAGGACCTAGTGTGCAGAATATACAAGGCCCTCTTATATTTCAACAGTTAGAAGGAAAACAACCCAAATTTAAAATGGGCAAAAGTTTTGACAGCAATTCTTCAAAAAAAGATATGTAAATGCCCAATAAGCGCATGAAAAACAATCAAAGTCACTAGTCAGTAGAGAAATGAAAATCAAAGTCACAATGAGCTATTACTTCCTACCCACTAGGATATATAAAAATAATTTTTAAAAAGACAATAACAAATACTGACAAAGATGTAGAGAAACTGGACCCCTCACATACTGCTAATGAGAATATAAAATGGTACAGCCACTTTAGAAAATAGTTTGGCAGTTCCTCAAAAAGTTGAACCCAGAGATTCCATTATCTTTAAATTCCAAGATAATTAAAAACATATGTTTACACAAAAACTTGTACACAAATGTTCATAGCAGCATATTTATAAAAGCCAAAAAATGAAAACAAGCCAAATGCCCATTAACTGACAAAGAGTTAAATGTGCAAAAGTACATCCATGCCACGGAATAGCATTCATCCATGAAAAGGAACTAAGTACTGATACATGCTACCACATGGGTGAAGAAATGCACTGAATGAAAAAAAGCATTCACAGAATGCATACACTGTATTCCATTTACATGAAATTTCCAGAATGGGCCACTCCACAGAGATTGAAAGTAAATTAGTAGTTTTCAAGGGCTGGGAGTAGAGTGGAGTAGGAGTGATTCTAATGGGTGTGGGGCTTCCTTTTGCAGTGATAAAATGTGGTGGAATTAAATACCAGTGATGGGTGCATAACTTTGTAAATATACTAAAAATAATTTTTTGCTCTAAAGAGTGAATTTTATGGTATATGATTTATGTTTCAATTAAGAGAGTAACAGAGAGAGAATGGGCTTTCACATAACATTCCCAACCATGAATGAGACAGAAGTGGAAATGAAGTCATTAAGATGCTAGAATAAAGAACAGTAGCATAAATTTATTCTCAACCTGGGTCTCCAAAATATTGTTTGAAGACAAAGGCCTGACTTCTTCCAACATCTACTAACTAGAAAACTACAGCTTACTGACCTAGGCAAAAAAAGAAAAAAGAAAACATGGTAACATGGTTTCTCTTTTTTCCTTCAATTATTTATCTTGATAGTTAATATAAACTCATACTCATTAACAGAATTGATAAACAGCAATATATTAATGCAGTAGAGCAAGACCATTTAGGTAAAATTTTTTAAATAAAAAGCAATATTGTGCACACACACATGCACCACTTAGGGATATAATTTTATCTCAGTACACAGCATATGTATATAAATATACTGTATAATATATATAAATAAGTGTAAAGGGATTAAGTATTAAGGATATATAGATAGTACATAGTATAATATAAAATGTTAATGGATTAAGTATTAAGTATTAGGGATATACATGTAAAGTATCAAGAAGTTCACACAGTGATAAACATCCCATTGAAGAAATGGGAACCGCTGAAGGAGAGAGGATTATGAGGAGAAGAAGTGATGCACACAGGACTATGTCAACTACATTAATACTAATTGTTTTCCTTAAACTACATAGTAGGTATATGAGTTTATACTCTTTTATTCTTTGTACTTTTAGTCCATCAGAAACTTTCTACCATAAACTTAAAAAAAACGAAAACAATTTTTGAAAAGAATCATCATAAAGACTTTATTGTTTGCTTTAAAATTGCAGCCCCACACTTTGCATAAAGCACTAAGAGATTCTCCAAAATACCTCGCAATTGTCCAATGGCAAGCATCAAAGCTTTAAAAGTTTTTCAAAAGTGAAAGCAAGAAATTGAGAGATGGCCTGTCTAGGATTCTGTTTCCATTGTCATCTGCTGAAAATATTTCTTAGTATTCGAAAACTAATAAAGAGCCAATACCGTTGAGGATGGAAGCCCATGACTGGCTTCACCCCAGCCATCTGGTTCTCCTCCCAGCCCTCCCTCCAGCCCCACACCTGTTTGCACCATACTAGGGGATTGAGCCAGAAAGTGGTCAACTGATGAAAAAACTATTGTTAATCTGTCTGTCTGCAAATATATGAAAGACACTGATGTACAACTGTCTACATGAAACCAGTTCACACAACTGAGGAGCAAAAAAGTCAGTCATCTAACATGTTAGCTTCTATGACAACTTATGTAACCGCTCATATTGGTGTTTTTTCTTCAAGTGGACCAAATTCAACAATAGTTGGGAACTTTTTTAAAAAGTGTATCTGTGCATGTCTCTTAGGAATGTTAAGGGATTTTTTTTTTTAGTATTTTTATATGGCAACTCTGTAATGTGTAATTTCTAAATACAATTCAATCCATTGAAGTCATTACTATGGAGGTAACACACAGAAGCAAATAGCCATGAAAAAGCTAACAGCAAAAATCCCAGCTCAGCTGCAAGCCGACAGCTTTGGATCTCAGTGCTCTTGTCAGGGGCGTACTTGTTAGCGAGCAGCTAGAGAACGACCACAGCGGAAAGGACTTTTGGGTAATACCCAGTCCAGAGGTACCTTTTTTCCTGTCTAAAGCCAGATTTATAAAAAGATGCACAAAATGTCCACCAGCCCACCATTTTCAACCAGCTATTTTGCCTAAGGTCTTAGTTGAGTGCATTGGCCACTGGGAAAAAGTCCCTCTTCCTGCAGGTCCCTTACTGACAGCCTTGCAAAGCAACAATGGCCCACGCAGAGCCAGTACAGAGGAAATCCAGCCGGTGACATCTTCCTCGTGAAAAACCAAAGGGTATTCCTGTATATCAACATCTCCAGCCATTGCAAACCAGACCTTAAGTCCTTCCTAGTTAAAGAGGTAGCCAGCCTGGCTGAGACTGAAGCACAGACGCCAAGTAGAAGGCAGTGCATGGTCGAGTAAGAGTAGGAGAAGAACCCGACTGAGGCACGATAGAATCCCTCTCTTAGTCTCTATCCCAATCACATTTTTATAGTATATTTTTATTAAAGCATTACATGCATATAGAAAAGTACATAAATTATAAGAGTACAGTTCTGGTGAATTTTCTCAATTCAAATACACCCCATGGCCACCTAGCAATCCAGCACCCTGAAGCTTCCCTCCGGCCATCCCAGGCACAAGTTCTCTTCCAAAGGCAGCCAACGGTTCCGGTTTCTACCATCCGTCAGTTTTACCTTCCTCTGAACTTTACACAGAGTCATACACAACACATTTTTGTGTCTGGCTTCTGTTGCCTGACATTAAGTCAGTGAGATTCATCCATGTTGTGTGCGTAAGTATGGTCATTGTATGAATAAAGCACAGTGACGTCTTCCTAGTCCGGTTACTGAGCATTTGCTCATCTAGAAGAGCCCAGGGTGCTACAGCTGACCCAGGTTTTCTGAAACCAGAGGGTTCCTTCTGGAAACAATGAGGCAGCTCTGATTTAGCAGGCCTTGGCCTCTAAGGCTGGTTCATCAAAGAAGCATTTTCTGTCATTTTTAATTTCAAAGAATTTCAAATGCATAGGACCAAGGTGTTCTTGGTATTCTCCTTCTCTCCTTAATGCTGGTAGGATATGTAGCAATATCCTTTAGTTAGCCAAGATTTCAGTGAACTTTGCCAAATTCTCTCTTTTATTTATGGCCAGCTTTCCTATATTTATCAATTTTGCTAGTTTTTTAAAAAAACAAAAACTTTTGGCCTTGTTGATTTTAGTATACATTCCCTTTCAATTCCATTGGCCGCTGCTCTTTAATATTGCTTTCTTCTCTTTGGTGTCCAAACTTTTGAGATGAGTACCTTGATCACTGAGTTTCAGTCTTCTTTCTAATATTGTTTCCTAAATTATTTTTTCTTCTTCAAACCCATCGTCTCTACTCTGTGATTCTGCGACTTTACCTATGCAAACTGTTTATTCCCTACTAGTGGATTAGAGTCTGAAAATACGGGGTGAAGAAGGGAGTCACCCTTTCCTGGTCCCTCCCTACTATGTAATTGTCAACCCAGCAACAGTCCTTCAGCCAGCAGCACCTATTGGTTCTAGTCTCCAAACTCCTTTGTCCTTTAGTCCAGCCTCATCATCCTTCCTTAGCTCTGCTCTAATTCTATAGAGCATCTCTTCCCAACATCTTGGTCTGAAACTCCCAATTTCTTCCCTCTGTCCCCTCAGTCCTGGATGGAAGTGGCTTCCTGCAAATACCCATTCTGGCTTACCTAAGTGTCCCTTATTAGCTTTCTCTTGCTTAAATAATCCCTTATATTCATTTCTTTCTGCCAAAATAACTGGTTTGGTTTCTGTTCTCTGTAGTCATCTCAAAGCACACAAAACAAGGAAGTGAAACATATTCAAAAGTGGACTGAAAATCTCTTTTCCCCCTCCCCCTGAATTGCTTTTCCTTCTCTGTTCTGTAACTTCTGTATCTAACAAAGCTAGAAATCTGGGAAATTTTTTCTAATGTTTTTCCTCTGCCTTAACCTCTATAGAAAATCTGTCATCAAAGTCCATTGATTCTGCCTCATGTATTTCCCTGGCATCTGTTCCCTCCATTCCGTTTCCACTGCCACTACTTTAATTCAGACTTGAGTCACTTCTCACCAGGCCCATTTGATCAGTCTCTTGGCTTCAGGGCTTGTTACAAACCAACCCTACCTTGCTACCAAAATCACCTTCTATAAAGGCATAGCCGCTCTCTTTAAAACCACTTCAGGGGCAGCCCACTGCTACAGGGTAAAGTCCACATGCCTCAGTAACACATTCATCTTTTAGCCCTTCATGAGCTAATTTCCCATTCCCTCAGCTTCATCTGTCACTAATTCCCACCTTCCACAAGCAAAGCCTGCCCCCCCCCCAACATACACACCATCTCCCAGAATGCCTGTCTCACTGGGCTGTGAATGTCGAGATAAGGAGATATGGCTTGTCCATCACAACCCACACAACTTGGCAATCAGGGCATTTGATAAGCTTCTATGAAATGAGAAAATGATATTTTCCATTTTTCTATATAGTTTTCATATCCACAGTTTTGGACATTTAAGTATTCTAGTTGGGATGGTTAATATTATGTCTCAACTTGGCTAGGCCACAGTATTCATATATTTGGTCAAATATTAGTCTAGATGTTTCTGTGAAGGTATATTTTACATGAGATTAACATTTAAATCAGTGGACTTTGAATAAAGTGTACCACTCTGCTAATGTGGATGTACCTCACCCAGTTAGTTGAAGGCCTTAATAGAAAAAGACTGATCATGTGAGAAAAGGGGGGAAATATGCTAGGAGACTGCCTCTGGACCCAGACTGCAACTCTTCCCTGGGTCTCTAGCATGCTGGCCTACCCTGCAGATTTTCATCTTATCAAACCTCCATTATCACATGAGCCAATTTCTTAAAATAAACCTCTCTTGTCCACATGTACAAACACACACACATACACACACACACACACACACACACAAACACACAACACATCCTGTTGGTTCTGTTTCTCTGGAGAACCCTAATACACTGGTTTTGTATTTTGGGTTTATTTGTCTGTTTGCTCTCATAAATATAACTCTATACCAATGATTTTATTTCAAAGAATTATCTAGAATTAATCCCTAGGACTAGGTTTCAATTCAAAAAGGATGTTACAATTCCTCTTCAATATCTCCTAATTTCCCTCCAAAAAAGACTGTACCAATATATAATGCTTTATTGTTGTGTGAATGTTAAGTTGGTCCCCATGGTGTTATCAACACATTCCACATTTTAATTTACAATTCCCTATTCTCTAGGTGGAATATAGCTCTGTATATTTACTTATTGTGTATGTTTCCTATTATGTAAACTGCTTGTTTATATATTACTTGGTTATTTGTCCCTGGAGTTTTAGAGGTGTAATTTCTTCACATGAACATCCATTATGACAGGATCATCATTATAATCGACAAGTCTAAATGTGACGTGGTTCAAGTGTATGAGGAATCTCATATATTCTTTGCTTATGCAGGTCAGCATCTATATAGTCACCATCCCAGGCCCTATAGGCTCTGCCATATTTAGCCCATAGGCTCCAGTGTAACCCTATGATGCATCTCCGTTCCAGTCAGCAAGCACAGGGAAAGGAGGAAGAGTAGTATTCACAGAAGGAGTTTTTAAGTCTGGGCCTGGAAGTGGGGCACTTATTTCCACTGCCAATCCATTTGGTAAACCCAGTTATACAGCCAACTCAATGCTGGGGTTCTGGGAAATGCAGTCCAGCTGAGCACTGGGGAAGAGGAGGATTACATGAATTGCGGTGAGGAGCTGTCAGTCTCCACCATGGAATGAAACCTGCTATATTCAGTGATTAGAACGCGAACTCTGAAGTTGTGAGAGCAAGAGAAACTCCATTTTAAAAAGGCCATCTTAAGAAGGAGGCCTCAGCCTCGACTTAGTTCTAAGAAAACTTTGTTCCAGTTACTGGAAAAACCACCCATTGTTCCAGTGACCCTCACCCCAGATAGTTCCCTAGCAACGACCTCAAGGTCCAGACACTCAAGGTCCAGGCTCTCCTGTCCCTTAAAGATAACATACCTTACATGTTACATCAGCCGGCAGCTTAGCACCCGCTGGACTCAACCAATAAAGAATGTACAAGCCACCCTTACTTGCAAGTTCCTTTCTTCCTGCACCTTGTAATGCATAAAAGCTTTGTCTGCCCTGCGCTCGGGGCTCTCACTTAGGAACTGCTGCATCGGTGACAGGTGTGAGCCCGAGCTCGAGCTTGAAATAAACGACGCTTGTGTGTTTGCATAGGAATCGGCTTCTTAGTGGTCTTACGGGGACCCACGACTTGGGCACAACAAAGTCAGACACCCATCTGCCTATGATATTAAGCACGGTCTTAAACTTTTTGATGCTGAATTTTTTCATTTTTCCAATCTGGCCATAAAAATAAGAGCCTGACAGGGTAGTTGCAAGGATTAAATTAGACAAATATGTTCAAGTTCCTGGCCAATAGTAGGTTCACAATACATACTAAATTGCTTAATTTTTGTCATATTTTTGGTAAATGTGTGCTGACATTTTGATCTTTTTGTCATTTGCATTCATGTTCTTCTGTTTGGGGATGTAAAAATGTTATGTTTTTATGAAGTTGTAAGTTATCTTTCACTTTACGATTTCTTGTATTGTTTCCAAGAGCTTCAAGCTATCATTCCTCCATTGTTGAGTAAGAGGTCTACTCTGTTCATTCCAGTTTGTCTATGGTCTGGATTTGTGCTTTCTCCTTTAATTCTGTTCTGCAAGTTCTGAAACACCCTCAAAACCCTTCCAATTGTCAAATTCCAAGGACCAAACTGAAACAGAACAAGTGTCTCTCCTACCAGCCTCTTTATTCCCAGTGTTCCCCTCCTTCCTTCCTTCCCTCGGGTGGCGCTCCATCCTCTCCTCTCCCTTACCTTCGGAATGCCCTCTAGATCTCCAACGAACATTTGTTCTTGGCATAACAGCTCAATTATTTCAAAATGACTAATAATAGATTAAAACAGTGATATCAGTCTTCGGTTGGAAAAAAATGACCTGTGCCCTTGTTAAAGTGTAGATCCCCAAATCGCTAATTCAGCAGATCTTGGCACCAAATCTGCATTTTTAACAAGTAACCTAGGTGATTTTAAAACAGCTAGTCCCCCACATAGAAAAAGTGGCTTGACTCCTTCCAGAGACGTTTGCACAGAGGGTCTTAAATGATAAAAGAGAAAAAGTAATAGTAATGTTATTTCAGGCACCTGACAATGGACAAGAAAGCTATTCTGGAAACAGTGTAGTTTCCTTATGCTATAGAAATTGTATATATTCTTTTTAGCTACCAATACTGTAACCACCTTTTTTCTTTTTACAGCTAAGAATAAATACTCACTAGTTTACGGTCTTATTCAAAATCAAACCAGGTATTTTCCAACCCATTACTGCACAGGCTGTGGGACTGAATGTCTAAGACTAAAATGACTATACCTCTAGAGTGCTCCGTGAGGTGCTGTCCTTAGAGTCAGGCGGGGGGAATCTGGGATGGGGTTCAAGTACAAATAGCAAGTTATACTTCTAAATGTGCATTTCTCTGAATGCTCCAACCACTTCGGTTTTACTGTCGAGTCCTCTAACAACTTCTATCATTCCAAAGAAAAAGTATTCTCATTATCTTTCTTCTAAAAGAAAATACTATTTTAAAATAATATAGTCATTTTATTTCTCACCACACAAGAAATTATACTTCCCAAACCTCCTTATCTGATGAAGTAGGCAAAACAGAAATGTGTTCCTAACACCACACTGAGAGCGACCACAGCACTGTGAGAGTAACAGGCCCATGTCCCATGAGGCATTTCGGCCCAAGTGACCTGCCATGGCAAGCACCGCTCTCCAGAGGCCTGGATCCAAGGGAAAAGGACAGTAGTGTGCATAAAATTCCACCGTGAAGAAAGTGCATGGTGCAATAAGACCTGGGCTGCTGAGAGAGGGAAGCAGGGCTGAAGGCCAAGTGGACAGGTTATAAATATTCTCCTGAGGACCCTCTAAGACATCTGTAACAGAGTTATCAGTGGTTCCATTTGATCATCAAATAAAAGGCTGTCATAAATCAACAAGAAAAGGACAGTTTTCATCCACAGGACTGAAAAGTCTTCAAACATCTGGTCTGGAAAAGGTTCAGTGGAGTGAGTGTAGTTCGGAGACTCTACTGGAACATGGATGGAAGGACTGAAGCTGATGCTTGTCTTTTTTCAAGGCACAGGGATTGATGACCAGATAGAAGAGCTAATGACCCAGCCAGAGAGGATTATTATTCAGCCCACCTGGCAGAAATCCCTTTGAGGCTATCCTTTGTCTCACATTGTTCTACTTATTAAATTCAGTACCATTTTTTTCCCTTAAAAGAAAAAGTCACCTGTATTTCCTTCCTCCCCATCAATTAATTTTTAAATTTCAGTTGTGGTAAAATACACATAACATAAAATTAACCATCTTAGCCATTGTTAAGTGTGCAGCTCACAGGCACTAAGTACAGTCATCTGTGCCTCAACCTCCCCCCATTTATTTTTAAATCATTAAGCAAACTACTGTACCCACCTAGGACAAAATAGAGGTCCCAATAATAGTGAAAAATGGTGTTTTGAGCTCTCTCCACCTGTAATCTTAGGACTAACAGACCCTTTTAAGTGTCTCCTCTCACACTTTCCCCTGAACACACACACACGTGTTCTACTACATAACAATTTTGGAGTCCCTGGGGAGCCTCTCACAATGTGGCTGCCACTTGCTCTGTGTTCTGTCATTGTTAGGAGTGCTGGCACCAGAGGTCCCAGTCCATCAAAGCAAGGCCACCAGATTCCTTCTTCCTATTACTCAGTTCCCCAAACACAGCTGTCTCAAGACCCTAATGGTTCAGTGAGACCTTTGTAAACCCCTCTCTTTCTTCTCTGCTCAAATCCCCCTCCCATGAAATCAGTTTTGTGGAGTGGGCCAGAGGAGACCCCAAACAACAATTCTCCTGTTATCCACTGTTCCACTCTCCACTCCAAAGCCAGAATTTTGTCACAAGACCAGGCCTATGTCTTCTGACTCTCTCATTACTTAGGATGGGTACTTTTTTTTCTCTTGTAAATGCTCACTTAGAAGCCTTCCCCCCATCCGCAGACCTGTCTGAAGTCAGGAGAAACAAGTAGAACTCACACTGGGATCTCCATGCTACTTACCTACCAGGGGCTAGTGTTGTCTGATTCAGAGGTATGTGCTTCTCACAGCTCCTCTCTCCAGAATCAGAAGTAGATTGTCAACCCGGCTTGATATCATAATGACTTATTTGCTGGCCATGGAGGAAAGAAAGTGAATCCTTAGATACTTTCCAGTTACTAAACAAACAATGACTTGAAAGAGTCACCATATTACATCATAACAAACTCCAAAGCTCATACTCGCTTCTCTAGCAAATTCAAATAGCCACCAAAGTAAAAGACTATGATGTAGAGTAGGAATAGGAATTATGCAATGGTGCCATATTGCTCTAAAGCTACAGTAATAATAAAATACTTTACATTTATTTAGACACATCTGTAAAGTATCCCTATTGCTTGGCTGCAGATAGGCACTGTTTAACCGACATGTTGATAGCAACTCTTGTCAAGTTGATGGGGTAAATATCATTACCTCCATTTTACAGATGAAAAGCTGTCACACAAAAGAGCCTGAGATAAAATGGCTTATAGTGGCTCAGCTAAGAAAACTCCAATCTCTTGAACTCTGTAAAAATATAGTAATACCTCAGTGTGAGATGTGAAGAGAGGAAAACTGACCCCCAGATTATTTCACTCCTCTCTGCCTCCCATTTCCCAACCACCCTTGGCTGGCTCACTTCCACCATTTTTGGTTATTAGTGGAGGAGGGGTCTGAGGCAAATTCAGGGGTGTCACAGAGGGAGAAGTCCGTAGAAGAATTGCAAGAAAGGCAGGAATTTAGGTTTTCCTCAAGAAGCCACTGAGATCTGACAGGTGAGTCTGCAGTGCCTGAGAGCAGCGCTTTCAGACTTAAACCAAACTGCAAAGGCCGTTGTATAACTCTGTAATCAGCACAAACACAAGCAAACAACAGTTTCTGGGCTTTGTTTTTGATATTTTTAGCTATAGAGCAATAGAGCTATCAAGTCACCAAATTCTTCTTGCAATTTTCTCTTTCCAACACATACTAGAAAACCCAAATTTGTAGTAATAATAAGGGTCTTGCCATCTGATAAAATGTTGAAAGCCAACATGGATGAATTTTCCTCGCTACAGATTGTAAGAGAATCATCTGCTTAACGAAGCAGCATAGGCTCTCTGCACAGCTGTCCTGAAGGTTAGCAGGACAATGTGTCTGTACTACTTAACTTGGCCATTTTAAACCAGGGGACCTTACAATGATACTATAGCCTCTTACCATGCTGATAGACAGTGACCGCAGTGGGAGGGGTGAGGACTTGATAATATGGGTAAACGTTGAAACCAGAGTGTTGTTTATGTGAAGCCTTCATAAGATTGTATATCAATGATGCTATAATAAAAAAATATAAATAAAACTAATAAACCAGGAGACTTTAACCAGTTTTAACCCTGCCACTTACTCTCTGCCTGCCTGGCCATCCATGTGGTCAGTGACCACCCATCACCAAAATGATGTAAAAAAATGTGAAATTGCTTTGTCACCAAATCCTGAACAGCACAGCAATCCTGAAGGAAACCATTTAAAATCTTCTCATAGATTAGATGAGAAATAAATATAAATAATAGGCTAATGGTCAAATTAATAATAAATATTTCTAAAAGAAATAACCCCATTGTTTTAAAAATGCTAAAATTATTATTGTGATTAAAAAAAGCAAAGTGAAAATGAACAGAAAAATATTTTTGATGAAAAACTGAATAATGAATTTGCGACAATGAAATGATTTTTTTAAAACTGACCTGAGAAAAACCTAAAAACATAATTGACAATGGCTGCACACAGTAAATATTGATTTAAAATTGAAAAGTCCATTTATCCCAGGAGAATTGAATTATATAGAAATAATGGACATAACGAGAAAGCTCTATGAACCAGTTAGCAGTCATTTCCAGGTTATATTGTTACATATAAAAAGTAAAGCTCAAAGGGGTCTATATAGAATTCTACCTATTGTGTAAGAAAATTAATGGAATAGGAAAATATCCATGTTTTTGCTTATAAGAAACACAGAAAAAAATAAACCAGCAGCAATAGGTAGGTATGGTGTAGAGATAGAAAGGGAAGCAAAACTTTTCCCAGTGCAACTTATTTTTCAGTTTCAGCTTTTATACCATATAAATGTTTTATGTATCCAATAAATAAAATTAAATTGACATGATAGAAAAAATAAAACCTAAAATTAAATATGATCAGAAACGAATTGTGATAGCTTTATATGTAATCGATAAGATAATCATACAAAGAAAGTAGTTCATGTGATTAGAACCCAAAGAAAATAATCAATTCATGTAATTGGTAGGATATATTCTTAGGACAAAAAGAACTGCAAAGTAATCTTGAACTACTTAGTAGATTGGTTGTGTTAACTCTGAAAGTATAATATATTGCAGTTTGCTATAAATGAATATCTATAATGATGTTGTTAGTTTCACTGTGGGAGAAAGGAGATCTACAATGGAAAGGGAAAAAGCAGGGGAAACTTGGGTGTTGTTGAATTTGATTGGAAATATCAATACAAACTGATTTAAAAAAATTATACTAGCTCTATCTACTGAAAGGACCTAGATCTTGTCTTCTAAACATGATTCTCCACTAAAAGGGGGAACCAGGACCCTTTGGAGAAATAACTGACTCCAGGGCTGGGTTGAGCCTAGAACAGTTCATTGTACTGGAAAGGAAGGCAGTGCTCAAACATTAAATGGGCACAGGAGTTGGCTTCTGAAATGGCGCATACTGGCTGAATTTGGAAAAATGTTGGCATCAGAAAGAGCAATGATGGCCATGGATATTATCACACTGAACAGAACAATCCTGAATGTGACATATTCTGCAGGACAACATGTCTGGACTCTTGAAAGGAATCAGTGTCGTGAAGAACAGAAGGAGGCAACAGGACTGTTCTAGACTGAGAGAGAGTCAAGAGGGTCTAAAGACGACTTGGAGATGCATTGTAAGGACATGCAAAGAGGCACAAGGGAATCAACTCACCATAAAAAAAAGTCACACATGCATTTAAAGGGAAAAACACAAAATTCATCAAGATGACCAAGTTTTCATAGTCTGCTCATTGCAGAAATAAAGCATCTTTTTTTATGATTAACATTTGTCATGAAATACATTCCATATTAACACTGTAAAAGTTGAGGATACATTTGTTTTGCTAGGGTCTTTAGGTTTATGGTAAACATTCAAATGTACTTTGTTTTTTAGGGTCAGAAACATACAGTGTGACCCAGTTACTTTTGTCTATCTCAAAAGTTCAAAGTGCCTTTCCTCTTGACCAGGATAGCTTATGTGAGTCATAACAGTGGATCAGTTTAGCTTTCACAAGGTAAATAATAGATGTATATAAGGCATGAAGCTGCTTGAACCTTAGATCAAAAAAGAAAAAAATGAACAAAAAGCTACAAAGGTTGGGTTAAGGATAATTTGGGAAAATTCAATAAGAACTTTATGTTAGTTGATGCCATTGAATTACGTTGACCAAATAATTTTCCTCTTCTTAACTATGAGCCCAATACAATTGAGAAGTTGGTTTTTGTGGAATAATGTTCTTGTTCTTTGGATAGACATGCTGAACTATTTAGGCATGAAGTACCTTGATTCTGCATCCTACTCTCAATAGTTTTGGGAAAGAGGAAAGTGTTAAAAGAGCTGGTACAACTCCGGTAAAATTTAATGAACTTATGAAAGGATTATCATTCATTTTACTCTTCAACTTTCCTGTGGGTTAGAACATTTTCAAAATAAAAAGAAGGAATAATGGCCCTATAAAAATCCCTAAAATGGCAATAACCCCATAATGGCAGATAGTACAAAAAAAATTGACATAAAAGAGGATGAAAATAAATCACATTTTTGTTGTAAACTTCCCATAGAAGAGAACTGATCCTGGTGAAAATAATTCAATCAAAGAAAACTAAGAAATCAGAACAGGAGCTTAAGTGTGCTACATAAAAATTTTGATCAAGTAATTAAATTGAAAGAAGTTGTGAAAAGTCTTCAGTGTTAGTCTAATTCCATTAAAATGTTGCAGTATTCAACCGTTTGTAAAGACATCTTCATTGTCCAGCTGTGTCTTTGTGTAGTTGGGGTGTGGGTGAGGTGGGGAGGGTCCAAACATGAGTGTGTTTAGTTTGGTCAAATGGCCAGTGTGAAAAACATACTATAAACTTGACCTGGGGATGTGGCAAATGCTATATTTTAAACACCTGTGCCTTGGGGAATTGGAATTGCTTGGTCTAGTGCCTAAGGCTAGACACTAAGTAAGAAATCACTTGAAAGAATGTAGAAGGTGGGCCTGGAGGATGTGACTCACTGGAAGGTAATGGAGGAAAGACCTGACTCAGAGACCTTCACTTCATCTCCCAGGAAGAGGAAGTCAGTATGGGTCAGCTGCCCTCCATTCATCCATAAAATCAGTTTCAGGATTCCTGCCATAGTTTTAGAGTACTTTTCTTATTCAACCGTATGAGGGAGTAATGATTACCCTCAGTATAAAAACAAAGAAATTAAGGCTCTTCGAGCTTAAGAACCGTGTCCCAGGCTATCAAAATAAAGCAAGACTCCATCTTGTTATCTCCTTAAACAGAACATCCTTTAAAATGTAAACTAATGTCAGAGGCCCCAAGATAAAAAGATAGTCATTATTCTAGACTCTGCACTCTGTTATACCGATTAAACTAAAGAGATGGGTCTTTTTTTTTTTAATTTATCTGAGCTTTTATTTTCCAGTTGCCACTAAAAAGTAAAGAAACCAAGATTTTTTTTTGTTTTGCTATTAAATAATTGCTCATAAATAATAGTTCAAGTAAGTAATCGCTGATCATCAGTTCTAAAAAAGACATACTCAGGAAACAGCACACCACTGGCCATTTGCTAGATGATTAAGTGATTTGATAAATGATTAAAATAACTTGGAAATTATGGGTAAGTCCACACGAACTTCACAACAGTGTTCTTATGACTCATAACTTAAAGAAAAAGTAACATCGAATATTCTGTGCTGGATCATATTGTGACAGTTGTTTGTACTTATAAACTCCCCCAGATCACTGTACAGAACATAGGCCCTATTTATTAATAGTTCTGAGTAATATTTGCTTAATGATATCATTCCTATTGGCTACAAAATCATTGAAAACCACGATTTTTTAGTACTTTTTAAATAGTTTTTCCTGGGGAATCAAAACGTAAAGAGATCACTTTAGCTTCTCCAGTCTGAACTAGCAGCTCAGTCGTGCCTGTGTGTGTGCGTGTTTAATGGGGCAGGAGGGCCTGAGAGAGCAGGAGGATGGGGTGGGGGCCTCCTGTGCGATGCAGTCCATCACTTCAAAGGGGCAGCTGGAGGAGAGCAGGTGGGTGGCTCTCTTGGGAAGGTACAGGGACGGTTGCTGGAACACATCTGTGGCAGGGCAGCAAATGAGGTGGGCTGGAGGATCAAAAGGAAACCTGAAAAGCGCAGCTCACCCCCAATCTGTACCTCTCAACTAGGATTACAATGTCAGGCATTTGAAAGGGAGCGCCCGATCTTTACAAGGTCAAGAGCCACAGACTCTGTGAGTCTGTAATGGATCTGATTCAGCTAGTTCCATTACTGCCAAGTACAGAATACATTCCAGCCCAAGAAACTCAGGTAATTCCCAAAGCCCTTTAAAGTTTGTGGAGGAAACCTGCATTCCACAGGCTTCCACAGGCTCTTTTGAAGTATCTCCAGGAGCTAAACAAACTTCCCAGAAGATCTCATTTAGCAGTGCTCATAAAGAGTGATGAACGCTTTCCAAATGGGCCCCATTTTGTCCCTCCAGCGCTGCCATCCTGGTAGAAAGAGGACAACCTCCTGCCATGTTGCCCTAGGACAATGTTGCCAAGCATACAGTGATACCATTTATAAATATTTCATGTACAAATGACATTCAGTTTCAATACTTCACTCTTTAATAAGTCCTGGTCTTTTTCCTTGGTTAGAAAAAAAAGACAATATTTCTAGGTTTATTTAGATTGAATTTCCCATATGTAATTCTAGCAGAATCAGGTCAGTGAGCGGCCTAGCTTACGCGACTCTGTGGTTACAGCAAAGGGCCTGGTAGGGATTGTTTCCCTGCACATTATGAAAAGCAAAATAATCTAGTCATTGATTCTGTTCATCAACTTTGTGAATACGAGCAGTTCTTTAAGGCCCTGTGTGTTCTGATTTCTTCCTTTTGAATGACCCTAGCCAGTCTCAATGGAAGCATATCGTATTTATGAAAAATGTTGACTAGTTCAACATAACATCTTAAATGCTGGCTTAGGGATTAAAATGATAGTCAAATGTTTTGTTCCTGTATGTCTCGTAAATCCCATTTCTAAAACTAAAATTTTTGATTGACTTCTGCTGATTTTCTTGAACTGAGTACATCTGCAAAATGTAGTTACAGTTTTGAGGTTCCTTGGAGGAAAGACCCTCTAGGCTGAAAAGAATCCACTTTTTTCTAGCTGTAATCACACTTGCATGGGTAATATAAGCCACCATTACTCAGGCCTTTCCCTTTCCAGCTGGTGCTAAAAAATCTGGACAACTTAGATAAAAGTAGATTTTGCTCTGTGAATAATACGTGAGGTTTAGTACATTTCATATCTCACCTTGCATGGTTCAGTGTGTCCATCGGCACAATTTCACAAAACGAATCCAGTCCAATAAATGTTTAAGTCATGTTCTCTCTGCTTGGGTACCTAGAAATGCTAGTTAATTTTATTTCACTACAAAAGAGCAAATCAATAAAATGCTATCATCAGAAAATTTCAAGCTAGTCATGCTCAATAAATTTATTCATTTAGTTGCCAGAAAACATGCCAAATATGCTGGCAGAAAATTCAAATTACCTGATCGTATTTGATTAAAATGGAAGTAAAACCAATGGGGAGAAAATATCAATCATCTGTAGTGAAACCCCACTGGGGAAACAGATCACATATAATTAAGCTTGCTATTGGATACTACTTAAGATTCACTATTTGAAAAAACAGGCCTTTAGAGACCATAGGGACTGAAAAAATCAATTCTGTTATAGAGGTCTCCACTTTGAAATGCAAGTAGTATTAACTTTTTATGATTTTCAGCAAAGAATAATGATGAGAAGTCATTACCCAATAGATGGGTGAGGTGGCTCAGTATGGGGAGGGCAGGGCAGGAACGATGGGGCCAGCTGCATGGCAGCAGGGAGGGTAGCAATGCTCCCAACAGGGACACAAACTTGCCACGGTGGCTTCTCCTGGAAGTGCCTGTCTGCAGGCCCCTTGGCCACTTGCTTTTGCATTAGTTCCCATGGCCGAAGCCTGCACTGCCGGGCCTCATGGCCACAGCACACACCTCGCCCCTCCCGCAGCTTCTCTATTGCTGCTGAAGCATAAGAAGCCAGGGGCTTCTTAAGAATCAAGGGTGAACACCGGGCTGTATGAATTAGTATCTTGTGAGGTAAAGAATTAACACCTTGTGGGATAAATCTTTGACGGATGGGAAATGGAGGTTGTCCAACAAGTTTTTCTCCTTTATCCCTCCAGAAGGACTTCCCTAAAAACCAGTAGTTGTGTGGCCTCTCAGAAAATGTCAGTTGCTCTGAACAGATGTGGCCAAGCCTGCCACGCGCTTCCCCATCCTGGCCCTCCCTTCTTCTCTGCCTGATTTCCCATTGTCCTCACTGCTGCTCCCCTGGGGCTGCACCTCCTAATAACGCATTCAAACATAAGCTTTTGCTGCCTCCATTTTCTACAGAATCTGGGCTAAAACACCACAGTATTTAAAAAATATATCACTTATTTCCAGTCACCCTCTGAAGCCTTGGCCCCTAATTTACCACTAGGTTAAAAATGTGCTATAATCAAGTTGTATCTGCCAACTTTATATTGAAAGTTTACATATATGTAATGATCGAAGGGACAGTTTGGGCACCAAAGTGCTATTTGTTTGGATCCAGTTCCCAAAAGAGACCCTTTTCTCTGCTGACACTCCCCACGCTCACCTTGGTGAGCTCCTCCCCCGTCAGGCTGTGCCGCACACGCCCTTCAGCTATGCAAAGCTTTTATTATTTTACACTTGTGCTCCCAATCCTTGGAAAGCGCATTAGTACTCATAAAGCTTCTTTTCCAGCCTTGCACACTCAAGTGTTTTGTCTCTTTTTTCTCTGGGTTCCTGATGACTCCCCAATTCCCACCCCAGGGAGAGACTGAACTTTGAAGTTATATTACCCTTTGGAACCCAAATCCTTCCCATCTTATTTTTCTTTATTCATTAAATATTAGTTTGAATTGGGCTTATGATGACAGATTTCATCACCAGAAGACACTAGGTGTCCTAGAGCCTCAATCTTTTCTAATAGTTCAGATAACAAATCTGTAAGTGTATCAACAACTTCCTCTCATTAACTCTTCTTTTCCCAAGAGTGGTGAGAAATAATAAAATGACTAAAGTTTGCTGTCATTTGGTTGTTCTTGAATATAGGCACCTCCTGTCCTAGAGTTAAGGCAAAGCTGCTTACGTTGAAAAGAAACTACCCATACCTGAAGCACGTCAGGTAACATGGGCAAGGCTATCCTCCCCGGACCTTAACTCTTAGGGGTTCTTACTGGAATTCTGTAGTTCCACCATGGTTTTCTAATGCCATCATACCACTAGGATGCATTTGATTAAAACCCAAACAACACTCTCTTTTTGCCTTATCTGTACATTTCTGAGCCCACATATCACCATCAACAGATCTGAATTTAGAAAAATCAACATTTAATTGGCAAATGACGGGGATTAACCAACCATTGTTTCCTCTAACAAATATTTGGACTAAACGGCTTATTTCTATCCAATGTGTTGTAGCTTCAAGTTCTGCAAGAAATCATTTATCTCCAAACAGCAATTTCTATTTATGGAAAATAATCAGATACACAGTTTAATTGCTTCTACATGAAAACAGAACTCTGATGATCAGTCCAAGAATTCAAGGAGTGGCATGAAACCAAACAAAACATTATTGTCTCAAGTTAATAGCCCAATTTTGAAAATTTAGAGGAAGAGAGTTTTATAAAATGGAAACTGCACATTAACTGTTTGAAAAACCAAGGTCCTAGGATGTAGAGAGAAAGAAATACACCACACTGGCTGTCCTCTCAACCGTTCACTCTGCATTTCCAGGGTTTGAGCACAGTGGTGGTCCTCAGACACCAGCTCCAACCCTTACCCTCAGAGCGCCTGCCCCCACGGGAGCAGCCATCAGGCTCAGAGCACACAGTAGGCAGATTTCCTGAGATTATGCCTGTCCTCGAAAGTGGATAGCAATATCTGCTCCCGATTAGGTTGTTGAGAGGATCAAATAAATTCAAAAATATAAAAGAATAATCACAGAGTCTGGCACAACATGAATTATCAATAAATAATGAGTGGTTTTTATCATTGTGGTTATGGAAAAATCACCTGTGCTCATATGTTTTTATTTCAAATAATGTCCTTATGGCTAAGTACTTGTCACTGACCCTCACTGTGCAGTTTTGTTCTCATTTGCCTCACTTTGATCGTATGGGAATAAGATTATTCTATTTGGTTTTTCAAAGAGATTAGATAAAGCTAAATGTTCTGACTCAAGACTTCTTAATGGACCAAAGCAGTGCTAGGACTTCATAACCTACACTACTCAATGTTTCTCAGTGGGGACAGTACAGCCCTTCATGGAAAATTTTAGAAACTCATAGGCTCTTTTTTGATTGTCCCAGTGACTGAGGAACACTACTGCAATTCAATGTGAGACCAGGAATGTCAGAAGTCCAGCACTCCAGGCAATCGTCCCACATTCCTCTGAAAGTTTAGATACTTCTGCAGTCGCTCATATGGGTAAGAAAAACATAAATACCTGCTCACAGATATCTGAGCCTAGACCCTGTTGCTGATTTGTATGCAAACACAAAAGATATATATGAACATACTGCTTTGCAAACACAGAGACTCCAGATGGAGGTTATTTACTGAAAAGGGAATATTCCATTATTTTAACAATTAATATGTCTCTATTGGGACAAGCCATCTGTCAGTCCTGCAAATGTTCCATGTACTTTTTTTTTTTTTACCAAGGCAGCAATGAATCATCAGGGTTAACTCAACATTTTATAAGAAACACATTACAGGGTTGGCAAAATAGAGCTATCTTTCTAAGAGTTAAAAAGACGTTTGAAAACTATGAATATTGCCACTGGAAGTTTTTTTTAAATCTTCTAATCAGAAAGATTATCAAATAGCATAAATGTCCACAGATGGAGTAAGGCACCCAGTGTTGGAGAAAAATTAGGTGTATGATAAGCTTTTTTATGTGAAAAAAAGAAGAAAAAATCTAAATGAAATAATGTATAGCCTCCCATTAAAGAGTGATACTGTTTTAAGAATAACCAATAAGATGGTGAAAAATAGCAAAATTCAGCCATGGAATAAATAGCTGTCAACTGAACATGTAGTTGGTGTGATAAGGAGGCCATATACTTAAGTAACAGTTTTAAGGAGAAAAAGTAATACAAGGGATGATTTTTTTAAATTACTGTTAGTGTATATAAAAGAGTTGTCAATGTTTGAAACTTTTACAATTAATAGGGAAAGTATTACCTTCCCCAATTTGTTACTTCTGCAAAAGGTAAAGTTGCAACTCTAACTGGTTAGCAACATAGTATTAAAAAATAAACCGAGGCACTGAAAATTGCAAGAGTTTGAGCAAAAATTGATTTTGAATTGGGTGGCATCCAATCTAGCAGATAGAAAGGGGTCCTGAGGAGCTGTATAAAATGAAAGACTTTATAGACAGAAGGGAGAAAGAACAAGGAGTCATATAAGGCAAAACCCACAACAAAACGGGTTGGTTTTTACAAGCTGATTTGCCTTTAGGGGATGGCAGGGGTCTATCCGGCAAATGACCTAACCAGTAATGATCAGGCAATTCCTGACTGATGGTTTGAAGATTCCATTCTGGGAGCCAAAACTGTAATTTCAGGTAGTGGACATAGGGTTTAGCATAAGCACCTCCATTTTGGGCTTATACCTTGTTTTTTTAACAATAGGTTTATAGTAGCTTTACAAAAGCAGTACCAACTATTTTAGCAGTTTGATATGTTATTCCTTGGCAATTAATTGCTAAGAATTGTAATGAGAGACTCAACAGATCAATAGCTGCTACTAGTACCACTTATAAAAATATGAGTAACACCTTAAATGATAGATTACTTGGTAAAATGTTCAATGATACGAAGAGTTTGTATATCTTATCCTACAAAAGGAGATAAATTGACCATACAAAGGATATTATTTGAGGTTTTTAAAAATTTTTTGATACTACTGTGGAATACTATTGTTACTATTCTATCAAATGAAAAATTAAGCAATAAAATTAAAATACTATGAAAATTACACAAACCCCTCTAAAATATTTTTAAAAGTTTAAATGAAATCTTTACTAAACTGGAAGGAAATTAGATTATTAATGTAAAAGAAAGCTTAATGAGAGTTAATAGACAATTTTACATAATTTTAAAGTAAGCTTGCCCACAGAATTTCCAGAGCTTCTGTTTTTTAGTAATTAGAAAGCGATTGGCTTAAACTTTTGATTTGAAAATATACTTCTGATTGGTAGTTGTTAAAAAGATTTGATGATGACATTTATAATCTTTACAATAGCATTTTCTGTGATTTATCCATTTTTAAAAACCATAATGTTAGCCAGTTTTCAGGAAGAATTAATGAGCTAAGAATTGACTTTGAAAGTAAAGCATAATTTAACTAGGATAACAACAAAAGAATTGGATACATTAAGACTTTTCACTTAGTTCTTTGGAAAGGTCTAAAGCATTTATTTATAGCATTTCCAAGTACATATGCGGTTGAAAAAGGTTTCACTGAAAAAGTGAAACTGTGGCAAAATATCAAAGAACAGTGTATTGTAACAAAAGAGGTAGTATACTCCATTTTTTGCACATTTACAACAAAATGTTAAATTAGTAGATACACATGAAATGCTGAGATATCACTGAGTTTGATAAGATTGTTTTTAAAGTGTCTCAGATTGTATGCTTTAAAATTTTTGAAGCATAATGATAAGCAACATAAGCTGTGAAAACTATATTTTGAAATTATTTCTCATTATGTTACCTACTGCTTTTCAGTCCTACTCTTGATTCTGTGGCTGGAAGTCCAGGCCACCCTACTTCTCCAATGTGGCCTGGGCTGCCGTCTCCTTTCCAATCCATCCTCTAATCCCCATTACTTATCCAAGGTTATGGTCTTCAGAGCCTCTTTTGTTTTTTTCACTTTCAATACTCCAGTGTGTTTCCCTGATAAACACATCTTTAAAAATATAACCAATATTCTGTTATCATATGTAAAGTACGGCTATGTTATTTGGTCAAATTTGATAACTTTGTTACTCAAATATTCTGTGACCCTATAAATTTATTTTGTATACCTGGTCTGTTTGTTACTGAGGGAGATGTATTCCAATCTCCCACTATACTTGTGTATTTGTCTACTTTTCTCATTTGTCTTGTTAATTTGGCTTTACATACTTTGAAGCTGAGGCTCTCTCATTAGATATATACAAATTAAAAATTGTACAACTTCCTGATACAGCAATACTTTCACCATTAGGAAGAGTCCCTCTCCCTCTCAAGAAGCTTACCTGAGTCTACTTGACCGGACATGAGCGTGGCCACACCAGCCTTTCCCCCACTTGGTTCAAGTCTGCACACGGTATCTTTTTCATCCATTTACTTTCCTTTTCTTTTTGTTTATAAGTAAAGTGTAATTATTGAATGTGGTAATGTTTTATTTATTTTTTAATATAGTCTGATACTCCTTCACTTTTGAGTTCTATAAATGTAACACATGCATTTTGGTTTGCCTCCACTCTAGTCTTCTACTTGGTCTACTTGTTTTATGTTGCCTTTTCTTCCCTTTGTCTTCCAATGTATTAGTCAACTATTTCCATCATTTGATTTGCCTCCTCTATTAGCTTCTGAGGCTTTATTCTCTACTGCTTTTATTGGTTATTAGAGATTATGTCATGCCTCACTGACCTTTGCTTTTATCAATTTCCAGAGAGTTCAGGAGTCTTACACCACTACGACTCCATTATTCACTTTCCTGCCTTTTGTACAATTATCATGTATTTTCATTATTCCTATTTTAAACCCATAAAATGTTTTTCTTTAACATTATAACTAATTACTGAGATTGACTCATGTATTTGCCCTTTCTCTTCAATCTTTTGCACTTCCATGCTTTCACTGGGGATCATTTTCCTTCTTTCTGAAAACTCACTTCAGATTTTCTATTTTAGTGTGTCTAGTGGGAGTGACAATTTTTCTTTTTTCTTATTTGCAAATGCTATTTTGTCTTAATTTTGAAGGACCCATACATTGGATATATCATTCTAGGTGGGCATTTATTTCTTTTAGGACTTTAAAGTTGCTGTCACATTGTCTTCTGACTTCAACCATTTCTGTGGAGAATTCAACTTATTATTACCCCTCTAAAGGTATGCCTCTTTCTTTTTGGATTCTCTTCATATTTCTCTTAAAACAGTTTTACTAGGATATGCTGTGGTGTGATTTCTTTATATTTATCCTACTTGAGGTTTATAGAGCTTTTCAATTTGTGGCTTGATGTCTTTTATCTGTTTCAGAGAATTCTGTCAGTATCTTTTCAAATACTGCTTTGGTCCCCTTCTAGCCTGTCTTCTGGACACTACTATTACATCTGTGTTAGACCTTTTCATAAAATGTCATGTCTATTTTTTTCTCTTCATCTGTACCTTTCCTAATTTGTCCTTCTTTTCTTTAATCCTCTGAGGTGTCTAATTATTAAATTCAGCTATAGAGTTATTTTTCAGTACTTGCATTCCCATTTTATTTTGTGTAAACGTCAAGTTTTTATGAACTCCATCTTATCTGTTTTATTGAAATAATGCTTGTAGAGTCATTTTAAAGTCTGTCAGAATACTCCAATAATTGAATCACTTACTCATTTCTAATATATTTTGTCTTTGATTTTAGTCATTTATTGTCTTGCATAACAAAATGTATGAATTCAATAATAGATTCTGAGATCATTTGAGTCTCTGGTTAATTTTATATCCCTTTGGAGAGGACTTAGTTTACTTTTTGGAGTCAGAGGTAGGCGGAAGATGGGCAGTATAGTATTAGCAGATCACCTTAATCCAATCTGGGCTTTAACTGTTGCAAAGCTGGGTTTCAGTCTTTATAAAGGCTGGTATTTCTCCAGCTTACCCTTACTCTGGGGTTTAGCCCCTTCTGACATCCTTACTGGAAGTGTGGGTGTTTCCAGAGCTCCCATTCCTTGGAAGATCCAGGAATCCTCGTTTTTATCTTTCCACCCATGTGAGATAGCTCAGAGCTCTCTACTCAGTTTTCTCAGCAGCAGCTGTGTGACTTCTAAGCTCCTTGGTTTGGCGCCCCTCACAAATCCATTCATGTCATGAGGGGGAAGGTACCCACCTCAGTGCGCATCCTTTTTCTCCTTGCCTCAGTTTCGGATTGCCTTGGTAATGATCTAATAGCTTCAAACCATGTTTGTTTCCTTTGTCTAGCTTTTCTGGATGTGCTCAGTGGGAGGGTTTGTCTTCTGGTGACCACTATTATTCCCAGAAGCCAAAAGCAGTCCTGTTGTTTCACTGTTTGGCTTAGGAAGCTGCAGGGTGGAGTCATCCTGCCTCTACCCTGCCTAACAATAACGGGCACTAGGACCCTCTAAACCTGCCTCAGCACAGAGTGGTTCCTCAGCTCTGCCTGTGTATCTCAGCGTATTGAGCATCTTTGTGACTCTCATCCTTTGGACTGGGGTTCAGTGTATCAAGCTGTACTAGCAAGGGTATAAAGGTATTTCCATTCAGGACCTAATTCAAGATCCCACCTTGCCATTTGATATTAAGATTTAATAATAAATTATACTCTGGAACTCTCTCAGGAAGTCTGAAGGATATCAAAGATTCTATTCTCACAGAATGATCACAACTTAAAATGATCAGAATGTATTTATAATTTGAAATTGCTTTCTTACCTATTTTTACATTAATTTCTTACAGAGCATATGAGACACAAAGAGATTAAATTTTCTAGTGAGACCTAGGATAGAAATCTATTTATATTAATACATAGGCTATGTTTTCCATAATACTAGTTAAACCCTATTTTTTTTTTAACTGAAATGTTGTGTATTAGGTGGTCTCTGAAGGACCTTCCATTTCAATAAGTCTAAATCAGAGGTCTGTAGTGTTTATTATCTAATGGTAGTCACTCACAGGCATCATTGCTAAGTGGCCGAGTGGTTCTCAAACTTCAGCACCTGAGCTCTTCAAAATTCCTACCACGCTTCATAGTTAGGCTTCTGCTTGGATGTTATTGACATTCCAGCACATATGAGAGGAAAGTGGTGAATCCCATTCACATAGCTTTAGCATCCCGATGGTATTGCCAAACAGTTTCTCTCAGTACTACCCAACATGCTTCCTTAAGCAATTTAACTGCCTTTGGCCATAACCTCACAAGGGCAAGTAAGTTCCCAGTGGGGCAATATAAGGCCATCTTGGTGCCCCCTCCTTCCTTTGAATACAATTCAGTGGCCTATCCAGATGCCTCTCCCTCACTTCAAGGATCATATAACTTGGACTGGCATGTTGCTGAAAAATAAGAATCTCTCTCTAAATAAGCAGGCATCCATAAAGACTGAATGCCTCTAATTGGGGGCTTCCAGGTCAGTTACTCCCACACTCACATCTGTGTGAAAATATCAAGCTGCGCGTTCTCACCCCGAGGCTTGGTATTTGGTGGCATGGAGGTGCAACATTCAAAGGAAAACCTCAAGAATCCTTTCTGCATAAGCAAGAGCTGCCATCCAATTGCGGTGTCCACATGTGTGTGCCAGTATGAAAGGGCCTCTAAATTCATTCTGACACTGTTCTTTGGATGGAAAATAGAGCAAGCCCAATATTAGTGCTAATTGACACTTTTATTTTTCTATGTTTTCTCTCTTTGGTTTCTTTGCTCTGCAAAAACATAATGTGATATGCTACCTACATGTGGTAATTGGTTAGTCAGTCACTAAAGCTGCTAAAATCAAAAGACCAAATATATAGTTGAACATTAACCCTTCAGAAACTAGAAACTGTTTTTATTCTCTCTCAGGCATTGCCAGCAGGTTCAGAAAAAAAAAAAAGGCTTTGTGAGACAGCACAGACCCTGGGGGCATAAAAGGGAAAAGGTTTTAATAAATGATTGGTATTTCTATGCTTTTTGGGGAAAGTTTAATTTTCGCTTTTATCAAGCTGTCCAATTACAAGAATGAAAGAGTTATGTGCAAAATTCCTTGAAATTAAACTTTTGCTTATTTATGGATATCCCAAGAGAATTTTAATATTTTATAGAGGGAGGAATACACATCTAAAAAAAGAACATGGATTCTTATCAACAGTGGGAAAAGGCAGTTACATGTGGACCAAAAAAAAAAAGGTAAAAAAATCTTTATATTTAAATGTGCTATCATTTAGCACAAGAGATTTCTATCAGTTTGTTCCAGATTTTTCCTTAAGCCATACTAATAGTCCACTTAAGTGTGAATAAAAAGATCTGCTCTTTCTCACTATCTCTGCAAATCAGGTTGATTATTTTTCTTGAGAAACAACTAATGTGTTTAGGAGCAACTGTCATGTCATGGGAAATAATAAACAACATGTTTCCAAACAAAATTTCTTCCATCTAATTTTTCTGTGATAAATTTACCTCTTGCTTTCAGTTAGAAACAAAATCCCCTAGTGTAAAACCACAAATATTCTGTTGAATTCCCTGAAGATAGGAAGAATGATTATCAGGATATAAGGCTCGGTTTTGAAAATTTCTAGAATTTCTGCCACTGAACATTTATTGGGACATTTCATTGTATGTTTATTACAAAATAAAATGAGGTCTGTAGAATAGTTTGTCAGTTGATTCTTGCCCCAGTAGAATTTTAGAATTGCAAAGAAACTTAGATTAAAAAAACTAATATTCTGTCCTTTTCCATATAAAGATTAACTTAAAATAAATAAACTCTCAAACACCACACTTTTTATTCCTAAGAACCTGATCACATTTGCACATGTAGAAAGCAGACATAAAAACTTTTGACAACTGCAATATTTCTGTACTACTAAAAATTTATGGTAGAAATGAACTGTTTATTTTCATCTATTTTTCATTAAGTTTGCAATACACAAAGAAAAAAAGGTTAATGACATAAACATCAATGAAATTTTTGTGACCTGTTGATTTAAACTTTAAGATATATACTTTAAGACTAGGATTTTTATTCTTCATATAAAATAATGACTGTTACGAAATTGTAGAAAGTCAAGTCTAAGCTGTTTTTCTCATTAAAATATTTTCTCCCTAAAATGTAATGGTCTAAAAGATATTGATAGCAAGTTTACAAGATATCATGTATTGATTATCCCATTTATGCAAAATTGTAGAAGACTCTCTCTCTACATATATGTAGGCTCAGTCATATCATATGGGATTGTTCATCGAAGTACACATGGTTTTCTCGGGTAGAAAGATGAGGTATGAATGCTCCCCAAAACTTCCTATTTTTGATTATTTGAGTAGCTTTCAAAGGAAGACACATTACTTTTACCAACATAGTCAAGACATGTACTGGATCTCCCAAAATGAGCGTTTTGCTTCCTGGAGAACTACTGTGATCCTCCACTTGAAGCAAGGCCTCCTGAGCCCTCAGATGACAGCTAGGAGTCAGCGTCAATGCGCAGCAGCTCCCTGCTCTGTAAGAGATCCTCTAGGGCAGGAGCTGGAATATCCCACTCTGCTGCTTCTCAGCAACGCCTGCGGGCAGGAGCCTATTGGTTCTCACCAGATTCTCTGCTCTTAGCCCACTGCTGACAACACTCACCAGGCAGTGGTGGTCAGTTTTTAATTCAGTGTGTCTGGGCTGGAGCCTGGATATTTGCATTTTCAGCAAGCTTACCAAGTGCTGCCGAAACACACCAACGTTTTTCAGAGCACCTGGACTCAGTATATCCCAGGGGATGTTCTCTGAAATGGAACAGAGCCTTCTGTGTCTGTCTTGTCAAAGTCTTAGCAACCAATGAATAACTTCAGCATCCTGACACCAGCCCTCAATGAAGTGGGAAACAAGAACCATGTCCAAACCTAGCCATTAAGAAATGGCTCCCTCCCCCACAGGTGTTAAGGCCATAGGTCCCTCTTAAAAGTCACTTCAGGTTCTCTCGCTAGCTCAGGAAGGCCTTAGAGCATTAGAAATTCTGGCTGAGAATCCGGGTTTTAGAGTTCACAGACTGCTTTTTAATTCTAGCTCCATCACTAGCCCATCTGGCCTTCAGCAAGCCTCAGTTACTTTATCTATTAAAGAGAAATAATACCTACTTTGTAAGATTTTTGGAATTTTCAGTTATTAACAGCTTTATTGAGATATAATTCACAAACTATACAATTCACATATTTAAAGAATATGGTTCTGTGTTTTTTAGTATGTTCACAGAGTTGTGCAACCATCACTACTAATTCCAGAACATTTTTATCACCTCAGAAAGGAACTACAATCCATTAGCAGTCACTCCCCAACTCCTTCTTCCCCCAGTGCCCGGTAACCACTAATCTACTTTCTGTTGCTCTAGGTTTCCCTAGTTAGGACTTTTCATATAAATGGAATTGTACACCATGTGGCCCTTTGTGGCTACTTTCTTTCATTTGGCTTGTTTTCAAGGTTTATCCATGTTGTAGCACATATCAGTACTTATTTCATGTTATTGCCAAAGAATATTCCATTGTATAAACATACCATAGTTTATCCATTCATCAAGTTGATGGATAGCTGTGTTGTTTCTTACTTTGGGCTATTATGAAAAGTGATGCTATGAACATTTGTGTACAAGTTTTTGTGTGGGCAAATATTTTCATTTTGCTTGGGTATATAGTGGAATTGCTGGATCATATGGTAACTCTGTTTAACATTTTGAAGAACTGTCATTGTTTTCCAAAGTGGCTGCACCATTTTACATTCCCACTAGCAGTGTATGAGAGTTCTAATTTCTCCACATCCCTGTACTTTATATTAAAGCCATCCTAATGAATATGAAGTGGTATCTCCTTGTGGTTTTGATTTGCATTTCCCTAATGAGTAATAACATTGACCATCTTTTCATATTCAGTTGGCTACTCGTACATCTTCAGAGGAATGTTTATCCAGATCCTTTGCCCATTTTTTAATTGAGTAATCAATGATTTTATTAGTGAGTTGCAAGAGTTCTTTATATTCTGGATACAAGTTTCCTTTCAGATACATTGTTACAGAAAACCGGAAAACTTGCACTGGATCGCTGATGGAAGAACCAAGTGGCACTTGGAGGTCTTAGAAGGCGGAGATTTATTTTACGCCGGCGGGCTCAGAGGAGAGTGATCTCCAAAGGTCTGAGCCCTGAGTACAGCAGGGCCGTGTCTTTTATATATTTACTACAAAGCTAAGGGGGGAGTCAGAACCCAGAAACGGTTGCAGGAGGAGCTATTAGGTCACTATAGGTGTACTCAGGATGCTTGTTCTATTTTAACCCATTTCTGTAAAGGTTACCCGGATACCGTATTATAAACTAATGGGCTACTATTAACATGCCATTCCATACCACTGGGTCCCTTGCAGGGGGAATACATTGTTACATTGTTTCAATCCCAAGCATCCAAGCACCTTGTGATTCCTCTGTATTTCTGAAGCCTTAATAGAAACCCTGTTTCCTAGGCTTTCTTGGCTTCCTACCACACCTGCCAAGAGCAGGAGGGATTTGAGAACTTTCTGAATATTTCCTCATCCACATGATTTCAAATATTTTCTCCTTGTGAGTCATCTTTTCACTTAGTGATCTTTGAAGCAAAACACATTTATTTTTGTTTACACTTACTGAAAAAGAATTGACATGCATCACTGTATATGTTTAAGGTATACAGCATGATAGCTAGATTTATACATTTTGTGAAATGATTACCACAACAGATTCAGCTATATTCTCATACAGATCTAATAAGAAAAGAAAAAAGGAGAAAAAATTTCCTCCTTTTTAATGAGAACTCAGGATTAGACTGAACAGCTTTCCTATAAATGGTAGTGGTAGTTATAGTCATGATGTTTGTATCTTTTGGCCACTTTCCTCCATTTCCCCCTCCCCCCTACACACACCCTCTGCCTCTGCTAACCACAAATATGATCTCTTTCTCTATGAATTTGGTGGGGATTTTTTAAGATTCCACATACAAAAACACTTTTAATTTTGATGAAGCCCAATTTATCTACTTTTTTCTTTGGCTTTTTGTGTTTTTGGTACTGTTGCCTAATCCAAGGTCATGATTTACTCCTATGTCCTACAGAATTTCAGTGAAGGTTAGCTGAGATAATATGTGTCAGTTCTGGACATGTAAATATCAGTAGGAAGTAATTATCATAAGTAACATTATCATTCAGAAAATTTTGAGCTCTGCCTTTCATCTTTATCTCATTTCTCTGGTTTCAACCCCAGTGCCTCTTTCCCATATTTTCTTCTTGGTTGGACTTGCTGTCTGGCTCTGATTTCAGACTCTTTCTGATCCACTGCCTCTGGAAGTCACATGACCCTGAATTTAAAGCCAGCAAGCTGACCTTTGCCTGGTCCAGGTTCTGGACTCTCCAGCAGGGGGCATCAGACAACCAGAAGACAATCCCCTGGAAAAATCAACTTTAATCAATAACACGTACAATTCACTGAGTACCTGTTGTGTGGCATCCTCTTTACATTCTCTCTAGTCATTGGGAAAACTGTGGACATTAAGTATTGTCATCTGATATTAAAAATGAGCCAACTGATTTTTAGGTAAGGTTAGTAACTGTAGCAATAGTTGTCAGTTCAGTAATTGATGAGTTGAGAGTTGATTGACTAGGAAGCCTGTGGTCTTTCTTTCATGACACTAAGTCTCAATCTTACAGTGCAATGAGGAATCTTGAAGCAGCATTAGAACTTCCTTCTTCCTTTAGTAGCTCTATACATTAAAATATTAACAAGAAAGTGCTAAGAGAATATGTACTGAACTTAAAGGACATTGAAAAAAATGGGAATCAAGTTTACCGACCTCAAAAACTTGCAATGTAAATTAGAATGCAAAACACAAACAAGCAATGTAACCTGAAGACAGTTATGTAGTAATAATGCCTTGATAAAGTCAATTTTCTCTTCTGGGCTGGTTCATAATGTTTTTTAAAGTTACACACTAGCTAAACTTTTAAGAAACTTGAGCCTAATCAATTTACATAAGTCACAATGCTTCTAATTGGACTATCCACCCAGGGGACAGTGTGCAGTATTTTCTCAAAATGTTGTCTGGGACCACCTGCAGCTGAGTCCCCTGCTATGCTTACTCAAATGCCTTCCAGAGCTGCTCCCACATTCACTGACATCCAGGCCCGGTGCCTGTCATGCTGCATTTCTAAGCAGCTCTTCACAGAAAAGTAAGAGACAGCAAGTAAGAGTTATTTCCTCACCAGTGGATCCCACTTTTTGCCTTTAGGAAACAGTATCTCCCTCTTAAGTTCTCTTCCTCTCTTATTATATGAGTCCCAAATGTTATAAAAACAGAAGTTTAGAAAGCCAGTAAAATTTATATTGTTTGCCACATAGTGATAACAATAACTAACATTTCCATCACAATTATCATGGGCCAAGGACTATTCTAAGTTCTTTACCTATATGTTAACACACTGAATCCTCAGAACAATCTCATCTTACTTATACTATTAACTTTAAATTCATTACACAGAGGAGGAAACAAAGGCCCAAGGTCAAGGTCATGTCTCTTGAAATAGTCACTAAAACTGGAACCCACAGGCAATCAGATTTCATAGTCTATGCTTCAGAAGCAATTTTTTTTTTGAAAAAAGTGGTTTAAAGCAAAAGATTGAAGAAAAAAAAAAAACCAAACCCATATGTGCATCAATAGGGGTCTGGGTAAAGAAATTATGATTTCCCCAAACAATGAAACACAGCAGTAAAAAAAAAGCAGCAGGTATCACTGAGCTGAAAAGCAAGAGGCAGAATATATACAATGTGCTGCCTTAATGTTTAAAATAAATCTTTTTTCAAACTGATTTTCTGGAGATCTTCCTACATTGGGAGTTTAGCCTCTGGTTGTTACAATTCTTTCACAGTTTGTCATTTGACTATTGATATGCTATGGTATAATTTGCCATGCAAAGATTATTTTTGTTTTATATACTTGAATTAACCTCCCATTTTATGGCTTTTGGATTTTAAGTCATCTTTAGAAGGACCTTCCTCACTTCAAGGACACAAAGGAATTTTCCCAATGTTTTCTTCTGGTGCTTTTAGCATTTCATTGAAAACATGGAATTTTTAAACGTATCTTAAGCTTATCATGATACATAAATGAGGCATGCATGAGGTCACCATTTTAACAACATTCATTATTAAATTGCTTTCTTTGGCCCACTGATACAAGATGTTCTCTTTCTCATAATTATTGTCATATATTTTGGATTATTTCTGGATTTATTTTGTCCCTTTGGGGACATCTTTTTGATTTACGAGTCAGCCAGAGGCCTTTGTCTTTGTACTCAAATATTATCGCAGTCCTGGAGATAAATTCATGGCCAGTTTAATGTACCATATTATTACCTATATCTTTCATTGTTCAGCAGAAGTAATGAACAGTGGTTTTACAGTGATGGCTTCGGAAGCAAACAGATTCAGAAAAATTCTGTCCCTGTTGATAAAGGTATTGTGACATTCACCTGATGAAATTTTCAAATGTGTATTATTCAGCCCACTTAAATCTGCAGGTACACTTTGGAAGATAGCAGCCATGAGGACTGGGATTAAATTCAATTGTCTGAGGCTCAGGAGAGAAAGGGTGCTGCCTCTGTCCGTCTGCATCTCACTGGCACTGTGTGAAAGTAAGGGATTGAAATCAAACATTCCAGTTTTCCAGACTCCGAACTTGGCGCATCTGTTGTTGGCTTCCAGGATCTGCCCATAATTCCCAGAAACCACAACAAAATGGCAGCTTGACTCAGGAGTATGGTGAGAATGTCACAGAACTACTCTAACCAAAGTCACTTTTCCTATCACAAAGCACCTGCATGGGCCACTCCATGACCCAAAGTCCCTTTAATCTCCTGAAAGTCCTGTTTGAATAGGATAGACTTTCTGACAGTTTTTGAACTTTGAAGACCCCGAGTCTCAAGTTACCAGCACACAGTGGGATAAAGAACAGGAATGCCAGGCCTCAAGACCTGCAGATGATTCAACCAATGCTCTTGGTTCAATCCTGCCCCATGTTAAGCCCCAATAATCCCAATCTGAATGTGTATGGGTGCTCTCTAGGCCTGAACAGCTGGGAGCAAGGGGGCCAGCCACAAATTAAATCAGGAAGTATAAAATGCTGCGGGAAGAAAAACAAACCTAGATGGCAAAAACAGGTGGCAAAGGGCATTTGTTCATAACACCATCAACAACTTATCTGTGTATGATTAGCAACTAAACTGCATTAGGGAAAATTTCATGCTTCTTTGACCTTCTGATGTGCTGAAGAGAAAAGGAAATAACACCTGTTGCTGAAAGGTTTTCCAGTAGAGTAGTAGGCTTGTCCCCAGCAATCTCAAATGCTCCACTATTCCACACTGTGCGTGGATTTAATGATGGTGTATTTCAGAAACCAACCTCTTCAAGAACTAGCTGAGCAGTACAACTGTCCCTTTATTATATTTTTTCAACTTAATGTCTTGACAGTTGTCTGTTCTCAAGCCTGAACTTTTTATTAGATTTTAGGAAGTCGTAAGCTTGCATCACAACAGTACTGATTCCAAAGCCTCTCTCATGTGCCCCCGATGATTTGTGAATACTAAGCAGGAGACCCAAAGGTGACACTTCCAGAGAACAGCCACACACTCCACTGCCCAGTGAACTGCCAGCACAGCCTGCACGTATACACTGGGTTGCAATACAGTGACCCGTGAATGGTTCTCAGGCTCCACCTGTCCTTGCCTGGGAACTACACATTCGCAATTCCCCCTGAAGTCTTCTGGGCAGCATCTCATGTGTTCCTTGGCCTGGACTTCTTGGCTACTCGTTAGCTTTCAGCCTTTCTTCCTTGCCAGCTCTGGTTCACTGTGTTGTACTGATTATGCCTGTAGAACGTACCACCAGAGCTGCTGACATCCTCACGTCACATCTCTGTGTCCAGATTGCAAATCCCACGCTAAGGTGCTCCATCTAAGGGTCCATCTCTTGGAGCTGGCACCCAAGTTCCTGGCACCTTGTGCTCTCAGGATTCTGGCTTGATTCATTGTTGACCTCATCTTTCACTGTAGCCTTCACCTTCAGACTCAAAGGTGGAAGGAAATAGGACTTGAAGACTATCTAAATGAGTGAGGTACTTCCTACTCTTCCCTTGAAGCCTAACATTCTTGAATCCTCTGTTATTAGAAGCGGTTCTAAGAACTTTCCATCTCAAAAGGCTTTCCAGTCCTTCATGCCCAGGGAGTCTTGGCCATCCTGCTCCACCAGTCCTTCAGGCATGTCTGAGTCCCAGAACCAACTTATAGAGGACTTCTGCTATGAGATTAAAAGCAAAATCACCCTTGAAATGTTATTTTTTCTTGAAATTGGAATTCTGAATGTATAATCCTATGGATGTAGAATAGTTTTACCTCTGCTAATGTTCCCTTCCAAAACACTGAAGAGAAGCAAGAATTGGCAATTCAAAGGAAATGGTCTGCATCCATGGCTGTCACTTCACAGAAATGGGCCCACTAACTGCTAAGCAACAATAATAGTGTCTTACCTTTCCTGGGTCCAGCCTAATTTTCAAGGACTTATCCTGTTTACAGTGATAAATACTCAGGGCTCCCAGATCCATGACCAGTCAACCTTGTATGCCACACCTCATAGGCTGGGGTTCTCCTGTCCTGGCCATTTGTCTCCACTGTGACTCATCCAGTCCCTTTTCTTTCAAACTTGGCTTTCACCCAGTGACATTTTCTATTTGGAGGCAAGATGGCATTGAAAGCAACTTGGAGTTCTGGCTCAACCAAGTCCCAGCTGTGTGACCCTGCGGATTCTTACACTGCCCCTGTAACTGAGTCTCAGCTGCTACAGAATGGGGCTAATAATAACAATAATAATACTAACCTCATGGGGAGTTTCCAAGGATTACATGAGGCAAAATATGTGAAGCACTTCAAATGTCAAGCATTCACTAAATATTACATAGGACTATTATTATTCGGGAAAAGGCATGCCTTTAGCCACCACCAATAACAGCAATTTCATGAATCAAATTCTGAAAGGCCACCCTGAAGTGCAGAATTAGAGGATGTGTAATGTAAAAGAATCTAGTTACTTTCTTCAGCTGTAAACTGGCTCTTGATAAATTTATCTCCATGACTACAGCTCAACAGAAATAAACTGTGATTCCATAAACCGGAGTCTCTATCTTTATACACTTTACTGCACCAACACGAGAGGGTACGAGCTAAGTACCAGCTGGCAGATGGACTGAAAGAACAGAATCATTCATTTCTTTACCACTTGCTATTCGATGCTGTTCTATCCAAAAGAACCCCCCTAAAAAATTATTTGTAAGCTCAACAATAATTCAAAAAATAGAAATGGCTCTGCAAAAGAACAGGTGGACATCATCTAGAAAGCCTAGTCCTAACAGGTGAAAAGTCTCAACGAAAAACAAATGACTCAGGCTAACAGGATAACAATTCCCAAAAGAATGCAGAGACAAAGGGCCAGGGCCCAGAGCTCTGCTGGCCCTCATGCCAGTGGTTCACAGATACCCAAGATGCTGCTCTGTCCTTCAGAGCCCCCAGTGCACCAACCCCGTCCTGATGTGAGAATTCATCTTGGCTCCATCTTTGAGCTCCACTCTTGATTACATGGGTCCTAAACAATCGCCCATGTGACTCCAAGGTTTTGCCAAGATTTTGGAAAGGCCCCTCTTTGAAATGCTGCCCTAAGTATCGCTATTCCTTTCTCACCACTTGGTCAACGTTATTCAACCAACCCTCTAATCCAAACTCCTTCTCTGAGGACACACCCTCTTCCAAAGGAGTCTTAAGGACTCTCCCTATGTCAGTTATATTTGCCTAAGGTGAAAGTGTCTGAATTCGAGAATGAGCACATCTAAGGCTCAAGCTGACCCCTGCCTAGCGTGATTTTGTGGGGAACCAGGGTCACAGAACTACTACTTTAGCTACAGGAGTGTTATTCCAAAGCCATTTTTCTTTTTCTTTTCCCTTACTGCTTACCACCTCACTCTATGAAATAGTGAAAGTCAAGTACAAATAGGAACAGTAGTCAGGAAGGGACAGTCTCACTACCTCTAATAAAGGATTATATTTCCCAAATTAGCCTTCAACAGAGGGGATTAATCAAGTGAATTCCTTAAAAACTGTTTCTATGTACCAACTTCAGACAAACATAGCTTGAGTGGGATGTGTGGTATTGTTGTAATAGGAAAGTAGAGCTGGTGTCTCATCTTCAGTATATTATTAACTACATGATTGTAGGTATCATTTAAACTTTTCTCTGTTTCTTCAGAGGAAATTCTACCTCATAAATTCCAGGTAAAATGGAAGTAACTATTTCCTATGAACTCACACAGAAACCCAGAGGATGGATGAATTTCTTTACAGTATTTCTGTGATTTAGGACAGGATTGTGAAAGCTATCTTGATTCGTCTCCCAAAGGATGATTTTGCTTTTCCTACTTTGACCTCCTTTGTAACCTATATTGGGCAGGAGAGTCTGCCATACTTGGGGTGTTAGCCATGCCTATGACATCTTTCTATCAGAAATCTCCTTGCCTCTGATGCCCTGCTGAGAGATTCAGCTGTAGCCATGCTTGCTCCATACAATAAAGCACTGTCATGGATGACTGTGCAAAGAATGGCTCCTGACCCAAGGCTGACTTGTAAGGTGGTCTGTCCTAAAACTGCCACCCAACAGGAAGGCCCTAAACTGGATGTGGACTGGTTGAATCAATCAAATCCTCTCCCCTAGATTGAACACAAAGAGAAAAAAGAATGAACAAATCCTAGAAATATACTATACCATCAATCAAACTAACATATGGGCAGGTGGATTCCCATAAAGTAAGAGAACAAGAAATAAAATATATTAAGATAATTTTCCCAAAATAACAAAATATATAGAACCATTCACCATATCAACAGACTAAAAAATAATAACTATATGATCACTGAAAATTTGAAAGCATTTGAAAATCTTCAACATCCATTTGTGATCAAAGCTTTCAGCAACTAGAAATAAAAAGGACTCCATGGGTCTGAATAAGGGCCTCTACAAGAAGCCTTCAACCAACTTCCACACTTATGGTGAAGGAACAAGGCAAGAATATTCAGTGCCATCATTCCTATTCAGCAATATCCTGGAGCTCTTAACCAGTGAAGCAAGGCAAGATTTAAAACTGCCCTTATTAGCAAACAGTGACTCTGTGGCATCTCACGACACTGATGGACAGCGACTGTAATGGGGTATGCAGGGGGACTTGATAATATGGGTGAATGTAGTAACCACATTGTTTTTCATGTGAGACTGCCCTTATTAACAGCTGAATATGATTATCTATGTAGAAAATCCCAAAGAATCTTTGAGGTCACAGAATATAAGGTCAATAAAAACATTACATTCCTATATGCTAGCAATGAACAATCACAAAAACAACTTGAACTTAAATTAAAATATATTCCATTTCCAAGAACCAAAAAAAATGGAACACTGATTAAATCTAACAAAATATATGGCAGACTTGTCCAGTAAAACTAGAAAACGCTGAGGAAAGAAATTATACCATATTTATGGATTGAAAGATTAAATATCAAGATGTCAATTCTCACCACATTGAGATATTGATTAAATATACTACGAGTCAAAGCCCTAGTAGAGTTTTTTGTTTTTATTTAGTTTTTCAGACAAGCTCATTCTAAAATTTCTTTGGAGAAAAGGAGCCTAAATAGCTACAATTATTTTGAAAAATTGAAACCAAGAAAGAAGACTCATATGACTTAATTTTGAGACTTACTACAAAGCTATACAGTATGGTGTTGGCAAGAAGATATATAGATCCATTTAACAAAAATAGAACCAAATGTGTATGGTCAAGATATTCAACAAATGTGCCAAGGTAATTCAGTGGGGAACAGGATAATCATAGAACAATGGTATAGGAATAATTGGGTATTAATAGGCAAAAAAATCCCTCTCAACTAACACTTCACACCATATACAAAACTTAATTTGAGATGGACTGAAGACCTAAAAGTAAGACCTAAAACTACAAAATGTTAAAATGTCTGAAAGAAAACGTGAAGATATCTTTTCAGTATTAAGTAAAATTTTCTTAGACAAGACAGAAGAACCAAAAAGGAAAAATTCTAAATTATACTTTACCAAAATTAAGAACTCCTGTTCTTTGAAAGACACTCTTAAGGAAATTGAAAGATAAGCCACAGACTGAGAGAAAATCTTTGCAAAACACACATCTCTTAAGGAGTATGTTTCCAGAATTATATAGTTTTAGAATTCATTATTAAGGAAACAACCCACTTAGACAGAAATGAGCAAAATATTTCAGCAAACACTTCACCAAAGAAGAGAGGACGGCAAATAAGCATAAGAAAAATTATACAAAATATTAGTTATCAGGGAAATGCTTAAAAAGAAAAAGCCTTATAATACCAAGTGCTGGCAAGGATGCAAAGAAACTCAAATTCTCATAAATTGCTAGTGGGAGTGCAAAATGCTACCACATTAGAAAATAGTTTGGCAATTTCTAATAAAATTAAATTTATACTTACCATATTAACCTAGCAATCCCTAAGAATTAAACCAAGAGAATGAAAACATATATCCACAAAGACTTGCATGTGAATGCTTACTCTACTGGTGTACTGCAATACAATTCTGACAAGCCACTTGGAGTTAACATCACAGTCCACAGGCTTAGAGGTCCAGTCTCCAACAAGATGGAACTTGACGCTAGCCACACTTTGGGGTACCTAGGACACCTGTACTTTCAATTAACTGGCTACAGTTTCAGGGTTTCCACAACCTCCTCAGGTTCAGTAATTCACTACAACTACTCTCAGAATTCAGAAAAGCATTATAGTTTTGATTACAGTTTAACTACAAAAGATAAAAATCAGCACCAGTCAAATGAAGAGACACAGAGAGTTGAGGTCTGGGAGGTTCCCCAGTGCAGATCTTCCATTCCCTCTTCCCATGGAATCAGGGTGGGACATGCTACTGACACAGCAATGTGTTCTCTAACCAGGAAACAATTCTGCATTTTTGATGTCCAGAGATCATACTGGGGTTTCATTACAGAGATATGATTGCCTGGCCATGTGACTGAACTCAATCTCTAGTCCGCCTCCCCTTCCCAAGAGGCTGGCTGGCTCAACGTCCCAAATTTTCAAATACATGGATTGATTTTTCTGGTGACCAGCTTCTATCCTTAATCAATTCATCTCCTCAGCATAAACTCTAAGAGGCTCATGAAGAGCAAGACACTCCTATTACTTGGGAATTTTCATGGATTTAGTGTTTGCCTCCCAGGAATTATGGATAGAGGCCAGTCAAGTTCTTTATTATATAACACTGTTTATAGTAGCTTTATTCATAATTACCTAAATCTTGAAATAACTCAAATGTCCTTCGGGTAGTGAGTGGATAAAAAATTGTGGTACACCCATACTATGGGGTATTATTAACAGTAGAAAGGATGAGTTATTGATATATGTAACAACATAGATGAATTTCAGACAATATGACAATTTTTTTTACATTGGCATTATAAACACACTATCTATATAGCATTGTCTGTAGTATCACAGAAATAAACCCTTTTTTCTAAAGCCATAATTTCAGTTAGTTCAGGGTTTTACAACAGTTGACATTTTGGACCGACGGTTCTTTGTTGTGGGGGTGCTGCAGGATGTTTAGTAGCACACCTGACCTCTACTCATTAAGATGCTAGTAGCAACTTCAGAGCCAACACGCAAGAACGTCCAGACACTTTGAAATGTTCCATGAGGGGTAAACTCACCCCGAGCTGAGAACTAGTAATTTAGCCAAACACAACTTCTACATTTTCATAATCTTGAATGTTTTGTGGAGACAAAGATAACATGCTCCATTAAATCAGTGCAGGAAATTTATGGCACTCAAATTAGACTTTCCATAGGAAAACATATACAAGTTTGGTATAAAGAAGAAACTTTAGAGCATTTAATACTTTTCACACTAGGGCAAAGACATTGAGTTGATTCAAACCGGAATTATTCGAAGTGTAATTTGTCCAAATATTCACTTTGTTTAGTAATATTATCTGACTTCTTCTACACTTGCATACCTAATTATTTAAACAAAGTCTTGGTATTTTTCTTTTGGTTATTTGACAACATATATATGCCTTTGTTTCTTGTAACCAAGCAATCAAGACCATTAATTTAAAGAATGGCTAACTTGTTCCAATACCTCCTCAGCAAATATTTGAATTTCCTTAAAGAATTAGCAAACTGATTCATTGGGCACTTTTTCTTTACTTTCTCTCTCAAGTTTACTTGTTTTTTTAATTTTAAATTCATAGATATCCTACTTAGTCTATTTATGCAATCAAAATAGGAGCTCCATTGAATTTGAGACTTTATAATCTAATTTATTGATACAGTTGTTATAAAAACCAAGAATTCTTCAGTCTCAACTCTTCCTCTAAAAGCACATGAAACTAATTTGAATTTTTTCTTAAATCTTTGTGTGCATTTTCTCTTTGATGGTTAACCTGTATTTTTAAATTAGATATCCCCAGTAGTGTATATAACTGATCAATTTTTACACCTAATTAATTTCCAGAAGAGAGAATAAATAAGTGAATGCCAGCAGCAAACACAGTATTAAAATTATAAACAGACCATTTTTAAAAGGCTAATTTCTTTTATAAGGACAGAAAAGCCTTTTTTTCCCCCATTTGCACACACACACGTACACAGAAGTAGCAGGCTCACTTTTAGAATTTCATCCATGAATCAAAAATAAAAACAAAACTCACCAATTTGTTGTAGCAGCTTTGGAAGGAAGGAGGTCAGACACACAAAGGATTGCAGGAAGCCAGCTGCTTTCCAGCAGGCACAATAACTTTTTTCTTGAATGTTGTACTTACAGGGCTGTGTAAATAAGACAGACAACATGGAGGATTCTACCTCTGGCAGAAGAAACACAGTTACTGGTGCAGGGCTGCAACGTGATCAACTTAATCCCACAGGTGAGACCTGAGTAAACCTGTGTCTGAAAAGCCAGTAAGATCTTAAGAATCCTCAAGACAAGCAAATAGAAAGGCAAATGACTGCTTGATAGAGACTCAAAAGGTCAGACCACAAACTCAGCTTCCCAACATTGCTTTCACCAATCGAGAAATAAAGCAGCTATGCACTAGTCACGGAACCAGGCTGGGCCAAGACCCAGAAAAGCAGCAGAGGGCAAAAAAAAAACAAAAAACAACACAAAACAGAGTCAGCAAGGGTAAAAGCTCTAATGGTTGAAGAGGTTTCCCCCGGGAGGCAAAATCAGTGCAGAAGATGAGTCACCTGGGTCTTCCCGGGGACCTTGCACTTGCACCTGGTCAAAGGAAAACAGACCCCAGAGCATTTAGTAAAGGCGTTCACTTGCAAAGAAGACTGCAAGGGGATATTCAGCCTCTAGAAGCTCTGGCGTACAAAACGAAAAGGACAACAGCTTTTTGAAAGAAAAACATCCCACACTATCAGTGTCACTGAGTTAAGCCTGGGCATGGGAGGAAAAGGCAGTTTCTCATAGAATCATTCAGCTCACATCTTCAAGACAGGTTTTTCTTGTTTATCTCAGGTTGCAAAGTCTCTCTTCCTCTCAACTATGGGATGCTTAAAGACAAGGTAAAATATTTCCCCCTTCTCCTCCTTAAAGCAAAGGGCATTCCATCTACCTTCTCCCTACATGGCAAGCCAGTAATTTGTCAGGTGTTTGCTTAGGGAGAGAAGACACAAATATCCAGAACTTAAGTCCTCAGTCCATACTATATCTTACATTTGTGACTGAGAGCATAGGTCAGTGATTCTCACTGGTGGCAATTTTGCCCCCAGATGTTGTTTGGCAATGTCTGGAGACACTGTTAGTTGTCACAGCTGGGGGTAGGAGCCCAGGGATGCTGCTAAACATCCTGTAATACACAAGACAGCTCCCACAATGAAAATTTATGCAGTTCAAAATGTCCATAGTGCTGCTGTTGAGAAATTGCTGTAGATGACTTGGCTTGAGAGTTCAGCCTCATCGCTTACCAGTTGTGAAACTTTCAATAATTGACTCAATCACTGTATGCTTGCATTTTCCCATCTATGAACTGGAGACAATAGTACCTACTCCTCAAAAAGTTGATTAGTAGTGCTGTGTAACTGTTTGCTATGGGAATTGTTATTGGAAATACACAAATCTGTTCCTGTAGCTTCTTGGATTTTAATATATATACCCGTATCTGTTATCACTTGATCCTTTTTCCTTTTGATCTACATCTCAATTCTCTCAGCCATATTTCACCTTCAGCTTCCAAGAGGAAAAATCTTACCCATTTTCAGTGGGAGTCCTCATCAGTCTTTATTAGCCATTTCTTTGGATCAAGGTATATAGTTGTGCAGAAAAAGAGTTAATATAACAGTGGCTCACTATGCCTATATACTGTCTGTACAAAATACATGGTTTATGCAGACCACATGCATTCCTTCTAGGAGTCCAGAATTTTGGTACCTGCCAGGCAGAGGGTACCTATTTGACCTGTCCCCAATAAAAATCATAAGCAGTCTTGAGCCTCCCTAGTTGGTAACATTTCACATGTGTTGTTACAGCTCATTGCTGGGGGGAATTAAGTATATTCTGTGAGACTCCACTGGGAAGAGACCTTGCACACTGGTGCATGGCTTCCCTCAGACTTTGCCCCATGCAACCTTTGCCTTTGAACTTTCAATACCCTTTTGCTGTAGTAAATCTTAGCTGTGAGCATGATTACAGGCTGAGTCGTGTAAGCCCTGCTAGTAATCACCAGGGGGTGATATAGTCCTATTGTTCTATTCCACTCAGAGACATCATGTAATAGTCATGTTGACCAACTTAGATCACATTTCACACATTTCTCATACACTGCATTGGCAGACAGACATAAGTTGATTGAGTGTAATTTTCATTCTATTTTTTTTTCTTACAAAGCACTAGGTCCTCAGCTGCTGCCAATTTTCCTTAATCCAAACATACTACTGCAACTATATATATGGCAATGTTTGGTACACATTTTAAACACTGAACTGTTTTACTTTTTCCCTTCTGCATTTCCTAGTTACTACACTTTTGATCATATCAGCAAGATCCCTGGCAAGTATCTTTCCCACTTCTCATGAGACATACTTTATTATCCCTGAGTTCATTATTCTGGTACCCTGGGCCAAATTCAACTCTAATCTGCTATATAATTAGCTGTTAATTTTTCATATCCCCTGCCCCCCTTTCTTTTTTCCCAAAGACTGAACTTTCAACTGGAATGATAAGCTAAAAAAAAAAAAGTGTTCCAATTCCATTGGTTTTTCTGTCCAGAGTTTATATTCCCTAATTAAATATGCTTTGCCTTTTTTTTTGTCCCATACTAAGATTTTTCAAACCATATTCCTTGGAACATTATCCTCAAGCTATTAATAGGTGTTTTTGACAAAATATTCTATGGCTACCTAAGTTTGAGAAGTTAGGCAAAAAGAACTAAACCGATTTATTATAGAACTTTTTAGAAACTTTGATGATTATATTTGTTTGAATTGTGAAGGAACATTTTAGGGTTTTGGATAGTATACAGAATTGCATAATTACATAGAAGTACAAAATTATTCCCCCAGGAATATTTTAAAGTATGCATTGCAAGAAACACTAATCCTGTCCCTGGTAGGGCAGCAGTAATGTCAGCTGATGTCTGAGAAGTCTGGGGATGCAGGTCCAAGAACCCTGTAAACTATGACCAACCAGTCATAGCTACATCGTTCAGTGAATCTATTGCCTTTAGACTGAAAACATCTTAAATCCTAAGCAGATTATGAATTAAAAAATGAGACCAAGTAAAAACTGCTAATGGATTACTTACTATATATCTATAGGAAAACTACTTAGTAATTTGTATGTAAGTATGAAATTTCCTTAACATTATGGCAGTAAACTATTTGCCCAAAAAAGGAACAATTAAATTCAGTTAGTTCCAGTCAGTAACCACTCAATAGATCATCTATCTATGTACCTGGACACTGAATAGCTTGATTTCTAAAATGACACTAAAAATATCATATTAAATAATATGATCTAAAAAAAGATACTAAAAATAAGACTGAGCAAGCATTTCTTAAAGTAATAAAACTACACCACTACTAAATAAATTCAACAAAAAGGTTTTGTTAATACTTTATTAGTATCTTCTAATGGACAGAACATAACACAAACCAAATAAAAATTTAATTTTCTTTCTAGTTCAATAAAAATAACTGACATTCTGATTGTTGTTTCTTCTTTGTTAAAGAAGGAAAGTAGTGATGGAATAGTTAGGTACACAGTTGACACTTACTGTACAATGATATGCACAAGTTATCTTTTAACAATTATAATCCTAAAATGTGCTCTTCATATTTTTCCCTTGTGATACAGGAGCAATACTCCTATAAGCAAAATTTACTAATAACAGAAGAATTTTACAAGAAATGACAAAAAAGACTTTTAAAACAAGTCCTTAAATAAAAGGATAGGCAGCAACAACGGAATTTAAGTTGTTGGGTTAAAAGACAATTTAAACTAGATCTCAAAACGTTAAAAATTCATTTATTTTACAATTACTCAGATACACATGCATTAAACGAAAATATTGCACAAAATTAAAATTTTGGATTGTGAAATTTCTATTGTTCTTAATTTTTAAAAAATTGGTACACTTTCTGGTAGCACTTTAACTGCTTGACTTTTTTTCCAAACACCAGCAGCACAAACTTAAAATGAGTGAAATGAAATATTCAAGAACATTTTTCATGTTTTTTTTTAAATTAAGGCTAACCAAGTGCATCCATTGGTCAATGGCACAATTGTTTTCAGCAACTATTCAGAATACCATAATTGTAGGAAATGCCCATCTAAGTGCTATGTTAAATCATACAACCAATATTTTAGATGAATGTACTCTAAGTTAGTAGTGAATAGTTCATATGTTAAAAATCAGAAAACCCAAAGAATGATTAATTTCGAAGGTTCTTGCCTAAAGACACCACTGACTAAAAACACATTCAAAAATCAATTATAAGAAGACTAAAGCCTCTTCATGTATATATTCATATATGCAATAAATGCATTAAATGTAATAACTTTATTAAACATAGTACACTGTACTTGACTTAGGGGTTAAATATTTTACACACAGCCCAACCAAGTCATTCAAAAAGTATCTCCAACTTTAGCATGACTATGCTCTCTCTAATGTAAAACACAGATGTGCATACAGAAGATGCACAACCATTTACAGAGACTACCATTTGACATTTCTGCTTTTGAAATATAAACTCTTTAAACAAAAATTATTTTAAAAACCCATTTACTCAAACAGTTTTTGGTATGATTACAGTTATCTTGCAGGGCTCTGTTACGCAGATTTGCAATCTTGCTTTCTTTCCCTGGTTGATAGCCAGCCTTACATTACCTGGAAACGCTTTTTCACACATACACACTAGGCTCTTACTTGAATTCTGTTTACTCTTAGATTTATTTATGTCACAAATATACTGGAAGTGGGCATGGGTAAATCTGAAAGTCACTGCACTTACGCCATGCTGATGCTTCCTACAGACACACCTTACACATCCTCACTTTAAAGCCTTGGGCATAGGGAGGGACCAGGGCAGGGAGACACTGACGAGAAGAAATGCTTTTTCCACCAGTCAATGAAGATCTTTTCTCATTAGCAAGTTGAAATGAAAGGGATTTCATTTATGTAATTCTGAAGACATGTAACACATACTGAATATATTATGCATACCATAAGTATGCACAACAGCATTTTAAATAAATGATTATTTTTATACAGCTTTAAAGGAAGACTTTATTCTGTTACTAGGCTTCACTTTGTAAGTAGACTTATCAGTGAAAAACAAGACATCAGTATGTTGTTCCAATCTTAAAGCTCCCAAATGACTGGGATACCAACACTGCGTCCCTTTACCTTAGTGCCTGGCTGTTCTTCTAAAACCGGGATCTTGGCTCAGTGGTCTGTTAAGTAGCTTCACTATTTTAAGGTTTTAGTGTTAAATATTTTTAAAACAAAAAAGCACTAACATACCCATACCCTTAGTCAGTGGAAGTATTTAAAACCATGCAGAAACCCTGTATACAAGGGACATGAAGACTTCCAAGATGGACAAATGGAGAATGAGAACACTGTAAGGAATGCAGAGTCTCCAAAACTGGAAAAGGTAATTTGCTGTTGTTGGTATAAAATTATTTTAGGGACTTAAATGTATACACTGAGGGGTTTTTCCAACTTGCTTTATTTAGTAGAATTTTACATTATGCAAAATATAAATAAAAGCATATTTTAAAAAATATTATAGTTCTGTTTTCATTATTTATTTTCATATATATACACTAATAGAATTAGGGATTTGTATGTTTACATATGACTAATAAGCTCATTTAATCCTTTGCTTTGCTATTTTTGCAATCACCTAAAGTATGTCTAGATCACACAATTTAAAATGATCACATGGTACCTTTCAAGAGTACTTTTTAAAAAAATTGTCATATTTTCAGAAGGACAGAATGTGTTTGGCAGTTCTTTTAACAAATTATATTCCTCACTATATAATTAGTAATCTCTTAAAGATAACTAAAACTGTAATAATTTGGAAACTTAAGTGAGAGCCACCATATGCTTCTTTGCACACAGAATGCCAAAAGAGAAATTATAACTGAGTACCATAAGAGCAAAAAAGAGCCCTTAAAGCATGTAAGAAACAATTAAAATTTGTTTAATAGCAATGAATAACAAAGGCAATCAAATTCTGTTTTTCATTGGTTTATTATATACTAGGTTTAATGTCAAAAAACTGTAACTTAGGTGTAAAATTACTTCATACTTTAAGGGCACTCTGTCACTTTCTCCAGACCTGAAACAGATGTTCCGAAGATCATTTACCTGACTAATCCACACTATATCAAAATTCTGACAAAGACCTATAAAATCATTATGCAAAAAAAACCCTCCAAAAACCATACATTGCACAATCCCCCACTGTTAAACTAGCCAATTTACCTGTGAACCATTGTTTTGTGCTTCCCTTAGCTCTCATATTTACATTCCGGCACTTTGTCACTGCTGGAGAATGCTAATTAGTTTGAAATGGAAGAGACCAACGTCATTTTTGCTCAAGAAGGGGGCAGCAGTATTCACTCAATGTTGCAAAAATATGCACCAAATCATTTAAGACACAGAAATCTCTCTTGGTAATGGCTGGATTATAGACGAGGATGAGAACCACAGTCTCATATATTAATAATCTATTGTGAGACACTAAAAGACTGGTGCACACAAGAGTATGTGTTCAGCCCCAGAAGATTCGTCCATACTGCTAGTCCTGGACAAAATGAATACCAGCTTCGCAGATTGGAGTGTCACCTTTTCTGTGAAGAAGGCGCTGGAGTAGTTTGCAGTTTCTGTTTATACTTCTGTATCTGCTTTGACCGTGAGTGCAGTTTGTTGAAAAGGTCACGGAATTTATACTGGGGAAATAAAGTTTCCAAAAAGCCTTCCAAGAAGACATAAACCATTCTTCTATTTAATTGGTTGTGCTGAAACATTTCAAAAACACGAAGAATACCTTTCCGTGTTGTCTCAGCCCCAATAATGTGCTTCAGTTCATCTAAATGAAAAGGGGACAAATAAACGTTAACTCATTACTCATATAAAGGAAACACAAGGCCTAAACTATGCTTTAAGTTAAATAAAATACACAAAGTACAGCAGAGTAATGAAAAATTATATTCAGTTAATGTGTTTCAGCTATGGGTTGTAACTGAGACTTAAAATTTATGTTTTATTTATTTCTGCATGCATGCATCCATCCACTTATGTAATAGGTATTGGGAGACAAATATAGTACAGAATAAGGAAGATCCAGACTCAGGGAACCTCAAATTAGAGTCACAATCCTGTTCCTCAATACCTATATTATACTTCCCACCCACAGTGTTTCCTCACCTATAAGATGGGATTTACAATAACCAATACCCTATGACTTCAAGAATTCAGAAGGCTTTAATGAGATGATGTGAAAAGTGATCTTTAAATTCTAAAACACCATACAAATATCCTTATTAAGTCTACTGCACAGTTAGAAATGTTACACAGAAACAATCAGTCCAAAGTAGATGTACGACCTCAAAAAACTTGGGACAGTTACAGTAAATACTGCAAGTAGAAAGAAGTCTACAGGGGTGAGAATTCCACATGAGATAGTAAGGAAAGCTTCTCTTCAAGGAAGTGACAACTCAGGTAGTACCTGGGCAGGATTGTGACAGGCACAAATAGGACTGGCTTTGGTAGGGAGAACGGTGAGCAAAGGAGTACTAAGTAGAAAACAAGGCAGGTTTAGGAAATGTGGGTACAGTTTAGCTGAATTTTAGGATTCTTTTATGAGAAAGTAGAGGAGAGAATGGAAAAGTGATGGTGCTATGACTGTCCTCACAGGCAACATGAAGTTATTAGAGATATTTGATTGTGGAACATGTATGATTTTCTTAATTATTCATAATCAGGACCCCAACAGCAGTGAATATTATTTTATTGCTTTCAAAAGAAAACATGCTGCTTCCAAAAGGTAGGTTTCTATCTCGGGGTGTAGTATAATTTGAGGCAAAGAGTTTGTGAATTTACTGAAAAACAGGCAAGGGATTATGCATATGTATGTGTGTGCATATACATACATATGTCCCATTTTATCTACCTTCACTTCCTTCACGTCTTCACCCAGGTGTCATCTCAGGAAGTCCTGCCTTGGCCACCTGCCTATACCTGCAACTCACCTAACACTTCCTTGGCCTGTACTATGTCTCCTTACCACTCACCACTATCAATATATTGGGTTTTATTTTTTGCTTATTTTCTGTGTCCTCTAAAGAATGGAGGCACCAAAAAGACAAAGATTCATGCAAAGAATAGTGTCTGACTCATAACACTTTTTCAATAAATATTTACTGAATAAATATATTAACATTTCTTCCAACTGAATAACTGAATCAGTCTATAATGATTTACTCTAAAAGTATATTAATTAATATCCCATTGTCTCTTTATTTTTCTAAAATGTTATTTCCATAATTTGCTTTTTATTTCCAAAGACAACAGTATAGTCCATAGGGCAGAATTAATAGCCATGTGGTAAGTTTCCAATTTAACTGAAAAAGGAGTTGATTAATAAAATCTATGATGAAGTTAAAGAAAAAGAGAATTATTGGAAAAGAAACAGGTATTATACGATATTAAAGAATATAAATATTCTTTTCCATTCTCTATATCCATAGTTAAAATATGGAGAAGTGAAACTAGGTATTTTCAAAGATATTCATAACCAAAGAAGGGAAAAACATCTAGCTACACACAATACTGCTATTCGTGTTATACAGCCTCTCTTGAGAGAAGACAAAAGGGAAAAAGTCAGTCTAAGTGAGATAGTGGTGTTCTAAAGAAGTATACTTTCTTTGGGATCATATTTTAATAAAGATTAATAATGGACCAGCTGTTTCTATGTGAAGGAATTCTCGTACAGAATTTGTTGCTTTCTTAAGTATAAATACTTTCAAATAGTCTTCCTGAAAACCTCATACTTCATATTTTTTTATTAGCTCTTTAATCTGTCACATTTTATTTATCATCAACTTTATTCTCAAAATGTCTCAAGGCAGCAAAGTGAAGTGGTAAAAGAACCAGTTTTTTTGAAGTGGTTGAAAGCAGGAGCTTTCAAGTCACTCAGAACTGGGTCAGAACCCAATCGTCACTTGCTGGCTATAATTGGGCTGCTTATTTAACCTCTTTGAGCTTTTTTCCTCATTTATAAAGCTGTGATGGTATCAGTGACTAGCTTCATAATACTGTTGTGAGAACTAGTTAAGAATGTATGAGAAATGCCTAGAAAAGTGCCTGGTATATAATAAGCCATCAAATGGTAGTTATTATAATCAAAAGGCAGGAAAACTAGCATGCTTAATGCAAAAAAATTCAGGTGAACTACAAATTAATGAGATTTTTATCAAACATGTTCACTCACCTGGCATAATTGAAAGTAATTTAGTTTTTCCGGCAACTCTTGTTCTCATTCGAATAGCTTTATCTCTGCATGGAACAGTCTCTGCTAAAATGCCATTGGGCCAAAAGGCATCTCTATTTAAGAAGATTAAATAAAATTTGTAAATATTTTCATTTTCTAATGATACAAGTTGGTAAAATTATTCCAATTTTCTACAGGAAACACAAATGTAAACAGAAAGTGGAAATGTTTTTGAAATTTGATATAGGTATGATATTCAACAAACAGTTAAGTTTAGGGTTAAATTTTTGGTGTAAAAGGATATACACAAGAAAAATAACAGATGATCTATCTCTGCCCTAGAATAATTTGTAAACACTAACAAATGATAGAGAAAAATGGAATATATAGATGACGATATCACAGCTATTTAAACTCAAAGTAGGTCTCTGTGATCTTGCTGAATTGAACATCTCCATCTAAATACATCCTCACAATATAATGAATCTGGATACCTTAATTTCCCTTGGTTTCCTCATGACTGAGCCAATGTAAAACAAGTTCCATGTCCATACCTTCCAGCTGGATTGATGACAATGTTCTTCTCATAACCCATTCTCCTTCACTTTCACAGTGTGCTTGATTCCTGTTCCCTAGGTCTCTGGCCAGGGGAAGGAATTGAGCACAATAACTAAGCTTCCATCTGGGAATTTGGTCTGAGGGAGGAATACTCCCCTGAGTAGCTGTTCTTAACTTTGCACAGTAGAAACTACCTGGGAGCTTTAAAAAAATCTTAATGTTCAGAGGCCTTCCACCAGATTAAGTAAGAGTCTCTGCTGATGGAATCCAAAAATCAGGACTTTTTAAAAGTCTCCAAGTGATTCCAATGAGTAGCCAAGGTTGAGAATCACTGCTCCTGAGGAACGTCATTTACCTACTCTGAAAGAGAATGAATGTGCCAGGACAGGTGGTCTGAGTTTTGGAAACAGTATTATATAGTGAGGAGAAACTTAGCTTCAGATTAGAGAAACCTATTTTTCACTTTCCAGCACATGAGCCTTTGGGCAAGCTGCTTAACTTCTCTAATCTTGGTTTCCACATAATAAAATGGAGATAAAAATCCCTATCTCATAAAAAAGGATAAATCAGAAAGTATACATAAAGTAGTTGGCATAGCACCAAGAAACTAGTGTTCAATACTGATAGCTCTCTTTGTGCCTCTCTTACTTCAAAGTACACGATGCCATGAATATTTATGCCTTGCTGAACTTTCAACTTCTAGAGAAAAAGTTTGTCTCTCTACTACGCCCTGCTTTCCTTGAGTGACTGCATCTTACCTCTCAGTCCTCAGTGATTGGCAAAGTGCCAGGCACATAGGAGGGGCTCAGAATATTTTTGTAGGATGAATATATGAACTAGAGTACCACTGATCTTAATTTGCATTCTTTTCAGAGATTCAAATCACTAATAAAACTTAGAATATGGCCGGAGACATATTTCTTTTCTAAATTTTCATTTAAAATCAAGGTTAGCAAATATAACTGAGAAAAATTAATCCCCAAAACCAAGTATTTGATTATGACCATGCCATGTCTACACTAATATTTAAAAGCCACATTACTGAGACAAAACGTAGCCTAATACCTTAAAGACTTTTCTTTTACACTTTCTCCTTTTTTGGTTTAAAAGAAACAAATATCAATGGGTCCCTGGGACAAATGCTTATTGTAACTCTTACAAGTCTTTTTCCTGATCAGTGATGACTAAAACCAACTTTATGGCCATGAAGAAAAGCAAAGCAATGAAGGTTTATTAGTGATAACAATGCTAAACTCTGTACTACCTGAAATAAGTGACTGTGTCTTAAGATATACCTGAAATGTTTCACTAAGTCGGCTATTTGCTCAGGCGAAGTCATCCAATCAACATGGTCAACTATTTTTCTGAAAGTAAAGAGATTTAATTAAGTAAGGTCAAAATTTTAGAAGGAGAATAAAATAAAGAAACACTACTTTCATAGAGTAAGCAACTTAATTTGTAAATTATCTGAGAGCACTGGACTGATTTAATGATCTTAAAAGGCACAGAGAAGGAAATTTTCCTATATAGATTGAATGATCTTACTTCCAATCTTACTTCCACAAGTAAAAGCTTAAAAGCTAAATAAAATCAGCTCTAAGTGAGGAAAGAAAAACAGTGGTACCTATTAATAGTATCACCATAGGTGGCTCTTATCAGCTGTTGAAGTAGGTTTTTTATGTTCCTTCGCAACCACTGATTTCTCTCTTTTAAGTCAAATACTTCATCCATGAGAAGCAGCATCACTCTAAGTGGAATATTGTCATCCACCTGACAAAATACAGCAAGAAATGAGGGTATGTTTATTTGAGTTATCTACTATGAATGTCTACTTTCGCTGCTTTTACAAAATGATTGCTACTATTTCACAAGTCAGAGAACAAGTTATACGATAGATTTCTTAACCTGATATTTCGTTTTAATTTAGAAAAAATATTTTAAACAGTACTTTGAATAAAGAATGCAGAATTTTACAACCTAACAAGGACTGAATACATTTAAAGGCTGTAATGAAAACATTTCTCAAAATGGATTCGTGAGGATCTTGGAAAAACATGATTTGGCTCTTTTATTATAGTGTCTGTATATCTTGCAAATGAGTTTCAGCCCCAGCCAAGTTCACTATAGATTCACTGTGACCAAAGAAATTTACAGCAAAGGGTTCTTGGGGTGAAAAGGTTACACCCAACTTTATTTCCAGGTGGCAGGTCAGTCACTAAAATCCCGTTCACTCAGAGCAAGTCTGTGTTATCACTGCTGCTTCGGATGCAGCAAGCCAGTCTCTACCTCTGGGCCTCTCTGCACAGTCGTCCCACACAGCCGTCCTCTGGGAATCTCTGCACAGTCGTCCCGCACAGCCATCCTCTGGGAATCTCTGCACAGTCGTCCTGCACAGCTGTCCTCTGGGCCTCTGTCCTCAGCGCTGCCAGCACTCCAGCCTCCGCTCCGCTCTCCTACAGCCTTGCAGCCCAGCCACCCAGTCTCCAGCCGAGCACTGGGCGGAACTCTTTATATTAACACAATAATGGCTGATTGCCTAAAGGTGTGGAAGCGGTAGCATAGCAACAGGCCAGTTACATTTAAGCTCAGTGAGAATCCTGGCCATAGGAACCCCAACTTCCCCACACTCCACCCCTCCAGGATTCTCGCCTTACAATCTACACGCTTTCCATCTTCCGCAATGGTCCCTGCGCGAGAAAGCTGGAGCACTGTAACCAGATTCCACAACAGCAGCAGTGGATAACAACAACTCAGAGATAAAAAAAAATTAAGATATAGGTAACAAAAATTATAATAATCCTCAAGCCAGAGGATTCAGCTAGGTTCAAAACACCATGCAGATCAAGTCCAATGCATGTCCATTCCAGCCATCATGTGGTCTCTGGTTCCCCCCTGGTCCCTCAGGGCAGATACCTTGACCTTCCCCCTCAGTCAAACCGTGTTCCCCAATCATCTTCCTGTGTGGGCTCAAGTGAGGTTGGCTTGCTTTCCAGCAGGAAGTCTTGCAAACACACAGGCCAGACTCGTGGCTCTGTCTCTGATCTCTGTCTCTTTGGTCTTAATGGCTGGAACTGCTGCTCTGGTTTCAGCTGTGGCCATAGCTCTAGTAAGATCCTATTTGACTTCCCATCTAATTTTCTTCCATCTGCTCCTGCCCATATTAAATCAACCCACATCGGGGTCCTCGTAACCTTCATGGGGCCCTATAAATTCTTCTTGTGAGCAACATGTCTTACTTCTTTCTGAATTCTCATGGCTTCAGCCTCTCGTAAGTCTGTTACTGTACGTGTCACCTCACTTACGGGATGCCCTAAGTGAGGGGAAAGAATGGCCACTAGAGACTCAAAGAGGGATGTAGGAGCCATTTGAAGTATAATATTTTTCATCCCAGTAGTGAAAATCTTTTCATCTGGGCCATAATTCTCTGGACTATAGATGGCATTTCTTATGCCTAGTTCTTGTAACACCTGCTGGAGCTCAGCATATGTCTACCATCTAACAGGAGAGGATGGTAGATCACCTGGATTGGGCCACACAGCACGAAGTGCAGCCATGAGCCAATCGAGGAGGGAGTGACTTCCTGGGGTCTGATGTGCATTTTGTAATCGCTGCCTCAAGGCAGGCTGCACTGTCAGGGAAGCCAGCTTTCCCATCTCTGACCCTGCCAGAACAATTCCATCCACCCCTAAGTCACAGACGCAGGAGCCAAGCTGATATTGACTCTGAGGGTTTCTGCCTAAACTGGGAGCCCAAATCCACCAGCTCAGCCTGAGTATAGGGGCAGACCATAGAATGCTCCATGACCTGGGGAGGGGGCTGCTCCTCTCCTTGGGGAACTTTCAGCTGCTGGGTCTTTATTTTCTTTACAACCACGGGGCATGCTTTCAATACAGGAGGTGCCAGTGCCTCTGGCATCACCCCTTCGTCTTTCTCCAGCTCGTCCATTACTGGGGCTGATGGCACCTTTCTCTCCCCTCCCCCGAGTGCCTCCTCTGCTACACCTTTATCTTTTCTACTGTAGCTCGCAGCAGTGCTACCTCAGTCTTCAGAAGGTCTCTTACCTTCAGCTCAATGCTTCCCAGCTGACGTTCTCGTGCCACCTCTGCCTGTGGTTCCCTCAGGAGTTCGTCTTTTTCCTTGATGGCCTCTTCCTCCTTCAGAATACCTGGCAGTGCTGCCATCTCATCTCCAATGGCTCCTTGCTGCCGGCGCTCCTGTGCTGCCTCCTCTCGCATCAAAGCCATCTCCTTCCTCAGGGAATCCACAGAAGTTTGCAGCTCACGTTCTTGTGCCACCTCCTCTTGCATCAATGCCATTTCTCTCCTCAGGGAATCCACAGAAGTTTGCAGCTCACGTTCTCATGCCACCTCTCACATCAATGCCATTTCCCTCCTTAGGGAATCCACATAAGTTCGCAGCTCACGTTCTCATGCTGCCATTTCTTGGGTCTCTTCTGTAGACCTTTTTAATACTGTGAGAAGCAGCCAACCCACAGTCCCTGCTGCCTCACGGGCACTCTGCTTCTCAAAGGATCTACTTACTATACGAAGGGCCAGCTGTACAGCTTCAGGTGTCACCTCCACTTGCCTCCAGTCCTGGGGTGGGGCCCAGTTCTCTAGAAGGCAAGCCACCTCAGACCACATACCCACTGGGGGACAATCCACTGTCTCCCCATTCACAGGGGCAACCGGCTGAAGCACCCCTCCCATAACGGCAGCTTGTCTTTTACCTGGGTCAACAATGAACCCTGCCCACTACGCCAATTGTCTTGCAAATGAGTTTCAGCCCCAGGCAAGTTCACTATAGATTCACTGTGACCAAAGAAATTTACAGCAAAGGGTTCTTGGGGTGAAAAGGTTATACCCAACTTTATTTCCAGGTGGCAGGTCAGTCACTAAAATCCCGTTCACTCAGAGCAAGTCTGTGTTATCACTGCTGCTTCGGATGTAGCAAGCCAGTCTCTACCTCTGGGCCTCTCTGCACAGTCATCCCGCACAACTGTCCTCTGGGCCTCTCTGCACAGTCATCCCGCACAGCCGTCCTCTGGGCCTCTCTGCACAGCTGTCCCGCACAGCCGTCCTCTGGGCCTCTGCACAGTCATCCCGCACAGCCATCCTCTGGGAATCTCTGCACAGTCGTCCTACACAGCTGTCCTCTGGGCCTCTGTCCTCAGCGCTGCCAGCACTCCAGCCTCCGCTCCGCTCTCCTACAGCCTTGCAGCCCAGCCACCCAGTCTCCAGCCGAGCACTGGGCGGAACTCTTTATATTAACACAATAATGGCTTATTGCCTAAAGGTGTGGAAGCAGTAGCATAGCAACAGGTCAGTTACATTTAAGTTCAGTGAGGATCCTGGCCATAGGAACCCCACTTTATCCACACTGTACTAGTTTGACAGGGCAAATGATAGCTCCTTTGCCTATTTTCTGGGGCATCTTTAAAAAACAAAACAAAACAAAACACTCCCGACATATTTCTCCTTATTTAATAAAACAAACCCAATCTACACAGAATAAGATGTTTTTCTTAGAGAGTTTTGTATATTTTCAGGAAAAAGCAGCTGAAATAAAACTCAGTACACAAGCTAACATTACAAAAGGCATATTCACTAAAGTACTAGAATTTTCTTTTAACTTTTAGTAAGTAAAAACTTACACACTTTTTACTATGGGAATATTCAGTTAATGATGTAAAAAGGAAATGAAAACAAGTAGAATGCTTTGCTATGAAGAATACATTAAGATACTCTTTCCAATATTTTCTCATCAGTGTGGCAATTTAAATATTGAGAAAACCTAGCATAAGATATTCATTTATTTTTGACTGACACATTGTCAACATTTTCTTAGTGCACCCTCCTTTTCACACATTGAAAGCTCATAGCTTAACCAAACCGGTGTGGGGGTAGTTAACAGGGGATAGGGTGGGGTCAGGGGAGAGACCCATTTCATTACAGAGGCAAAATAAATACTGCTCTATTCTCCTGAGTATATTCATGAGTTTGGAGCCAATGACAATTCTAATAAACAGTTAAATTGTAAAAACTCTTGACAAAAGGTATGATGTTAAGGATATTATACTACAACTCAACTGAACATTCAAAAATGTTACTGAAAAAGCAAATAAAAACATTATCTTTGTTTAAACAGTTTGTTATAAAGAAATTCAATGAGAAACTGAAGGGAGATCATTGTAACTTTAAAATGAATCTGCCTAATAACAGAACATAGAGCCCAGGCCCAAACATATATGATAATCTGATTTGTGACAGGGAGAAACAGTACACTGGGGAACAGGGAGCCTTCTCAGTAAATGGTGCTATAGTCAACTGGACCCCTACCTCATTCCATACACAAAAATCAATTCTAGATGAATGGCATATCTAAATTTGGGCATGGCAAAACAAAAAGGATTTTTAAAGAAAATCATAGGAGAACATCTTTGTGACCTTGCAGTAGGCAGATTATAAGTACACTGCACAAAGTAGAAGATATTCACAATACACAAATAGTTATATCTGACAAAGAGCCAATATTCAGATTATATAAAGCACTCCTACTCATCAAAAAGACAAAGACAGTCAAGCCAACAGAAAAATGGGGGAAAGACAAGACACCCAAATGCCAATAAACATATGAAAAGGGGCTCAACATATCAACAGTCATCAGAGAAATGGAAATCCACATGAGCTACAACAACCAGAATAGCTAAAAATAAAAAAGGCACAACATATCGAGTATTGGCAGGCTGTGGGGAACTGGGATTCCCATGCATTGCTGGTGGCAGTATTAAGCGGTACAAGCACTTTAGAGAGCTATTTGACAGTATCTATTAAAATTGAACTTACGCGTATCCTCTGACCAAGCAATTTCACTTCTGGGTATAGACCCAACAGAAATTAATTACTAATTTTTTTAAATCAAAAGATATATACCAGAATATTCATAGGAGTACTGTTCATAATACAATATAAATAAACTGTAGTATATTTATAAAATGGGGTACTATAAGGCCACAAGAATGAAGAAACTACAATCACACAAAACATGGAAAAATATCACAATGTTGAGCAAAAAAAGCCAAACATAAAAAAAAAGGATACATACCTTACAGTTTCATTTATTTAAAGTATAAAAGTAGGGTGGAAGTCAGGATAGTGATTATCCTTGGTAGAGGAGAGGACAGTGACAGGAAGAGAACATTAGGGGCTTTCTGGGGTACTAGTACTTGTTCTGTTTCTTGTTTAGAATGCTGATTACACGGGCATGTTCAGTTTGTAGGAATTCAGCAAACTTAACACAATATTAATGATAGGTATATATATTGTATGCCATTGAAAAGTTAAAAAAATCTGTCAAGTATGATCTGAATTACAGTTGAATACTACCAAATATAAAATTAACTCACGGTATCATCAAGTTGAGCTGAGACTCGACAATGTTCAGGATCTGAATCAGTCTTCGGAATTAAAGGAGGCACCTAACATTAAAAAAAAAAAGGTAAACACACTAAAGCAGACAGTGAAAGAACACAATACAATAATAAACCAAAATGAGTATCAAACATAATAAACTGCATTTTATCTTATTTTGGGACAAACTTTAAAGTTTACATAGTATTAACAAAGTATTAACAATCTAAAATTAGAAACCAAATTTAAAAGGGTGATTATTTCATTACAAGATTTTTTTTTCCTTTAAAAAAAGACTGACTTTTGTTAGAGGAGATTTAGTTAAACTCCCATTTTTTTTTAGAAGATTGTCAAAGTTAAGCCATTTAAAAACAAAAAGTTAGTTGCACAGCCAGGGAACAGAACTCCAATCTTCTTTTCTTTTACCATTAAGAGCTTGAGAGTATGTTAATAAGCTTCAGGAACTAATAACTGTTAAAGAGTGTAAGTTATGGAGAAAATGGACAGAAGGACCAGTGTTAGCTGATTATCAATTGTCAGAACAAGAGGGACCATCAGGATAACCTATGGTAACCCCTTCATATTACCGGTGAGGAAAGAGGAGCTTGGAAAAATTCAGTGACTTTTGTGTGAAGTCATATACGAGTAGTTATCAGCTGATGTGACACTGGACAATATTTATTTCAGTGTTAGTGCACTTTCCATGATTAGAAGATGAAACATCAAAGAAAATATGCAAATTAATAAAAAAAGTATGATTTACACACTATTTTAGGAGTTGTCTCTCATAGTAAAGACATTACGTTCATATTTCCTCTTCATTCAAACATAATCTAACAAATAAAAAACTGTAATAGCTTTATGTTTTCTAGTATAGTCTTGACTATAATCTTAAACTAGGTCATAATTATAAAAAATATAAATTAGGAAGCAACAAACTACTGGGCCACTACTGTACCTGCTAACGTAATGAAAAAGCTTCACAGGAAACTCTCCTATGCCACTCACAGGTGCACAAGTGGGGCTGAGGCACTGACAATGCTGGAAGACTTGTGCTCCTTCTGAGCTTGTCATCACTTGTTCATGTCAATCAAGAGAAATTAGACTTTGTTTCCTGATGAATACTAGTATAACTAATTTGTACAACAGTACTTATTTGTTATAAAATTTAATAGCTTTGTAGGATAAAAATGGCATAAGGGACTAAAGCAGTACACAGCACATTAACTTAGTACTAATTTCAAACATTTGTTTTAAGTGCATTTGAAAATTCTACCACAGCACAAACTGAGAAGTGACTGGATTTTGTACTGATAAGAATTTATTCTCTTTTATTTATTTTTTCATTCTTTGTGAAACTATATGACTATGGGGCTTTGGACTTCTGAAAGGAAATAAGGTAAATCTAACCAGGGGCTCAATAAATCTTAGTTGACTTAAAAATATTTTGCTTTAGACATTACTGAAAACATCTTCTTACCTTGAAAAATGATTGCTTTATGTCTTGACCTAATCTTTCTGACATTTTGCCCATGTTGTCTGACATTTTTGTCATTCCCTCTGCCAAGCTATCAGGGAGGGATTTAACTGCATTTGAAACATTCCTCATAGAATTTCGAAGTGGATTTACAAAAGTGTCCATCTAAACCGAAAAAGATATTGTATCAGACTTAATTTTGTACAATTGTTACTCAAATGTGAAGCCTGGGAAAATACAGAGTGCAATAAATGAAAGATGTGGCAGTTTTCCAGTCTGTAACATATTATTGCATTTTAAACATATAGAACTGCTGTCTTCAGTATATCTAAAAATCATATTTTTACATACAAATATATAATTTAAAAAATGGAGTGATATGGCTATTGCTAGAAAATGAATATAAGTTTTGGCTGTTTTGAGAATTCCCAAAATAGAAATTGATTCAAGCAGAATTAACCACAACATACTTCCGCCACAATTCAAAGCACCAATTATACAGATATTTTGAGGAAATATTGAAAAGTAATAAGCATATTAACAAATATAAAGTTTGACTAACAAGTAACTAAGTTTTATTTAAAAATAATTTCTAGGATACATTACATATGCAATTAGATTCTATGAAGGGAATTTGGAATCCATTACAATGAAGACAAGGAGAAGTTACAAACCAGACACGTAAAACATTTTAGGTAAGGCAGAATAGAGAAACTACAGAAGAAAATATGATCAGAGATACAAAAAGGAATAATCTCCAGAGGGACGAGTAGCATTAAAATTGACATTCTGACTGTACAAATGTCAGATCATTTCAATTAAGGAAGTGAGACACATCTAAAGAAACCACAAAGTAGCTGCCTACAGAACTGAGATTTTTAACAGAAAAAAAAAAAAAAAGGATACAAAACCAAACTAATGTAAAACTACAGGAATATTTTCCAGAAAGTGTTGAGTCTCATAAAAACCACCACAAAAACAAATTATTCTCCATGGAAAAAAAGACAATAAAATAATAGTAAAAACCAACCCTATCACTTAAGGAACATAGCACAATGTTAACAGCTGATATTAAGAAGCCTTAACTCATTCACTCTAATATGTTTTCATTATGAAAAAATAGAAAACATAAAATGAATACAACAACAAAAAGTGAATTTCAAGATAACTGTAAAAGTGTTGGGAGTTCTAGGTATTCTCTGGCTTTTACGGAGCCAACAGTGCCATGGATGTGATTGAGGGACTATGCAACCTTTTAAGAGGGCCATTGTCACAGTGAAACAATTCAGAGTAGAACCAAAGGATAGAAATGAGGATGAGGAAGAGTCTGAAAAGCACTACACTGGTAGAGGGATACAGAGATAAAAAGATAAATAGATGAAGCTGACTCGTGTGTGTGTGTGTATGTAATTCTAATCTGACATGCAGTGGTTTTTGGTTAACCAGAAAAGTGTGTTCAAATCAATAAGGGTATTACTTTCAACGCTGACATTACTGTCAAGTAAGTGTTTTTAAAAACTGTAATAACATTATAAATAAAATACATAAGATATACAGATATGTAACTTGTTTCCTGAAAGCACAAGTAGAATTCCTGAGAGACAAATGTGAGAATACCACATTTAAAACATACAGCTTGAGGGAAAATTGCCACCTCTCTATCATGTTCATAGTAAAAGTAAAATTTTAGAAGCATGAAAGGCATGAATTTCACTTTAATCCACAACCTACAATTAAAAAATTGTTTGTGCAACCTCAAAAGTATTTTAGAATTTTACATATATCTTATACTTCACATTATAAATGTGGGTTCAGCTAATACAATCTTTAGAGTTGGTTAAATGAATGCAATCTCATGTGCTATCTAGATATGGGCTAAGCTATCACTGATACTCTTAAGAGAACTGAAATCTCTAACATGAATTAGATAATAATTAAAAATAATTGTCTGTGCACCATCCCAGAATTAAGAGAATCTTCATTCCTTTCCTTCTATGTGTGTATGTGTCTGTTTTTCAGCTTCTGAAGGTACAGTCCAGATACCCACCCTGGAAGTGGAGAAAAGGAGCCTGCAATGGAGGGGAGGGATGGGGAGCAAATGTGATGAAAAGACCTCCCTCCACAGGTGCTTCTCATGCCTAACCCTGAAGAAAGCAGAATTTTAGAAGCACAAAAGGAGAGTCCATCACTGTATGATAACATTTCCCAAAACAGGATTTGCTTAAAACAGATGTTTAAAACAAAAAAAGACAGAAACTGGTGGATATATAGTGTACACTTTCTCTGACATACATAAACAGTGTCTATTCACTCAATTACACTTCAGTTGAGTTATTTGATTAGTAACAACACAAAGGAATTTTAACTTAAATTCAGGCACCTAATTATAGCTTAAAATGCTTTCACTGATATAAAACTGGATAGAAAGATACTGTGGGCCTAGAGGAAGACTTGCTTGTTCAGTTACTCTTTCTAAGAATTGGACCACAGATTTTGAAAAGCTAAAAAAATTGTGTGAACAAGATAATGTGTTCTAAAGTATTATTTCTCAAGCTCTCAACAGCCACCTATAAAATGTTTGCAGATGATTTTCTCTAATAGCTATTTAATTTCCAGTGAAATATTTAAAATATTAAACTGTAAGTAAAAAAGAAAATGAAGTTGAAAACCCCTAATTCTTGATATGAATGAAAATTATCCTGACAATCTAAAAGAGATCAAAATGACGTTGGTGATCACTGATGTGATTTATGAAAAAGTATGTAACTACGGATTTCCAGAAATTATTCAGAAGGCTCTTAATAATCCGGCAGTAATCTATTAAAAAGTGATATATAACCTGTTTGGTTGGTAAAACAAAATAGTATACAATTATTATAATGCTTCTTTTATCTCAAAAAGCTGCTAACAATTTATTAATCTTAAAATTGATGTAATCTTAAGAGAGAAAATTATGTAAAAAAAAGAAAGAATAATAGAATACGTCTCTACTGACAATAAAACCTTTTCGAGTTGGAATTTAAACTCAGTAATTTCCATGATGAAAGATAAAGATAAGGGCACCAAATTTTTTCCCCATCATTATACATAACGTACATAATTTTGAATTTGTCATTACAACATTCTCCTTAAAAATGTTAACATCCAAGATTCAAGATGGCCGCGTGAGAGGTGACATGGAGAACTCGTCCAAAACCACAAATAATACAAAAATATAGTTAATTAATACAACTAACCCTAAAACAGCAAGAATAAAGAAGGCTAAACAAGACTGCATACAAACCCCAGGAACAGAGCAGACTTCACGAAAACAGGGTAACATACAAAAGCCTTAATCCGGCGGGACCCAGCCCTTCCTGCACCGCAGCTCACCAGCAGGAGGAAGAGAAAGAGAGGAGGGAGGGGGTAGAAGCTTGGAACTGCTGAACACCTAACACTGGAGAACTGCTTTGTGAGCAGAAGCCTATATTGTGTGGTGCTCTGGACGTTGGGGAGCTCGGATGGGCAGAGGGCCTGGGAGACTGACATTCCGGCCATTGTGTAGGATGGGATCCACACCAGGCCGCTCTGTGTCAGAGGAAGGGTGGCAGTCTGATAGGCTTCCTAGCAGTGAAAGGGCTGCTGAAGGGGCAGGGTTTGCATGGAGCTTGCTGCACGGGAGAAGGGAGAGCTGGACAAGGTTGTCTGGGTGTGGTCTGCACAGCTGGTGGGGAACTTTGAGGAGCTTTAGGTGCTCTATCCCCCTGGCTGCCTACTCAGCTCCAAGGCCCCCCCACTGTTACACACAGCCTGCCAAGCCTTCCTCCAGGCCTGACGGCACCTGCTCACAAACCGGCAGTCACTGTGCAGGCGACAGACAGGTCTGTGAGAGAAAGGCCCTGCCTACAACAGTTAGAGATGCAGAGCACAGAGGCTTACATGGGTGTGCTTGGCCCACTGGCTCTGACCCTGGAGATAGGCACCCAGGTGGGAATAAGGAAAGAGATATTTCCTTCCCCCAGGCACCAGCTCCCCTCCCCTACGACCCCCAACCTCACTCCAGGGGCTGAGCAGCTCCAGAGACTGGAGTTCCTGCACACTAGTGGGCACCACACAGAGAAATATGAAACGTCAAAAGAACATGGTTCAGACCAAAATCTCACAAACACAAGGAAAAGGGCCAAATGAAACTGAACTCACCAATCTTCATGAAAGAGAGTTCAAAATAAAAATTATAAACATAAAAAAATATATATATATATATATAAACATGCTTATGGAGGAACAGAAAAAAATTCAAGAACTCAGGAATGAATTTAAATCGGAGATTCAATCATTAAGAAATTCCATATCTGAAATGAAACACACAATGGAGGGATTTAAAAGCAGACTAGACGTAGTAGAAGAGACAGTAAATGAAACAGAAATTAGAGAAGAGGAATACAAAGAAGCTGAGGCACAGAGAGAAAAAAGAAACTCTAAGAATGAAAGAATATTGAGAGAACTGTGTGACCAATCCAAATGGAACAATATTCGCATTATAGGGATACCAGAAGAAGAAGAGAAGAAAAAGGGGATAGAAAGTGTCATCAAGGAGTTAATTGCTGAAAAATTCCCCAATCTGGAGGAGATAGTCTCTCAAGCCATGGAGGTACACAGATCTCCCAACACAAGGGACCCAAAGAAGACAACATCAAGATATGTAATAATTAAAACGGCAAAGATAAAGGATAAAGACAGACTTTTAAAAGCAGCTAGACAGAGAAAAAAGATCACATACAACGGAATATGCACCAGGCTATCATATTTCTCAACAGAAACCTTACAGGCCAGAAGGGAGTGGCATGATGTATTTAATACAATGAAGCAGAAGTGCCTTGAACCAAGAATACTTTACCCGGCAAGGTTATCACTTAAATTTGAAGGAGGGATTAAACAATTTCCAGATAAGCAAAAGCTGAGAGAATTTACCTCCCACAACCCACCTCTACAGTGCAGGGACTCCTATAGATGGAAATATTCCTAAGGCTAAATAGATGTCACCCAAGGGATAGGCAAAGAGTACAGAGTATGATTCATAACATACAAAGAATGGAGGAGGAAGAAAAAGGAGAAAAAAAAAAGAAGCTTCAGGTTGTGTTTGTAATAGCATATGAAGTGATTTAAAATAGACTGTTAGATAGTAAGGGAATTACCCTTGAACTTTTGGTAACCACGAATCTAAAGCCTTCAATGGCAATAAGTATATACCTATCAATAATCACCCTAAATGTAAATGGAATGAATGCACCAATCGAAAGACGTAGAGTTACTGAATGGATAAAAAAAGAAGACCCATCTATATGCTGCCTACAAGACACTCACTTCAAACCCAAAGACATACACAGACAGAAAGTAAAGGGATGGAAAAATATATTTCATGCAACTAATAGAAAAAAGCAGGAGTTGCAGTACGTGTATCAGACAAAATAGACTTCAAAACAAAGAAAGTCACAAGAGACAAAGAAGGACATTACATAATGATAATGGGGTCAGTCCAACAAGAGGATATAACTATAATAAATATCTATGCACCTAATACAGGATCACCTACATATGTGAAACAAATATTAACAGAATTAAAGGGGGAAATAGAATGCAACGCATTCATTTTAGGGGACTTCAACACACCACTCACTCCAAAGGACATATCAGCCAGACAGAAAATAAGTAAAGAGACAGAGGCACTGAACAAAATATTAGAACAGATGGACCTAATGGACATTTACAGAACACTTCATCCAAAAGCAACAGGATACACATTCTTCTCAAGGGCACACAGAATATTTTCAAGAATAGATCATATACTAGGCCACAAAAAGAACCTCAGTAAACTCAAAAAGATTGAAATTATTATACCAACCAGCTTCTCAGATCACAAAGGTATGAAACTAGAAATAAATTACACAAAGAAAATGAAAAAGCCTACAAACACATGCAGACTTAATAACATGCTCCTAAATAATCAATGTATCAATGACCAAATAAAAACAGGGATCAAGCAATATATGGAGACAAATGACAACAATAACTCAACACCGCAAAATCTGTGGGATGCAGCGAAGGCTGTGCTAAGAGGGAAATATATGGCAATACAGGCCTACCTCAGGAAAGAATAACAATCCCAAATGAACAGTCTAAACTCACAATTAATGAAACAAGAAAAGGAAGAACAAATGAGGCCCAATGTCAGTAGAAGGAGGGACATAATAAAGATTAAAGCATAAATAAATAAAATTGAGAAGAATAAAATAATAGAAAGAATCAATGAAAGCAGGAGCTGGTTCTTTGAGAAAATAAACAAAATAGATAAACCCTTAGCCAAACTTCTCAAGAAAAAGAGTCTACACACATAAACAGTAAGAAATGAGAAAGAAAAAATCACTATGGACACCACAGAAATACAAACAATTATAAGAGAATACTATGAAAAACTGTATGGTAACAAACTGGATAACCTAGAAGAAACGGACAACTTTCTAGAAAAATACAACCTTCCCAGGCTGACAAAGGAAGAAACAGAAAATCTGAAAAGACCAATTACCAGCAACAAAATTGAATTGGTAATCAAAAAACTACCTAAGAACAAAACTCCTGGTCCAGATGGTTTCACTGCTGAATTTATCAAACATTTAGTGAAGACCTAATACCCATCCTCATTCAAGTTTTCCAAAAAGTAGAAGAGGAGGGAATAGTCCCAAACTCATTCTATGAGGCTGACATCACTCAAATAACCAAAACCAGGCAAAGACACCACCAAAAAAGAAAATTACAGACCAATATACCTGTTGAACATAGATGCAAAAATACTCAACAAAATATTAGCAAACCGAATTCAAAAATACATCAAAAAGATCATCCATCATGATCAAGTGGGATTCTTCCTAGAGATGCAAGGATGGTACAACATTCAAAAATCCATCAACATCATCCACTACATCAGCAACAAGAAGGACAAAAACCACATGATCATCTCCATAGATGCTGAAAAAGCATTTGACAAAATTCAACATCCATTCATGATAAGAGCTCTCAACAAAATGGGTATAGAGGGCAAGTACCTCAACATAATAAAGGCCATATATGACAAACACACAGCCAACATTATACTTAACAGTAAGAAGCTGAAAGCTTTTCCTTTAAGATCAGGAACACGACAAGGATACCCACTCTCCCCACTTTTATTCAACATAGTTCTGGAGGTCCTAGCCATGGCAATCAGACAACACAAAGAAATAAAAGGCATCCAGATTGGTAAGGAAGAAGCCAAACTGTCCCTGTTTGCAGATGACATGATAGTCATCCACTTCAAAACTACTAGATCTAATATCTAAATTCAGCAAAGTTGCGGGATACAAAATTAATACACAGAAATCTGTTGCTTTCCTATACACTAACGGTGAACTAGCAGAAAGAGAAATCAGGAAAACAATTCCATTCACAATCGCATCAAAAGAATAAAATACCTAGGAATAAACCTAACCAAGGAAGTGAAAGACCTATACTCTGAAAACTACAAGACACTCTTAAGAGAAATTAAAGAGGACACGAATAAATGGAAATTCATCCCATGCTCTTGGCTAGGAAGAATTAATATTGTCAAAATGGCCATCCTGCCTAAAGCAATCTACAGATTCAATGCAATCCCTATCAAAATACCAACAGCATTCTTCAATGAACTAGAGCAAATAGTTCTAAAATTCATATGGAACCACAAAAGACCCCGAATAGCCAAAGCTATCTTGAGAAGGAAGAATAAAGCAGGGGGGATTACGCTCCCTGACTTCAAGCTCTACTACAAAGCCACAGTAATCAAGACAGTTTGGTACTGGCACAAGAACAGACCCATCATAGACCAGTGGAAAAGAATAGAGTGCCCAGATATAAACCCAAGCATATATGGTCAATTAATATACGATAAAGGAGCCATGGATATACAATGGGGGAAATGACAGCCTCTTCAACAGCTGGTGTTGGCAAAACTGGACAGCTACATCTAAGAGAATGAAACTGGACTACTGTCTAACCCCATACACAAAAGTCAACTCAAAATGGATCAAAGACCTGAATGTAAGTCATGAAACCATAAAACTCTTAGAAAAAAATATAGGCAAAAATCTCTTGGACATAAACATGAGCGACTTCTTCATGAACGTATCTCCCGGGCAAGGGAAACAAAAGCAAAAATGAACAGGTGGGACTACATCAAGCTGAAAAGCTTCTGTACAACAAAAGATACCATCAATAGAACAAAAAGACATCCTACAGTATGGGAGAATATATTCATAAATGACAAATCCGATAAGGGGTTGACATCCAAAATATATAAAGAACTCACGCACCTCAACAAACAAAAAGCAAATAAGCCAATTAACAAATGGGCAGAGGATCTGAACAGACGCTTCTCCAAAGAAGAAATTCAGATGGCCAACAGGCACATGAAAAGATGCTCCACATCCCTAATCATCACAGAAATGCAAATTAAAACCACAATGAGATATCAGCTCACACCAGTTAGGATGGCCAACACCCAAAGGTAAACAAGAACAAATGTTGGCGAGGATGTGGAGAAAGGGGAACCCTCCTACACTGCTGGTGGGAATGTAAATTAGTTCACCATTGTGGAAAGCATTATGGAGATTCCTCAAAAAAGTAAAAATAGAAATACCATTTGACCCAGGAATTCCACTCCTAAGAATTTACCCTAAGAATGCAGCAGCTCACTTTGAAAAAGACATATGCACCCCTATGTTTATCACAGCACTATTTAAAATAGCCCAGAAATGGAAGCAACCTAAGTGTACATCAGTAGATGAATGGTTAAAGAAGATGTGGTACATATACACAATGGAATATTATTCAGCCATAAATAGAAATCAAATCCTACCATTTGCAACAACATGGATGGACCTAGAGGGTATTATGCTCAGTGAAATAATCCAGGTGGAGAAAGACAAGTATCAAATGATTTCATTCATCCATGGAGTATAAGAACAAAGAAAAAACTGAAGGAACAAAACAGCAACAGACTCACAGAACCCAAAAATGGACTAACAGTTACCAAAGGGAAAGGGACTGTGGAGGATGGATGGGAAGGGAGGGATAAGGGGGAAAGGGGGCATTACAATTAGCCCACGTAATGCCATGGCAGAGGACACGGGAAAGGCAGTATTTATAGAGAAGACAAGTAATGATTCTATAGCATCTTACTACGCTGATGGACAGTGACTGTAGTGGTGTATGTGGGGGGTACTTGATAAAAGGGGGTCTTGTAACCATAATATTGTTCAAGTGATTGTACATTAATGATACCAAAAAAAATGTTAACATCTACTTGGATGTTAAAATCCAACGTGTTATAGTAACCACGCGAAATTCTTATGCTTACAGCTGTTAATTCTTACCGATTTTGTACTAATTCCTTAATATATATTTTTTTAAAGTCCTTTTGTGGGAGAGGAGTGGCAGGGGAGGCTTTTTTTCATTTTGAAATAATTGCAGACTTTTAAGAAGTTGATAAAATAATACAAAGAACTCCTACACACTCTCCCCCCAGCTTCCCCAACTACTCTTACTGTTCTTGCTACTACTGCTACTAAGAGCCAACATTTATTCAGAGGTTAATTATGTGCCAGGCACTGTGATACACAGATTATTTCATTTGATTCACACATGGTCTAAAGTGAGGATTAACATCTTCGCTTCTTGGAAAAACTAAAGTACCAAAAGATTAAGTGACATGTTGCAGGTCACAGTTAGTAAATGGCAGAGTAGGTATATGAATTGAAGGCTGTCTGTTGTATTCTCACCCACTAAACTATCTTGCCTAATTTGAGCACTTAATCATTTATTGTCTTAGCATCTTATTCCAAGTATAGGTCTTATATTCCCAAAGGAATTTAAAAAAAAAGATTTCACTTAAGAGGCAAGCTTTCTTTAACATTTTTCTTATCCTCACTCCAAGTAAAAGACGTTTACTCCCAGTAAGAAATAGTTCCTTCAGAAGCTAATAAAAAGCTTGTAACCTGTCTTAGGCAAACCTTCCTTCCTGCATCATTTCAAAATATATATTTTTTCTTTCAAAGCAGTTTCTGTTGGTTTATCTACATATAAAAACATAAGTTTATATTTATTAAATATGTCTTTCAATAGTAGGCTTAATAAAGCATAGAAGATAAACACGACCAGGAGCATTTAATAAAATTTTTTAGTTTCCAAACAAAGAAATATAATTTTCTTTCATTAAAAGACAAAGTATGAAAAGGGATCTATAAAGAAAACCAAAGCATAAGTCTCCTTACCTTGCGAGCAAAATCTCCTTTTCCTTTACTGTAGGCTTTGTTCTCAAGGAAATCGTACACATAGTGAGGCAAAGCTGGAAATGCTTTCATCATTTCAGGAGTTAATAGTAACTAACAGGAAAAAAGGTATCTTACATTGAAAGGGCACTGGAAAATAACTTTTATTTATAATTTCATGCTAGAAAGTCAAGAACGTATAGAAATTTAATTTTATATTTAAAGAAACAATTATACAGTTAAAGTCATCAATAAATAATTCTATGACCATTAAGTTTGTTATGTATTATTCTTCCCATTTGCTATTTTGACTTTCAGTACAGCTAACTACAACATTCATTAGTATAAACAGCTATAAAGTGATATTATTATTATATCTGGCATCTGGGTACCCAGGACTAAAACAAAGTTATTTCTGGGAGTCCTAATAGCTGATACAATAAGAGACATATTTTGTTATTCTACAAGAGAAATCTATATGCCTAGGATGCTACCCATTAGAAAAAGTCCCTCAGATCTATTCCTCTCTTGAATAATCCTATAATTTTAGAAGCTGTAGACTCATTCTGGACCATGGGAGGCAGCTACACACATATACCTGAGAATAAAATTCTGCTTTGGATACACTATGAAGAGCTACTATCCACTGATTGGAAACTTTTAACTGCTTAGTCTACCACTGAATACCTAGAATTTACAGTAATGTAGAATGGGTATGTATGCCTATATGTGTAGATTCATTAAAACCCAAAGAAGCAAAATCCCTAGTACTGAGTGTCCAGAAAACTTCTACTAAGCAGTATCAGTAATAGTATTTATAAATAACTGAGCAGACTGCAGATCATATCTGACATGCTACTCAAAAGTGGTTGCCATCCCACAATTATGTAAAAAACATTCTTTAATAAAAGAAATATACTGTATCTGTGCGCTATAATAAAATGACGATCTACAGGTAATAAACTGACCTACCTGCAAATATGCATTTAGATCTTTCTTTCTCTTTTCCAAAAAATCTCTGTCCATATTATTAAAAGTCTTTTTACCAGGAAGCTTCAATATGCTTGACAGATTTTCAAACTACAAGACAAAATACATTTAATAATCTGAGTTTTTTATAAAAAGGGAAAAGCATTTTCTAAGTGACAATTCCTCTACATAACAAAAGCATTTTGAATAGACCATTTTGCAATATATTTTATTATACTGGGCAAAACCAGAAATAGAAAAATGTTGTCCAAATCACAATTCTACTGTTATTTATTATAAAGAAGTATTTTCAATTAAGAATGGCAAACATGGATAACTGATGAAGATGGGTGATGTCCACATGGGATTTCATTTTAATACTCTGTAATTTTGAGATTTTTCCAAAATTTTCACAATAAAAGGTTTTTAAAAATATTTTCCTTAACAACCCTTTGACCTGTCAATAAAGTATTAACAAATATGATTTTAATAATCAAAGTTATGAGTTCCTGGCTTGTTAAAAACCTCACAAATATTTTTTAATATTGATGACTTCAAATCAATTAATCATTATAATGGCTAACTCTTAAAAGTAGAAAAGGCAAAATTTAAAATATAGATTACAGCTATATCAGAACTCTGTGTATATACAACTATAACAACATGTGTATATATAACACTGATACTTGTTCCCCACCAACTACATGAAAAATAAACTTATAGGTTACTAAGAAAAACAAATTAAGGGCCATCAGCATGTATCTTATCTTTGTAGAGCCACAAAAACAAAGTGTGTATATACACTAAGTCTAGCCTTTATAGACTAAACATTTGGGGGCACCTTTAAAGGTCCAGACATGTAGTAATCTGTTGTGCCCTCATGAAGTGAAGATTGAAACCATACTAGCTGCTAACACGGAGTAAGAGCAAAGTCATTGAGCTAATATTGACTGCCTGGCCAACAACCTAGTATCTGAAACTTCAAGCGGTTTTACTGCTTTTCCCATGTGATACATTTCCTGAAGTGAAATAAGCTTTCTAAAACCATTTTTTAATAAAAACAATTCTGCTTCTGTAAAGAAAACTCATTCCTGGTGTAGAGATTAAATCAGAGGAAATGAAAAAGTGTAGGATAATTTTCATGCCCAAACTGGAAGATTCAGATAAGTATTAAATGGAATGACAAATCGGATAGTTGCTTGAACCTCTAATGTGAGTAAGTTCATGGCATGTTATACATGACAACTAAAGGCGGCTCTTTTTGCCTCAGCCAAGAGAAGAAAAACAAGAAAGGGGAGTGACAGGAAAAAATACTATGTTGTAGTGATATTCACAAGTTTGGTGGTTCACCAAGTATTAGAATGGGTCTGCACTGATAGCAAATGTCCAATGGAGAGTATCTAGTTTCACAAATTTTTTAAAAAGCATACGTTATGGAAGTAAATTTACTTGTTCAAGGTACCCCAAAAGATATTTGCTGGACTATTACTTATCTATCAGTATAAGCTCCAATAATTCTGAACATTAACGTATTTACAGATAGGGCCCTGAGAGAGGCGATTAAACTAAAATGAAGCCCTTAGCGTGGGCCCTAATCTAATCTGACTGCTGTACTTATATAAGAGGAGGAAATCTGGACACACAAAGATACTCCAGGGATGTAAGCATACAAACAAATGTCATGTGAGGCCACAGCAAGAAGGACAGCCATCTGAAAGCCAGAGACACTTTCAGGAGAAAGCACATTTGCCAACATCTTCTTCTTAGACTTACAGCTTCCAAAACTGTAAGAAAAAATTTCTGTTGCTTAAGCTGTCCATCTGTGTTTTTGTTACGGCAGCCCTTGCAAGCTAAAAAGCCAAGGGAATATAACAGTATCCAGTAAAACAATTTATTTCAGAAACTCTAAAACAGTAAACTTTACTAATAAAAAGAAAAAATACTGCATGTCACAATCGCAGTTATTTTCTGAAAGTCTCAATTATAATGCTCTTTTTCAAACTGTCTGGAACAGAAGCATATATGACTAATACCTTTCTAAAAATACTGTTATTATGAAGGTAAGGGGAAAAATGGGGAAATTTTATATATTTATTCATTGTAAGCTTGGTATTTAAAATATTACTTCTAAATACAAGTAAAAGAAGCCCATTCCCTGAAAAGTAATGTAATTTTCTCTGCCAAAAATTCATTAAAGTATTTGTAAAAGGCATATAAATTAGAAATTTACCTAAAGGTAAGAAGTCATATAAATTAGAGTATTTCAATGTTCACAAAGAATTCAAATACTACATATAAAATCATAGGCTTTCCAAATTCAAAGATTTTATCTTTCTACACTGAGTATGTCAGTTTAGATTCCTAACACACTGCTTGAAAATTTTAAAAGCATGCTTGATATTTTATATCACCAGGATTCAAAATTTATCTGTATCCTGGTGGATAAATACTTTGACTCAGTTAACATAAAGGTACCTTAATGTATTTTATTTTATTTTTCTTTAATTTATTATGATATCATTAATCTATAATTACATGTGCAATATTATGGTTATTAAACTACCCCCTTCATCAGGTCCCCCCCCACCAACCCCATTACAGTCACTGTCCATCAGCGTAGTGAGATGTTATAGAATCACTACTTGTCTTTTCTGAGTTGTACAGCCCTCCCCGTGCCCCCCCAACGTTACATCTGCTAATCGTAATGCTCCTATTTCGCCCTTATCCCTCCCTTCTCACCCATCTTCCCCAGTCCCTTTCCCTTTGCTAACTATTAGTCCGTTCTTGGGTTCTGTGAGTCTGTTGCTGTTTTGTTCTTTCAGTTTTTTTCTTTGTTCCTTACTCCGCAGATGAGTGAAATCATTTGATACTTGTCTTTTTGGGCTTGGCATATTTCATTGAGCATAATACCCTCTAGCTCCATCCATGTTGTTGCAAATGGTAGGATTTGTTTTCTTCTTATGGCTGAATAATATTCCATTGTGTATATGTACCACATCTTCCTTATCCATTCATCTACTGATGGACACTTAGGTTGCTTCCATTTCTGGGCTACTGTAAATAGTTCTGCGATAAACATAGGGGTGCATCTTTTTCAAACTGGGCTGCTGCATTCTTAGGGTAAATTCCTACGAGTGGGATTCCTGGGTCAAATGGTATTTCTATTTTGAGTTTTCTGAAGAACCTCCATACTGCTTTCCACAACAGCTGAACTAATTTGCATTCACACCAGCAGTGCAGGAGGGTTCCCTCTTCTCCACATCCTCGCCAACATTTGTTGTTGTTTGTGTTTTGGATGTTGGACATCCTTACTGGTGTGAGGTGATAGCTCACTGTGGTCATAATTTGCATTTCTCTGATGATTAGCGATGTGGAGCATTTTTCATGTGCCTGTTGGCCATCTGAATTTCTTCTTTGGAGAAGTGTCTATTCATGTCCTCTGCCCATTTCTTAATTGGATTATTTGCTTTTTGTTTGTTGAGGTGCGTGAGTTATTTATATATTTTGGGTATCAACCCCTTATAGGATGCGTCATTTATGAATATATTCTCCCATACTGTAGGATGTCTTTTTGTTCTACTGATGGTGTCCTTTGCTGTACAGAAGCTTTTCAGCTTGATATAGTCCCACTTGTTCGTTTTTGCTTTTGTTTCCCTTGCCCAGGGAGATACATTCATGAAAAAGTCACTCATGTTTATGTCCAAGAGATTTTTGCCTATGTTTTTTTCTAAGAGTTTTATGGTTTCATGACTTACATTCAGGTCTTTGATCCATTTTGAGTTGACTTTTGTGTATGGGGTTAGATAGTAGTCCAGTTTCATTCTCTTACATGTAGCTGTCCAGTTTTTCCAACACCAGCTGCTAAGAGGCTGTCATCTCCCCATTGTATATCCAAGGCTCCTTTATCAAATATTAATTGACTGTATATGTTTGGGTTAATGTTTGGATTTTCTATTCTGTTCCACTGGTCTGTGGGTCTGTTTTTGTGCCAATACCAAATTGTCTTGATAACTATGGCTTTGTAGTAGAGCTTGAAGTCAGGGAGTGTAATTCCCCCTGTTTTATTCCTCCTTCTCAGGAATGCTTTGGCTATTCGGGGTCTTTTGTGGTTCCATATGAATTTTAGAATTATTTGTTCCAGTTCATTGAAGAATGCTGTTGGTACTTTGTTAGGGATTGCATTGAATCTATAGATTGCTTTAGGTAGTGTAGCCATTTTGACAATATTTATTCGTCCTATCCAAGAGCCTGGGATGAATTTCCATTTGTTAGTGTCTTTAATTTCTCTTAGGAGTGTCTAGTAGTTTTCAGAGTATAGGTCTTTCACTTCCTTCGTTAGGTTTATTCCTAGGTATTTTATTCTTTTTGATGCAATTGTGAATGGAATTGTTTTTCTGATTTCTCTTTCTGTTAGTTCATCATTAGTGTATACGAAGGCAACAGATTTCTGTGTGTTAATTTTGTATCCTGCAACTTTGCTGAATTCAGATATTAGTTCTACGAGTTTTGGAGTGGAGTCTTTAGGGTTTTTTATGTACAGTATCATGTCATCTGCAAATAGTGACAATTTGACTTCTTCTTTACCAATCTGGATGCCTTGTATGTCTTTGTTTTGTCTGATTGGTGTGGCTAGGACCTCCAGTACTCTGTTGAATAATGGCGGAGAGAGTGGGCATCCCTGTCTTGTTCCCAATCTTAGATGAAAAGCTTTCAGCGTCTCCCGTTAAGTATGATGTTAGCTGTGGGTTTGTCATATATAGCCTTTATGATGTTGAGGTACTTGCCGTCTACACCCATTTTGTTGAGAGTTTTAATCAGGAATGGATGCTGAATTTTGTCAAATGCTTTTTCAGCATCTATGGAGATGATCATATGGTTTTTGTTCTTCTTTTTGTTGATGTGGTGGATGATGTTGATGGATTTTCGAATGTTGTACCATTCTTGCATCCCTGGGATGAATCCCACTTGATCATGGTGTATGATCCTCTTGATGTATTTTTGAATTCGGTTTGCTAATATTTTGTTGAGTATTTTTGCATCTACGTTCATCAGGGATATTGGTCTGTAATTTTCTTTTTTGGTGAGGTCTTTGCCCGGTTTTGGTATTAGAGTGATGCTGGCTTCATAGAATGAGTTTGGAAGGATTCCCTCCTCTTCTATTTTTTGGAAAACTTTAAGGAGAATGTGTATTATTTCTTCTCTATATGTCTGGTAGAATACAGAGGTGAATCCATCTGGCCCGGGGGGTTTGTTCTTGGGTAGTTTTTTGATTACCAATTCAATTTCATTGCTGGTGATTAGTCTGTTTAGGTTTTCTGTTTCTTGCTTGGTCAGTCTTGGAAGGTTGTATTTTTCTAAGAAGTCGTCCATTTCTTCTATGTTTTCCAGCTTGTTAGCATATAGATTCTCATAATATTCTCTTATGATTCTTTGTATTTCTGTGGGATCCATCGTGATTTTTCTTTTCTCATTTCTGATTGTGTTTATGTGTGTAGATTCTCTTTTTCTCTTAATGAGTCTGGCTAGGGGTTTATCTATTTTGTTTATTTTTTCAAAGAACCAGCTCTTGGTTTCATTGATTTTTTCTATTGTTTCATTCTTCTCAATTTTATTTATTTCTTCTCTGATCTTTATTATGTCCCTCCTTCTGGTGACTTTGGGCCTCATTTGTTCTTCTTTTTCCAATTTCAGTAATTGTGTCTTTAGACTATTCATTTGGCAATGTTCTTCCTTCTTTAAATAGGCCTGGATTGCAATATACTTTCCTCTTAGAACTGCCTTTGCTGCATCCCACAGAAGTTGCGGCTTTGTGTTGTTGTTGTCATTAGTCTCCATATATTCTTTGGTTTCTGTTTTGATTTATCGTTAACCCATTGATTAATTAGGAGAATGTTGTTAAGTCTCCATGTATTTGTGAGCCTTTTTGTTTTGTTTCTAAAATTTATGTCTAGTTTTATACCTTTGTGATCTGAGAAGTTGGTTGGTAGAATTTCAATATTTTTGAATTTACTGAGGTGCTTTTTGTAGCCTAGTATGTGGTCTATTCTGGAAAATGTTCCATGTGCACTTGAGAAGAATGTGTACCCTGTTGCTTTTGGGTGTAGAGTTCTGTAGATGTCTGTTAGGTCCATCTGTTCTAGTGTGTTGTTCAGTGCCTCTGTGTCTTTACTTATTTTCTGTCTGGTTGATCTGTCCTTTGGAGTGAGTGGTGTGTTGAAGTCTCCTAAAATAAATGCATTGCTTTCTATTTCCTCCTTTAATTCTGTTAGTATTTGTTTCACATATGCTGGCACTCCTCTGTTGGGTGCATATATATTTATAATGGTTATATCTTCTTGTTGGACTGACCCCTTTATCATTATGTAATGTCCTTCTTTATCTCTTGCTACTTTCTTTGTTTTGAAGTCTATTTTGTCTGATACAAGTACTGCAACACCTGCTTTTTTTTCTTTGTTGTTTGCACGAAATATCTTTGTCCATTCCTTCACTTTTAGTCTGTGTATATCTTTGGGTTTGAGGTGAGCCTCTTGTAAGAAGCATATAGATGGGTCTTGCTTTTTTATCCATTCTGTTACTCTGTGTCTTTTGATTGGTGTATTCAGTCCATTTACATTTAGGGTGATTATCGATAGATATGTACTTATTGCCATTGCTGGCTTTAGATTCATGGTTACCAAAGGTTCAAGGGTTGCTTTTTACTACCTGACAATCTAACTTAACTTTCTTTTTAAGTTATTGGAAACACAGTCTGATGTTTCTTTATTTCTCTCTCTTCTTATTCTTCCTCCTCCATTCTTTATATACTAGGTGTTTTATTCTTTGCCTTTAGTTAGTATTTGGATGGTCTGCTTTCTTTGCTATGATTTTATTTTCTCTGGTGACATCTTGATTACCGAAGCCTTAGGAGTGCTTCCCTCTAGAGCAGTCCATTTAAGATATCCTGTAGAGGTGGTTTATGGGAAGCAAACTCTCTCAACTTTCACTGGTCTGGAAATTGTTAAATCCCTCCATCATATTTAAATGATAATCGTGCTGGATACAATATTCTTGGTTCAAGGCCCTTCTGTTTCATTACATTCAATATATCATGCCATTCTCTTTTGGCCTGTAAGCTTTCTGTTGAGAAGTCTGATGATAGTCTGATGGGTTTTCCTTTGTGGGTGATCTTTTTTCTCTGTCTAGCTGCCTTTAATACTCAGTCCTTATCTTTGATCTTTGCCATTTTAATTATTATGTGTCTTGGTGTTGTCTTTCTTGGTTCCCTTGTGTTGGGAGATCTGTGGGCTTCCATTGACTGCGAGACTATTTCCTTCCCCAACATGGGGAAGTTTTCAGCAATTATTTCTTCAAAGACACTTTCTAACCCTTTTTCTCTCTCTTCTTCCTCTGGTACTCCTATAATGCGAATATTGTTCCATTTGGATTGGTCACACAATTCTCTTAATAATCTTTCATTCCTAGAGATCCTTTTATCTCTCTCTGCCTCAGCTTCTCGGTATTCCTGTTCTCTGATTTCTATTCCATTAACAGTCTCTTGCATCTCGTCCAGTTTGCTGCTAAGCCTGTCGATCACTATCTCGTTTCTGCATTGTCTTTCCTCACTTCCCTCACTTCCTCCCCCAGCTCTTGCATATTTCTCTGTAGATCTATCAGTATGGTTATGACTTTTATTCTGAATTATTTTTCAGGAAGATTGTTCATTTCTATCCCTTCAGACTCCTTCTCTGGTGTCTGGGCCTGCATAAGCTTTGTTTGTACCATATTCGTCTGTCTTTTCATGGCGATAGAAGTGGTCGCTGGTAGGTGCCACATATCTCAGCTGGGCTCTTTAAGACTTTAAAAAGAAAAGAGAGAGAGAGAGAAAGAGAGAAGAGAAAGAGAAGAGAAAGAAAAGGAAAGAAAAGAGAAAAAAAACACCAAAAACAAACAAACAAGCAAAAAGACGTCCGCTGGGAGTAGATTCTGTGAGGATGCTGTAGATGGCGCTGTTTCTCCACCATTCTGCAGCCACAGCCATGCCACTCCACATGGTCCTTTGTAGCTCTGGCCGGGGCAGGAACGAATGGGACGCTGTTGATCTCTGTGGGAAGTCTCAGTACGGCTACTTTTTCCCAGTCGCCAGCCACGGGGTCCGAAATTCCCCAGGAGTCCCAGCCTGCTGGACCGAGTGTGCTGTAACAATCCTGTTTCTCCATTGGACCCCTATCTCTTTAAGACCGCTAAAAAAAAGCACGCGCTTTTCTTTTTTTCCGGGGAGCCAGCTGCGAGGACTCAGTGCATTCCCAGGCTCAGATCCTGCACCCTCTGTCTCTCCAATCTCCGATACACCGTACGATGTGTGTCAGCGCTCCCAGTGCAGATCACCAGGGCTGGTTATTTTGTGGGCCTGTACTTCCACTCCCTCCCGGCTCTGAATCCTCTCCTCCCACTGGTTCGCTGGGGTGGGGGAGTGCTCGGGTCCCGCCGGGTCGCGGCTCCGCACCTTACCCGCCTCACGGGGTGCCGAGTCCTCTCAGGTGTAGATGCAGGCTGAGTGCTGTCCTGTATCTTCTGGTCTCTCTTTACCGAATAGTTTCATTTGTTGTAGTTTTATAAATATATATGGTTTTGGGAGGAGATTTCTGCTGCTCTGCTCACACTGCCATCTTCCCGGAACTCCAACTTAATGCATTTTAAACCACTAGTATTTTACCTGTAGTTACCCACAGTTTGCCCAACAAAACAGAAATGTACAATATCTACTGGAATGTAAACTCCCAGAGCCAAGGACTTGGTCTATCTTGTTCATTATTACATTCTCAGAACTGAGAATACCAGGCACACTGGAAAGGTTCCATACATATTTGTTGAATAAACTGAATGCGTAGTTAACGCCACTTCTAAAATAATATGACACTTAACTTTTTAATTATTTTCTTTTGATTTTATAAATCTTTTTACATAAAATATCAAGTTAGACCATTAAATTTTTTTTAAAGAAAATAAACAATAGTTCATATATTTAGACTTGAAAATTTACATCACAAAGTTAAACAAAATGAAACCTGTTTTAAAATAATACGTTAAGAACTCTAGGGAGTTAAAATTTGTGTCAACAGGTTGCACTGTTATAAAATGGTGAATTACAAGTCACCATTTTCTTTTGCTATTTTATAGGGGATCTGAGTTTAAAAACTATAGATACAGCAGAGCTAAAAGGCAAACAGCCTGAGTCTTACTTAACAAATGCTTACTTACTGTTTTGCTTAAACCTAAATTTTCACTTACCACCTTAGTTTTTAATTTCTTAAGCTCTGTGAGCAATCTAAATACTTAAGTAATCCCACATTACTGACTTTTAGGAAACACTAAGTTCAAAACACAACTACTTCACATGCAATTAAAAAACGAATCGTGCTTCATCAATTTCACTTAACTTTTTGGTGCTATATCAAAAAGGGATATTTTCATATGGACTGTTCTATTAATAAAGTTTTTAAAAGTATGATCTTCACTTGTATTTGTCAATTGTGAACACAGTAGGCCTAGCCTAGAACATTTAAATAGGCAATGACTATTTCTTTTAATAGCATTAAGAAAATTACAGCTATTCACACAAAGGAAATGTCATATTATGCCAAATTCCTATTAATCTTCAAGTAAATAAAACTACTCTTAGCAATGCAAATTATCTTAAAATTTGTCATGTTTGGTTAAAGTGTGAGGATGGGAAGAAGAAGATATATGAGCTATTTGATTTTAAAACAATTATCAAACAGGTAATATTTTTAGAAGTAATTAGTTCTATAATGTGGAGTGAAAATTTTCATTTCTGCAAATAAATCATGCTAAACATGAAAAAACAAATCAAGGTGTTGATTTTTTCAACAGTAAGAGAAGACCAGACATGTCCCAAGTTATTAATTTTCTTATGAATACAATTTAAAAAGTGCTTTTAATATGGTCATTGGAGTCAACACTAACCTTTTATTTTCAATCACTTTTAAGCTCTTAAAAGTTTATCTCACTCTATTCACAAAATATTTTAATAATATTATCATGGTGTCAACTATTATTTTTTCCACTATCTTAATTAAAAAAGATATTTCTGATTACTAAAGTAGTACAACATCATTTCAAAGCTTTAGTCAATCCACATGTCACTGTTATTATTTTTACTGGATTAATAATAGTTGTATATTTAAAAAACAGTGAATGAAATCAAAGTCTCCTAAGACTTCAGATAAATTCCATAGATCACCTATTTCAATTCATCTGCAAATATTTTTTTCTAGGTTAACGAGAAGAAGAAATATTTAACAAAAAATAGAATGGAGAAATAATTTGTTTACTATTGTTATCTTTAAGAGTCCTTATACTTCTATAAAACAAGAGAACTATAGTAAGAATTAAAAACATTATTTGGTTAATTTAATTTAGGTTGTGGTTATTAAAATAACATATCAAGGAATTAACTATTTGTTGGATAAGGATGCTATTCAAAATAATTACAACCCTGAATTTTACCACAAGACCACAAAATGTCCTACAATGATCCCTTATCCCCACTTTAAACCAAACTCAAATACGTCTTCAAAGTACACCCTCCTCCACGCACCTCTTAAAATAAAAGATATATACCCATGTTAACTTTCCAGGGTATACCATTGGTATTTTGCATTAGTCCACAATGATTAGCACTGGTTAAAGTTTGATTTATTGGTTAAAGGCACCTAATCATAAACATTTACACTAATGCAGAAATTCATACCTTCTTCCATTAGTTTTGGGCAATTACCTTAGCATCCTCAGAACTATTTAGAATCAAATATGAAATTAGGAAACAAAATAAAGTACACAAACTTTAAAGGCCTCATTACCTGTTCAGTGATTCTCATGTGGAAGTCATGGAAATCACTGTAACGACGATAAGTTTTCCACATCTCCTCACTGTTCAGATTGCGCCGGTGTACAGTGATGGCATATAATGCATATGTCTTGCCATGATCATTACAAACACCTGCCACAGCATATGGGTCATAGACAGCATATACTAGTCATTTTAAACAAAATGAAGAACAAAAGACACAGAAAGGAGGAAGATGAGGTATAAAAACAAAAAGGACAACAGGAAATGAAGAATTTGAAATGACAGACTGAGACAAAAGGACATCACCAAAAAATAAAATAGATTCCCATTCTCTGTGCTCACATCTATTAGATGTTACATATGATGGCTACATTACAAAACAAACTACAAGTTTGTCATGACACTACCAACCATACAGTGATACCTACTTTGGACTCTTCCCAAAGAGCTTATACCTATTATTCAGTTATGTTACCCCATAGTATATTATTAGAATCTCCTTAATTTAAAAGAGGAAAAATAACAGAAACTAAATAACTTTCTATATTAACCTTCACTACTTAGTTGTATTTCAATTAAAATCTCTTAAACTAAACAAAAAGCAAAAGCCACAGAATTAAGATTCACCTGCTCTTTTGGCAAGTCCTTCTAATTTATAATATCCAACATTTACAAGTGTAGTTTACTCTGGCGCTTATTTTAAAGAGGCATTTTCCTGCTGATTTGCCACAAGCCACCCAAATCAGGTGTTCTCTAAAATCAAACCAGTTCCCATTTTGTACTAATCTTAAGTAAAGAATATACTTGGAATTATTTCTTTGATTTGTCTTTCCTATTTTTCATTTTCTTATTTCTGTGTTGTTTTCTGTTCTAGATCATTTCTTCAGGTCTCCGAAAGTTTACCAAGTCTCCACTTATCTGGATCTAGCCTATTTCTTAATCCACCCACTGACCTTAATTTCAATCATTGAATTTTTTGATTTCCATAATTTTATTTGGTTCTTTTTTCACAGTGTTGTATTCTTGCCTTAGATTTTATCTCTATGAATACTTTCAGCATTCTTTCAGGCTAGGAAACCATGACTTGAGGATGGCTGAATTTGGACACACCCATGCTGAGATACAAAATAGGCTTTCAATTCCACATGGGAGACAGACACTATTTTAAACCATGATCTTGACATTCTTTGCTTTTTCTCTTGACAGTACACTAAATTTTTCTACTTCCTCTTTCACATCAAGGCACCCTTTGTGATTCTGGGCTTTATGCAAAGTACTTGGTTCCAGGTTTCCAAGGCTTTGCTTATCAGGTCTCTCCTAAACTTGGGGGCATGAAAATGCAGTCAAAATCAAGATGGCTGTCTTTATGTTTCAATTTGCTCCTCTGCTTCAATTCCTTCTTACTTCCTTAAATTTGTTTTTCCACATGGTCTATGCCCAAGTGTAGATTTCCTCCTTTAGCTATTTGATTGTTTTCAGCCTTTCTGTTTATGGGAGGCAAGATTTCCATGGCAAATTAGGTTATAATATTGAACAGAAATATTAACTTGTTCTTATAATAACAGATTACACTGTTCTGTTTCATAACTAGGGGTTGTGGGAGAAAGTGGCCAAGTTGTGGAGTTAACTAAATATTTGGGATTTTGTATATAATTAGACAAAGAAGAGTCTTTGCAGCATCTTAGTAAATTATTTTAATCCCATAAAAGCTAGAAATCTATACTGGCAAATATAGTTGAACAGAAATCTCTCTTAGCTTCCATCTGAATTTTTCTAAGATTTGCACTTTCTATACAAAAAACTATCTTTCATGCCCTTTCCTTGTAATATCAGTGTTCTTGATTTGACAAAATATGACCCTTTGGTCATCTTGCTCTTAGAGGTTTTAAAAATAGGTAAAACTAGTATTCACTGTTTCCCTCTTCCAATCTCTTCTCTCAGGGACCTATGTAGAACTACACAACACTTTTTCATCACATTAGAGAACCCCCATTACTCAACCTAGTTAGCATGACAACAAGGGAATGGCTTTCTCTGCTGTGTTCAGGACACGTTTGGTAAAGGAAAACAGAAAGCAGAGACCCATTAGGCAGCAAACCATAACCAATTAGGAGTTAGCAAGAGCCAGGAGAAAAATAAGGCATAGAAAAGAATAAGAGATGAATGTAAGAAACCATTCTAAAAAGGAAAAATCAGACTTGTCACATAACAGTATGCAGGGGAGATCATGACCAGTATGTACGCACATTTGGAAGAATAATGAGATTGTTATAAAAGAAGTACAGAAGACAGAAGGTAATTTGATTTTAAAAGATAATGAGATAATGTATTGATTTTGAGATAGTGGTGAGGAATATAGTTATGGTATATAGTGATATAATATAGTGGAAATATTATGTTCTGTTTTCACTGGGACAATATTACTCATAGCAGGTGATATGCAATCTATCTGTTACTAATTCATGACCAGATAATAGGACCAGAAAACAAATCAATTTTGTTAATAAGCACATTGCTTAATTTAGTCAATATTTTTTAAAGTAAGATTTCTCAATGAAGACAGCAGTACATACATGTCATGAACCGCTCCTTGAGTAACAGTGCACTACATTCTATTTCCTATAATAAAGATGTTAAGGACACGGACCTAGACTCAGAGACTCTGGAATCCAATTGGTAAAATAAATATTTATTGAACAAACACTAACACATAGAGCCCACCCATGAAGTCCCATAACAACCCTCTGATGTAATAAACACTATTACTATTGATGGTGAGATTGAGGTACAAGACAAGTTAAGGAACGTGCTCAAGTTCACCCAACTATTAAATAGCAGAGCTGGGGTTTGAACCCAAGCAATCTGGACCAAGTTATGGTCTTAACCATGCTTCCTCTTTAGTATTCATACATCAGTTTGCCTGATAGAAATAACATTTTATAAAAAATGCTTAGTGTAGTACTTCACATGTTCTAAGAAGCTAATAAATACTTTTTGAAAAGATGAACAAAGCACCTAGAAAATCAGAACCCTCAGAGAAGAGAAAGACCCTTATAAGAATACGGAAATGAGCATCTTCCTCAAGACATAACAGTTTAAATCTTCGAAAAGGAAACAAAATGACAAATACCAAATGCTTGCACTTGAACAAAGGTTTTCATATTTGGAAGATAAGCGAACAAAGAAAATAAGGGATTTTTTAAAAGAATTTGAAAATGTTAAGGGAGGAAAATGTGATAAAACTTTCAAAAGCTAGAAAGAAAGGCCACAAAACCTCTGGTTTTATTGACAAGGGTGTTATCTAATGACCTTTAAGGGCAAAGTATTTACCAACTGTTTGTAAAAAATAAATTAGGAACAATTGAGACAGCAATTATAGATAACCTATTCTAGAAATTTGGCAGAGAACAGAATGCAAAATAAGACTCCAGTTTCAATAAAAAGCAAAATAAAACAGACCTTAAGTAAAAATGCAAATTATCTTTCACGTTACATTTATATTATAAAATCTCTTCAATATCTGAAATAAAGCAAAAGTAAAAAACAAAATCTAAAATGTATGCAAGAATTTGAACTAAGGAATATACTTCAGTATGTTTATACTTCAGTATCTAGTCTAACAAACACACTCCTATATTCTAGGAATAATGAGAGGCTAGATAAGAAAACCACCATTATCAACTACTTATTGGCATTGTCTAATAACCCGATGGCAAAGATGGAAACTGATTTTTTTCCTGTAGCTCACTAAGCACAAAATCTTAGGCGTTTCTCACCTCATTCAAGCATTTCTTAACTTTTGTGAATTCCTATACCCAAAGCTTTATTTATCCAATTATCTAGTCTGACTTTGCATGTATGAAAATAGGTATGACCTAAAGATCTGTCCGAATATGATTCAATAGGAACAATTATCAGCTGGATGTGAAGAGGAAAGACTGGTTTGAATTTATTAGCACTAACAAAAGGCTTAGAATTCTATGCTTTTCTCAGTGTTATCAGTGACAACCTTAGGGAAAGGAAATACCCCCATACACAAGTAAACAAACATCAAAGAATTTAATGAAGAATGTGCTGCAGAAAACAAAGTAACTTAAAAATATGACCACAGAACAGAAAATGGTTTGCGAAAATAAATGTGGAAAATAATGAAGGGGTAATAATGATCAGAAGTTTTCAGTAATAATTATGCCACAAAGTTTCTTACCAGTGTCTGAAATGTAAGCATGAAGTTGTACTAAGTCATCAGAAGAGACATTTGAAAGGTCATCTAAAGACTGAGGAAAAAAAAAATTAAGAAAACAACTTTTACATTTTATAGGAAATAAGTGTTAAAGAATCTTACATCATATATGCACTACTTATCTTTGTCCCACATAAGCTTTATATTATTTGTACGTTCCTGCCAATAATAATCCTGTCTAATTATCTAACGGGAAAGAGAAGGACCAAGATTAAGAAACTATAAAACAAACAAAACAAATTAGAAATCAACTTAATACATCAAATTATTTCTTCCTTCATTGCTGGTCCATATACTATAATTTGTTACTTCTCTATTACATTCAATACATGGCAAAAGAAAGGTGCATAAAAATAAGTAGACATATTCTTAAATTAACATTTTAATTTTTTTAAATGTTGAGATATACCAGAGCCAACTCTGTATTTTTTAGCTTAGTGTTTCGTTAATTTGGAAATAATTTAGAAGAGAATAATAATAGTATCTATGTCATAGGACTATATGAGGATTAAATGAGAAGATATATAAAACATTTAGAAGACCGCCTAACCCAAAAAATGTTAACTATAAATATGATTATTTATTAAATGAAGTGTTTCCATAGCCTAAGAAAGATTTTAAATAATTAATTTCCAAAAAGAATTCCACAAAAATTATTACTGATTGACCCAGAATGAATCTTTTGTAATTATGGACTTTGGATCTAAGTCTAAAAATTTTTTTGCCACATACACATATACCCACACATCCATAAAAGAGAGAATAATCACATAATGAAAGTAGACTGTATGGAAGAGTTAACATGAAATTGCTCTCCTTAAAAAGGACTGCTTCCTAGGTTGGCTCTTGCATGACATCTGGGAATTTAGATTTATGAAAGTTTTTCACCATCCCTTAACTACTTAGAGTGACTGAATGTACCCAAACTGTACAAACAATGTGGTTTATGCTGAACAGCTGCTTTCCTTCTGGGAGTCTGGAATGTTGGTATGCACTAAGCAGAGGGTACCTCCAATAAAAACCCTGGGCACTTAGTCTCAGATGAGCTTTCCTGGTGGCATTTCACACATGGCACATTTATTGCTGAGAGAATTAAATTTGTCCTATGACCTCCATGGGAGAGGGCTCTTGGAAAATTGTGCCTGGTCTCCTCTGGACTTTGGCCCAAGCACCTTTTCCCTTTGCTGATTTTGCTTTACATACATTCATGGTAATAAATTTTAGCCATTAGAATGACTATGCTGAGACCTATGAGCTCTCTAAGTAAATCAATGAACATAGGTGTGGGACTTCTGACACTTAGACAGTATGTGATTCAGACATAAAGTAACTCTTGAACAAAGCAGCTATCCACTAAAATTTGTCTATGCAGAAAAAAAGAGAAGCCAAATGACTCCAGCTATTTAAAAGCTTAAATTTAATAGATTTATGTAACAAAACATTGCAAGTCACTTATCTTAAGAGTGACCTTTTTTCAACTGAGAGACTGTTCTGCTTTATATCACCATGTAACAAAAGGGATTTCTCTTATTTGAAAAAGCTTCAATTTCAATATGGAATAAAGAAAAAAATACTTGTTTACTAGTGTTTAAATACTTATACAAGCATCACAAATATGAATACTGGAAAATTCCTAATAAAGGAAAAGTTCTGTCACATAGAAACTTTCTATATGATGATATTATTGCTAACACTTTTTGCATGTACTAGGAGCCATTTCCTTTCTTATAAAGCTACAGAATACAACAAGTGAACAGAAGTGATATCAAATGATTTAGGAAAACATTTTAAATGTTACAAAATATCTAACACTATGGCTCATTTGCTTCAGTGTTTTGTTGAAAGTTATTCTTTGTACAGTAAAAGAACATTTACTCAATACTATTATTATAGAAATAAATATAACAAAAAGTTTGAAAGAAAAGGTAATGTATGTAGAAAGAAAAACACCTACTTACCCCCAAACCCACAAACTCTGGACTGAAACTTTCACAGAACACAAATATTTCTTTCTATGAACATTTTATGAAATAAGTTATTCAAAGGCAAAGAGCACTGAAATGTTCATTATTTTACACTTCACCTTGAATATATGTAATGTCAATGATAGCTTATACGTTTAAAAACACATGTTCTTAAAACTGTAACCACAGTATAGCATTAATTCACTATAAAACTCTCTAAGCTTAAAATAATTTTTTTGCAACAACCTGAATGTTTTGGACTTCAAGAAATATCTAGAAGTTATCAGATATCCCAACCAATTTATATTTCTTTTCCAAATACAAAAGAAGAAAAAACTAATTCCAATGTAAACATTTATATGTCACAGATTTGCTGTCTATCATAGCACTAATCAGAGAGTCATTTAAAAATACTAAATATTGGGATAAAAAATAATGAAACAATTTTCATCAAATGCAACTGAATAATGCAGGTGTAATCTCTGCAGCTCATTTTTAAAAATGAAAATAAGTTTAATTTTTAACTTCTAACTCACAGAGGCCTCATGTGTGAATTTAACATCTTCTTAAAAACATAATAACTTCTCATAATACTAAAGGATGTTTTGGGGGCTTCAAATACATCATTCATTTACATATGTTAATATGTTCATATTATTTTTAAGCCACTTTAATAATTAAAGTACTGATAATAGTACTTACCAAATTTATACTTCCTGTAGGCGACCCATTAAAAGATTCTGTGGGATGAGAATTTCAACTTAGAAAAGAGTAAAAATCTTTTTAAACAGTTGCTTTATCTAAGGGTCAAACACCAAGAATGAAAGTCACATAAGCCAAAACATAAAGAACAGTAAAGAAAATTGTGTTACACTACTTTCAAACACTTGTTCCCTTACATCCCATGGGTTCCAAGCCAGGTATTTTAGTGAAAATGAATATGTACTCAAATTCGCCATACCCCAAAAGGCATTCATGTACAGGAGAGCAATGATTAAATATTTTATCCTCACAATACCATATTAAGCTATCTAATACAATGTAAATATCAGGAAAACAATGCAGAGTGAAGTTTATTAGAAAATTTCAGAATATTTTGTTATTTCTGTCTCATTGGATAAAGAAATATGACAATAAAATTATTCTTTACTGTGAAGAATAAATAGATTGATTTTTCATATCTGTATTAAGTCCACATTCTTAATAGATTTGGCTCAAATACATTGGCAGTCTTGATTCTGAAATCAATATATAACTAACAGAGTAATATGTAAAACTGCTTATGCAATGCCATTTAATCAAAAAACAACTAAAAGTTATTTTAAAAAATTAACCTTAGTATCTTTGAAAAAAATGAAAAGTGATCAACCTTCAGCTAGATTCATCAAGAAAAAGAGAGTACTCAAAGAAATCAGAAATGAAAGAGAAGTTACAACTGATATCACAGAAATACAAATAATTATAAAAGATTACTATTAAAAATTATATGCAAACAAACCGGACAACCTAGAAATGGATAAATTCCTGGGAAATGCAATCTCCCAAGACTGAACCAGGAAGAAATAGAAAATCTGAACAGACCAATTATTAGTAATGAAATTGAAGCAGCAATCAAAAATTCCAAACAAATACCAGGACCAGATGGCTTCACAGGAGAATTCCACCAAACTTTTAAGTAAGAGTTAATGCCTATCCTTCTCAAACCATTCCAAAAAACTGAAGAGGAAGGTAATTCAAATTTATTCTATGAGGTCAGCATCATCTTCATACCAAAACCAGAGAAAGACACTACAAAAAAGAAAACTACAGACCAATATACCTGTAAAATCCTCAACAAAATATTAGCAAATCAAACTGAAAAGTACATTAAAAGAATCATTCACCACAAAATGGGATTCACTCCAGGCATGCAAGGATGATTCTACATCCACAAATCAGTATGATACACATTAATAAAAGGAAGGATAAAAACCATATAATCACCTCAATAGATGCTGAAAAGCATTTGACCAAAAGTCAACATCCACTCATGATAAAAATTCTCAACAAAGTGTGTAGAGAGGGCATATATCTCAATATAATAAAGACCACATGTAACAAACCTGCAGCTAACATCATACTCAATGGTGAGAAGTTGAAAGCTTTTCCGACAACAATAAAAAACTACTAGAATTAATAAATGAATTCAGTAGAGTCACAGGATACAAAATCAATATACAGAAATTTTGGTATTTCTATATACAAATAATGAACAGAAAGAGAAATTAAGAAAAAATATTTTACATATGCATTAAAAAGAATAAAATACCTAGGAATAAATTTAACCCAGTAGGTGAAAGATGTGTACTCTGAAAACTGTTAAGACATTGATGAAAGAAAGTGAAGAAGACACAAATAAATCGAAAGCTATTCCATGCCCATGGATAGAAAGAATTAATATTAGTAAATGGCCATACTGCCCAAAGCAATCTGTAGATTTAATGCAAACCCATCAAAATACCAATGAGTTTGCACTGAACTAGAGCAAATAATCCTAAAATTTGTACGAAACCACAAAAAAACCCAAATAGCTCAAGCAATCTTGAAAAAGAACAAAGCTAGGGGTATCATGCTTCTGGGATTCAAACTATATTACAAAGTTACAGTAATCAAAACAGTATGGTACTGGCACAATAAGAGATACACAGACCAATGAAACACAATAAAAAGTTCAGAAATAAACCCACATTTATATGGCCAATTAATCTAGACAAAGGAGACAAGAATATACAGCAGGGAAAAGAAAGTCTCTTCAATAAAGGGTGCTGAGAAAACTAAATAACTAAATGAAAAAGAATGAAACCGGATTACTGTCTCATACCACACACAAAGATAAACTCAAAATTGTTTAAAGACCTAAATGTACAAAATGAAATCAGAAAACTCCTAGAAGAAAACTGGCTTTAAACTCTTGATCATTAGTAACTTTTTTCTGGAGATGTCTCCCCAAGTAAGGGAAAAAAAGGAAAAACAAACAAGCAGGACTACAATAAACTAAAAAGCTTCTACACAGCAAAGGAAACCAACAACAAAATGAAAAGGCAATCTATTGAATGGAAGAAAATATTTGCAAATGATATATCCAATAAGGGACTAACATCCAATATATATAAAGACCAAAAATACAAATAATCCAATTAAAAAATGGGCAGAGGACCTGAACAGACGTTTTTCCAAAATACAGATGGTCAAGACACATGAAAAGATGCTCAACACAACTCATCATCAGGGAAATGCAAATCAAAACTACAATGAGATACCACTTCACACCAGTCAGAATGGCTAATGCCAATTAAGACAAGAAATAACAAGCACTGGCATGGGTGTGGAGAAAAGAGAACCTTCATACACTGTTAATGTGGATGCAAATTTGTAGAGACACTATGGAAAGCAGTATGGAAGTTTCTCAAAAAACTAGGTCAAAATCCCGTATGACTAATTGCTGGAAATTGACCCAAAGAAAATAAAATCACTAATTAGAGGAGATATGTACTGTTACATTTATTGCAGCATTATTTACAATAGCCAAAATATGGAAACAATTTAAATGTCCATCAATAGATGAATGGATAAAAAAGACGTGGTACATACATACAATGGAATTATTACCCAGTCATAAAAAGAATGAAATCTTGCCATTTGTGACAACATGATGATCATTATAAGTGAAATAAGTCAGAGAAAGACAAATACCATATGATTTCACTTACATGTGGATTCTAACAACCAAACAAATGAACAAACACACTGAAATAGACTCATAAATGCAGAGAATGACTGGTGGTTAACATAGCAGAGAAGGGGATGGGGGAATGGGTTAAGGTGAAGGGGAAAAAATTAGTGAAAATGTTTGATATCCTGATTTGGGCAATGGTTACATAAGTATATACATGTCAAAATTCATCCAGCTGTACACTAAAATTTATGCATTTTATTGTATGTATACCTCACTACCAAAAAAATAAAGGGGCTTTGCTCAAAAATAAATTTAAAAATGGCAAAAAAAAGAGAGTAGGTCAATTACACATTATTAAAATTAATGGTTTTCCCTCGAGGTTTTCTTTTTTCAGAGCAAATTAAGATATCAATTAAGATACCCCTTTGTTAAAAAGACAAATGAATATATTGTAACAATTTAAAGTTAATGTATAGTTTCTAGTACTTAAGAGATTATTTATGAATTTGGATCTCTAAATGAGTCTTGAAAGCAAAAATTCTTTTACTTTAAAAAAAGGCAGTTGGTATTGTTTTCAACAACTGTAAATGCCCAAGAACATTTCTTGGTTTCTAAGACCTTTGGTCACAAAAGGTAAACGGAAAATTCCACCTAGGATTACCCCTTGTTTAATAGCAAGGTGATAACTAAAATTAGTAACAAATAGTTCTCTATCCTCCTTATTCAATTACATGCCTCCTACCTTTTATATCTTTTTACCAAAGACAAGTCAAATTAAGAGAGAAATCAAGAGCAAAACAAGACAGTTTATTTTCTTCATCAACAATAAGATCTAAAAATAGAATCTAAAATCAGTCTAGGTCCATCTCTTCAAGAATTTGGTAATTTCTTATAAACTCAGAAAAAAGAAAAGTACTGTTTACATGGTGTGAAAAATGTGACTCAAATCACAATCTAAAATAGCATAATTTAAGTACTTTTAAAAACTGCCAGACCATGTTTTAATAAAGGAGAAAAATTCACTTTTAAAATTATTTAAAAACTAAACTAACTAAAGAAAGCAGTCACAAATAAAGAGAAAGAGAAGGAAGAACAGGGAGGAGGTGAGGAGAGAGGAGAAAGAGTATGAATAAGCAAGCCATCCAGGTACCTTCCTACCTACTAAAGTTTGGCTAAATGGGAATGAAATTTCTTCCCTATTAAAGAAAAACCACCACAGGCTAGTATCACACATAAGACAGTCCATTAATTTTAGGGTCAATTATGGCCTGCAATTTTTTTAAAAATCAGCTACACATTAAACACTAGACTAGAAAATTACTTCATAATATCTAAAAAGTAGCCAACATTTCAGAATGTCTAAAAAAAAGTGTCAAGAATCCTTAATTTTAAGTCAGAAAAAGTCAGAATTTATAACCAAAAATGGGGAAAAGGTCTATTTTTGATTAAACAATCTTATAAAGACAATAAAATCATAAGCATAAGCATTACTATTTGAAAAAGTTGTAGCAATTTCCTAAAACCTAAACACTAACAAAGACAATAAACCTTAAAGGTATTTTTAATGTTTTATATTACATCCATCATTCCACATACTTTTTTCAAATGGTTTCAAAACCAGGGTTAGGCAATTTCCTAGTTATAAAATATATTAAAGCTCATCAACTAGGCAAGAGAATATTAAAAAGCAATGACCTAGAAAAACAAGATATATACATTTAGAATTCCAAGCTGTTACAGTCAATGATTCCAATGTGAGGGATGACTCAATGACTGAGATATAAAGTAAGGACATTTACTTCAAATCAAAACCAGTTGCAGAAAAAAAATTTTTTAATCTACTTTATAAGTATGAGGTTTTGGAATTTTCAGATGGCTTAGAAATTTGATTCTATTAGCTCTGTACAAGAAGACAGACTAGCTAGAAATACATAAACGGAAACTAAAAGTAAATGTAGAAGACTTTGAAAGAGTTCTTACACTCTAGGATCAAAAACTACTCCCACAGAATATATTGATACCATCATCATTTTTAATTATATATTACTGAGAAGCTCATTTAATTAGTTGATTACAATTCAATTTATCTTCATTCTGGGTCTTACAGCAAATCCATCTCACAATACTAAGAAATGTTTACAGTAGATAAACAACAAAAACATTATAGTCCTCTCTGGAAGTAGAGCTGCTACTGTAAATTTCATAGCAGTTCTGTAAAATATTTTTCAACAGAGACAATAAATACAGATATACTATATAATAAGCTTGAGGTCTACTTAATTTTACTATTCAGTTCCCACAGAAGTACACTTTAAAAACTTCTTTACTTATGTAATCAAATCCAGGTCACTGAGCATTATTCCAATTTTACAAATTAAACCAGAAAGAATATTAATTTGAAAACCCAAGATATTAGATCAACACCCAATATAAAACTCAAATACAAATTTCTGTAACTAGCTTTCTTAGATTATTTATAAAGTCAAATCTCATTAATGTAAGCTAGCCAGGGAAGGGGGTTCTAAGAGAGGGGAGGCTAGAAAGCTTCCAAAATAGAGGTATTTTTTAAAGCAGTGCTCAGTACTTAATAGATTATCATTATCTCCAACCCCAAATCCTGCCCATAAAACCTATTCATAAGTAAATGATTATAACTAAAGCACCCTCTTAGTCAAATCTTTCCTATTTACTTTTTATTTACATTGTTTATTTGCTTAGTAGAACACAGCAAAAAGTTATCAAACCTTGGATATTTAATTAGACTGAACAAGTACTTCTGAATTGGCAAAATGGTCATTGGGCCTAAAAATCTGGAGACTTGTGCTTTAAGGGCTGCCTTTCCCACTATTCTTAAACAACTGAATGTTTACTACTAATAAAAACTGGAATTTGTGCTTTAGTTTATAAATCACTTTCACATACATAAATCCATTTACATCTGACAATGCCTCTGAGGTAAGATACTCTTATGAGAAGAATATTACTGCAGATTTACAACTGAGAAAAATGAGACTTAAAGATATTATCTGGCCAACATCACACGGGTAATAAGTGGTAGAGTAAAATGTAAATATTCCGACTCAAAGTCTGGTTTTTTTCCCACTATATTATGCTCATAGTATCCTTACTTGAAAAAACTGAAAGATTAGAACAAAAGACTCTTACAGTTTCTTCCAACTTGCACTGAGCAGGTTCTGGAAACGGTTATAATTAAAGAGAGAAAAACTTACTTTGAAAAATAATGCTTTTTGTTCTGTGGTATGCTCGCAGAATCTTTCCTGGTTATCTCACTTAATCTTCTCAATATTCCTATTAGTCTTGAATAGTATTACTTACTAGCAAGAAGGAAACTACCATAAAAATATTTGGGTGACATAACTCAAGAAAACATTTTTCTTTAAGAACTAAAGGCTTTTATACTTATGTTCTAATCTATTAAGTTTTCAACATTTTTTAATACAGTAACTAAGATTTTGTCATTCATTCATAGGTTTTTAAATATACTAAAACTTACATATGGACTTCAAGAATATTTTTTATCTTGTTTAAAGGTCATTTTTTTGGTAAGCAGTGAAAAATGTATATATAGATATTTACATATAAATGTACAATGTATACCACCTTACCTCCATCCCTATCATCTGATCCTCTGAAACTAGGATCTTTTAACATATCCAGCTCAGCTAACATGCGCACATAAAGTGCATTCTGTCTGAAGGAAGGATAATATCTTTCATCTCGTAGCATCAATTCATATACCTTATTGAAATAAATCAAGAATATTCATCATTAATACAGGTAATGTACTAATTTTCACTAGTAAGATTACATCAAAAACTAGACTGAGGCCTTGCTATAATGAATCACAGGCTCCGTATTTACAAAATGTCAGCAAAAAGACCAAGTCAGAACTAATGATTTCTTCTGGTCCCTCTAGAACCTCAACTGTACTGAAAAGGGTCCTAATGCAACACAACTCACTTGACAGTAGGTTATATACAATGCAACACAACTCACTTGACAGTAGGTTATATATATATATAATGTTAGGAAACAAGTCCATAAAGGCTCAAGGCACATACTAAAATGAGTCATGTTATTTATACATCATTGACTCATGAAACTCTAAGAATATGTATATGGCTCTTCAGATTAAAATAAAACAACCCAACCTAAGGATTTTCCTCATTTGTCAATTAAAAAAACAAAAAACTAGCTTACTTTTTTTATAATTGAGAAAGGAATAATCACATTATTACCATAACTCATCTTTTTAGTTAGCACTCTTTGTTTCAATAATCTTTTAAAATGAATTACATGCATGTAGAAATATACATTTTTCCCAAGAAAGATATAATAATAAATGTTGTATATAATACCTTTCTTTGAATGTCATCAAAGATTTCAGGAGTTGGATCTTCATGATTCAAAGTATCTGCTAATTTTGCTACCAAATAATCATCAACAATAACTCTTGGAGAGGCCTAACAGAGAGAAATAACAGTAGTAATGATCTTTGGAGTTTCTATATATAAGTTAATTCTTAATGGTAGGAGAATTAAATAATGAGGTCGTATTATTGAAAGCAATTGGCAGAAAATTCTTAGTTTGTAAATAACACCTTGACATTTAAAAAGGCTGAAATAAAAGCAAGAACCTTCTCATTGTGTACTATTACACAGCAGACTGGTAGACAAACATAGATTTAGATCTTGACTTTTTGCTGAGAAAGTTACCTCTCACTAGGTTTCACTTACCTAATCTGAAAATGGAAATACTATTATAATATGGTTATTATAAGGATTAAAAGAGATTTACGTAAGGAATATAAGTATAATGCCTGGCACACAGGAAACAGCCATCAGGAGTTAAACATTCAGTATTTAATATAACTGCCAAAAGAATAAGCCATTTGTTCTTATCGTTTAACATTAGATAATCCTTTTGTAAGGCCTTTAAAATACAGTACCCTTATCCTAAATTTGGTTTTATAATGCTGAAGCAACATTCCAGTGTGCTATCGAGGGAAAAAAAACTAAGTTAATTTGTTCTAATAATTTCCATTTCAAAGTGCATAATGTGACAGATACCATACAGAAATACAAAATCTTATGTTCAATGTAAAAAACTACTTTATTGAAAAAATACAAGAAAGCTAGGGATATGGTCATTTTTGGCATGTCAACTTTTGAATTTTTAGTTTTGAAAGCTGAAGTATGTGAGTAAAAAGGATGATACTTTTTCGCTTTTAGAGAAACCAGCAGAAGTATGCATTGTTTAAATAATTTTCTATACTCAACAAAAGAATATCGAATAGAATGGGTAAATCAAGGAGAAAAAGTGGAAGTAAACAGCAGAGTATAAATGTACAGGAAAAGGGGTACACAACTTCTAATGTTCCCTTGATAACTCACAATCTTGTCAGTAAACCCAAGTAAATTGGGTGGTAGTTAGGTTTTTTTGCAGGAGGAGGAGATGGGTGTTATTTGTTGTTTGTGCATGTTAGGATGTGGTGTAGCTGTGTGTGGTATGTGTGTTTTCTCCTGAAACATAAGAATTCAACATCTTCAAGTATGTAACAAAGATTAGAGAGGAACATGATGTTAAATGGTTTGGTCCTTTCATTTACCCTCTGACCTCACTAAACTCAGTTCCTAGGAAATAAGAAGAGGCAAATTTGAAAACAGCATTTTACATTTATTTAGTTTAATTTTTTCTATAATATAAGAAACAGAGTTGAATTAAGCCTCATCCTTAGTATATGTGTGACCAATAATTTTGAAGAGTTACCATGGGACACAACTAAGCAGAATCCCTACTCAAAAAAAGTAATATACATGAAATATTTACACATACTTTTTACTATTTTAACATAAAAATACAAAAATGGGTGTTATCTCCAAATGATCTACTAATCTGTGTTCTTCACTATTACACACATGTGGTTATTTAAACAAAACAATAACAGTAGCTGTTAACATGGGCAATTAGTCATTAGTAGGGCTAATTAAACAAATAACATGTTTGAAAAAATGTAACAGTACATTTATTTGTATCTGTCTTCCAAAACGGCAATTTGCTTTTAACTATTAGATATTTAGATATTTAAATATAAGCTATATTATTGTGTATTCATAAGACATAAATGTAAATTCTTTATAAGATTATACATACAATAGACTAATTAAACATATTATCTATATTTAAGAAAAAATAACAATTACTTTCTTTTTAGTCCATGATCCCATAGGATATTTTTACTTTTTGTTTCCTTTATTAACTATACTTCTCCGATTGCCTGGAGGCTTTAGACATCCTTTTTTTTTTAACACAGTGGTATAACTGAATATAATCAATGAAATCCACTTTGACTTTCAACTCTGATCTTAAGCTTACATCATACTTATTTCTCTTATCAGTCCAATGTGATGACATCAATTTAAATACACTTTCAATAAAATCATTTAGGCACAGAATATGAGATTTTACTTACAAAAAAACGGCAGGTTTTTAGACCTGTGGGGATCTGTTTCCAGCTCTCCAAAGATGTCTACCACTTTCTATCTACTGGCTTGTCTGGTAGACCAGCTGTTTGTCAGTCAGGACCTTTGTATCTATTAATTCATCATAGGCTACCCAGGTCTAAAATGCCCATTTAAAAATACTTCAAAGCATAATGGATGTCATCATAAGTTAAATCTTTTTCTCAAGGAAAATGGTTTTAAGACACACAGATCATTTAAACTTGTCAGAGTGAAGGTGGATTCCAAACAAACTAGTTTTAGTAAAAAAATTAAGAAAATTCTGTTTAAGCTGGGTATCTTTTTCTGGTGATATTTTTTGAGTTCTCAATAGTCTTAATGCTAAAAAATTAGTCCTTTTTTTCACAGAATGCGTTTTTGTTATAGCTTACATATAAACAATTCAAGTCAGTCCATCTTTCCCAAAGTTCCTTTTAACATCTCCGAAGATTATTCAACAATTTTGGAGAGAAAAAATATAGAATTTTCTGTTTACTGTAATTCTTTTCATCAAATTCATTTCCAATGTATTTTTAAATTAGGGGACATTATTCTTGTCCCTTTCTTTGAAAATATGGATTCACTGAAGGCCAATACTTTAGCATCTTTACTATAGCTGGCAACAAAAGCCATCTTGAAGTCAAACGTCTAAAAAATTATCTCCTTATGGTTTTTTTTTTTGGTATCATTAATCTACACTTACATGTGCAACATTACGGTTGCTAAACTCCCCACTTCATCAGGTCCCGACCACTTACCCAATTACAGTCACTGTCCATCAGTGTAGTGAGATGCTATAGCATCACTACTTGTCTTCTCTGAGTTGTACAGCCCTCCCCGCGCCCCCCTAACATTATGTCTGCTAATCATAAAGCCCCTTTTTCCCTTGTCCTTGCCTTCCCACCCCTCCTCCTCAGTCCCTCTCCCTTTAGTAACTATTAGTCCATTCTTGGGTTCTGTGAGTCTGCTGCTGTTTCGTTCTTTCAGTTTTTTTCTTTGCTCTTATACTCCACAGATGAGTGAAATCATGTGATACTTGTATTTTTCGGCTTGGCATATTTCACTGAGCATAATACCCTCTAGCTCCATCCATGTTGATGCAAATGGTAGGATTTGTTTTCTTCTTATGGCAGAATAATATTCCATTGTGTATATGTACCACATCTTCCTTATCCATTCATCAACTGATGGACACTTAGGTTGCTTCCATGTCTGGGCTATTGAAAATAGTGCTGCAATAAACATACGGGTGCATCAGTCTTTTTCAAACTGGGCTGCTGCATTCTTAGGGTAAATTCCTAGGAGTGGGATTCCTGGGTCAAATGGTATTTCTATTTTGAGTTTTCTGAGGAACCTCCATACTGCACTCCACAATGGTTGAACTAATTTGCATTCCCACCAGCAGTGTAGGAGGGTTCCCTCTTATCCACATCCTCGCCAACATTTGTTGTTGTTTGTGTTTGGGATGTTGGACATCCTTACTGGTATGAGGTGATAGCTCATTGTGGTCATAATTTGCATTTCTCTGATGATTAGCGATGTGGAGCATCTTTTCATGTGCCTGTTGGCCATCTGAATTTCTTCTTTGGAGAAGTGTCTATTCATGTCCTCTGCCCATTTCTTAATTGGATTATTTGCTTTTTGTTTGTTGAGGTGCGTGAGTTCTTTATATATTTTGGGTATCAACCCCTTATAGGATGCGTCATTTATGAATATATTCTCCCATACTGTAGGATGTCTTTTGTTCTACTAATGGTGTCCTTTGCTGTACAGAAGCTTTTCAGCTTGATATAGTCCCACTTGTTCATTTTTGCTTTTGCTTCCCTTGCCTGGGGAGATATGTTCATGAAAAAGTCACTCATGTTTACGCCCAAAAGATTTTTGCCTATGTTTTTTTCTAAGAGTTTTATGGTTTCATGACTTATATTCAGGTCTCTGATCCATTTTGAGTGTACTTTTGTAAATGAGGTTAGACAGTAGACAAGTTTCATTCTCTTACATGAAGCTGTCCAGTTTTGCCAACACCAGCTGGTGAAGAGGCTGTCATCTCCCCATTGTATTTCCATGGCTCTTTTATCATATATTAATTGAACATATATCTATGGATTAATGTTTGGATTTTCTATTCTGTTGCACTGGTCTGTGGGTCTGTTCTTGTGCCAATACCAAATTGTCTTGATTACTGAAGCTATGTTGTAGAGCATGAAGTCAGGGAGCGTAATTCCCCGTTTTATTCTTGCTTCTCAGGATTGCTTTGGCTATTCAGGGTCTTTGGTGGTTCCACATGAATTTTAGAATTATTTGTTCCAGTTCATTAAAGAATGTTGTTGGTATTTCATAGGGATTGCATTGAATCTGTAGATTGCTTTAGGTAGTATAGCCATTTTGACAATATTTATTCTTCCTATCCAAGAGCATGGGATGAATTTCCATTTGTTAGTGTCCTCTTTAATTTCTCTTAAGACTGTCTTGTAGTTTTCAGGGTACAGGTCTTTCACTGCCTTCGTTAGATTTATTCCTAGGTATTTTATTCGTTTGGATGCGACTGTGAATGGAATTATTTCCTGATTTCTCTTTCTGCTAGTTGATCTTTAGTGTATAGGAAAGCAACAGATTTCTGTGTGTTAATTTTGTATCCTGCAACTTTGCTGAATTCAGATATTAGGTCTAGTAGTTTACGAATGGAGTCTTTAGGGTTTTTTATGTGAAATATCATGTCATCTACAAATAGTGACAATTTGACTTCTTCTTTACCAATCTGGATGCCTTGTATTTTTTGTTTTGTCTGATTGCCGTGGCTAGGACCTCCAGTACTATGTTGAATAACAGTGGGGAGAGTGGGCATCCCTGTCTTGTTCCCAATCTTAGATGAAAAGCTTTCAGCTTCTTCTTGTTAAGTATGATGTTGGCTGTGGGATTGTCATATATGGCCTTTAGTACATTGAGGTACTTGCCCTCTATACTCATTTTGTTGAGAGTTTTTATCATGAATGGATGTTGAATTTTGTCAAATGCTTTTTCACCATCTATGGAGATGATCATGTGGTTTTTGTTCTTCTTGTTGCTGATGTGGTGGATGATGTTGATGGATTTTCGAATGATGTACCATCCTTGCATCCCTGAGATGAATCCCACTTGATCATGGTGTATGATCTCCTTAATGTATTTTTGAATTCGGTTTTCTAATATTTTGTTGAGTGTTTTTACATCTATGTTCATCAGGGATATTGGTCTGTAACTTTTTTTTTTGGTGAGATCTTTGCCTGGGTTTGGTATAAGAGTGATGCTGGCTTCCTAAAATGAGTTTGGAAGTATTCCCTCGTCTTCTATTTTATGGAAAACATTAAGGAGAATGGGCATTATTTCTTCTCTATATGTCTGATAAAATTCAGAGGTGAATCCATTTGGCCCAGGCATTTTGTTCTTAGGTAGTTTTTTGATTACAGATTCAATTTCTTTGCTGGTAATTGATCTGTTTAGGTTTTCTGTTTCTTGCTTGGTCAGTTTTGGAAGGCTGTATTTTTCTAAGAGGTTGCCTATTTCTTCTAGGTTTTCCAGCTTGTTAGCATATAGATTTTCATAGTATTCTCTTATAATTCTTTGTATTTCTGTAGGGTCCATCATGATTTTTCCTTTCTCATTTCTGATTGTGTTTATGTGTGTAGATTCTCTTTTCCTCTTAATAACTCTGGCTAGGGGTTTATCTATTTTGTTTATTTTTTCAAAGAACCAGCTCTTGGTTTCATTGATTTTTTCTAGTTTTATTCTTCTCAATTTTATTTATTTCTTCTTAAATCTTTATTATGTCTCTCCTTCTGGTGACTTTGGGCCTCATTTGTTCTTTTACCAGTTTCAGTAATTGTGTCTTTAGACTATTCATTTGGGATTGTTCTTCCTTCTTTAAGTAGGCCTGGATTGCAATATACTTTCCTCTTAGAACTGCCTTTGCTGCGTCCGTCCCAGAGGTTGCGGCTTTGTGTTGTTGTTGTCATTTGTCTCCATATATTGTTTGATCTCTGTTTTAATTTGGTCATTGACCCACTGATTATTTAGGAGCATGTTATTAAGCCTCCATGTACTTGTGAGCCCTTTTGTTTTCTTTGTACAATTTATTTCTAGTTTTATACCTTTGTGATCTGAGAAGTTGGTTGGTAGAATTTCAGTATTTTTGAAATTACTGAGGTTCTTTTTGTGGCCTAGTATGTGGTCTATTCTGGAAAATGTTCCATGTGCACTTGAGAAAAATGTGTATCCTGTTGCTTTTGGGTGTAGAGTTCTGTAGATGTCTGTTAGGTCCATCTGTTCTAGTGTGTTGTTCAGTGCCTCTGTGTCTTTACTTATTTTCTGTCTGGTTGATCTGTCCTTTGGAGTGAGTGGTGTGTTGAAGCCTCCTAAAATGAATGCATTGCTGTCTATTTCCTCCTTTAATTCTGTTTGTATTTATTTCACATGTCGGAGCTCCTGTGTTGGGTGCATATATATTTATAATGGTTATATACTCTTGTTGGATTGACCCCTTTATCATTATGTAATGTCCTTCTTTATCTCTTGCTACTTTCTTTGTTTTGATGTCTATTTTGTCTGATACAAGTACTGCAACACCTGCTTTTTTCTCTTTGTTGTTTGCATAAAATATCTTTTTCCATCCCTTCATTTTTAGTCTGTGTATACCTTTGGGTTTGAGGTGAGTCTCTTGTAAACACCATATAGATGGGTCTTGCTTTTTTATCCATTCTATTACTCTGTGTCTTTTGATTGGTGTGTTCAGTCCATTTACATTTAGGGTGATTATCAATAGATATGTACTTATTGCCATTGCTGGCTTTAGATTCGTTGTTACCATACGTTCAAGGGTAGCTTCTTTACTATCTAACAGTCTAACTTAACTCTCTTGTTAAGCTATTATAAACACAGTCTGATGGTTCTTTATTTCTCTCTTCTTCTTATTCCTCCTCCATTCTTTATATACTAGGTGTTTTACTCTGTACTCTTTCACATTTCCTTTGACTTTTTTTGTGGATAGTTGATTTTACTTTTTGCCTTTAGTTAGTATTTGGATGGTCTGCTTTCTTTGCTATAATTTTATTTTCTCTGGTAACATCTTTTTAGCCTTAAGCGTGCTTCCATCTACAGAAGTCTCTTTAAGATATCCTGTAGAGGTGATTTGTGGGAGGCAAATTCCCTCACCTTTCGCTTGTCTGGGAATTGTTTAATTCCTCCCTAAAATTTAAATGATAATTATGCTGGATACAGTATTCTTGGTTCAAGGCGCTTCTGTTTCATTACATTAAATATATCATGCCATTCTCTTCTGGCCTGTAAGCTTTCTGTTGAGAAGTCTGATGATAGTCTGCTGGGTTTTCCTTTGTAAGTGATCTTTTTTCTCTGTCTAGCTGCCTTTAATACTCAGTCCTTATCTTTGATCTGTGCCATTTTAATTATTATGTGTCTTGGTGTTGTCTTCCTTGGGTCCCTTGTGTTGGGAGATCTGTGGGCTTCCGTGGACTGAGAAACTATTTCCTTCCCTAGCTTGGGTAAGTTTTCTGCAATAATTTCTTCAAAGACACTTTCTACCCCTTTTTCTCTCTTCTTCTTCTTCTGGTACTCCTATAATGCGAATATTGTTCCGTTTGGATTGGTCACACAGTTCTCTTAATATTCTTTCATTCTTAGAGATCCTTTTATCTCTCTCTGCTTCAGCTTCTCTGTATTCCTGTTCTCTGACTTCTATTCCATTAACAGTCTCTTGCACCTCGTCATTCTGCTCTTAAGCCCGTCGATAGCTTGTCTGATTTCTGCACTGTCTTTCCTCATTTCCTCCCTTAGCTCTTGCATATTTCTCTGTAGGGTCCATCAGCATGGTTATGACTTTTATTCTGAATTCTTTTTCAGGAAGATTGTATAAATCTATCCCATCAGGGCCTCTCTCTGGGGTTGTCTGGGTAATCTTTGTCTGTACCATATTCCTCTGTCTTTTCATGGTGATAGAAGTGGTCGCTGGTAGGTGCCACGTGTGTCAGCTGGGAGAGCAAAGTCCCTTCCTGCTTGTTGTTCTCCTTGCCCTTCTCCGTGCCCTGAACTGATTTCTCGTCCACCAGGAGGCAGTCTCTGGGATAATCCCTGGAGCTGCCTGTGTGCAGCATCGCCCTCAGCCTAGCCTATAGCACTGCGAGGGTTTGAAATCTCGCTGGGTGCCTTCTCGTCCCCTTGGTGCTTTCCAACCCTTGATGCGGGTTCTGGGGTCCTTCCCGCTTAGCTGCACGCCTGCTGGAAGTAGATTGTGAGGATGCTGTGGGCGGGCTTGCTCCTCCGCTATTCCACAGCAGTGGAGGCTCCCAGACCCTTTGCAGCGCTGGCCCGGGGTGGGGGGTGCAGGGAGGGGACACGAATGGGAGGCTGCTGATCAGTGTGGGAAGCCTCGGCACGGCTACTTTGCCCAGCCACTGTCTAGGGGGTCCGAAATTCCCCAAGACTTCCAGCCTGCTGGGCTGACTGCACTGGGACGATTTTGTTCCGCTGTTGGGCCCTTGTCTCTTTAAGAGTTTAACCAAACCAAACCAAACCAAACAAAACAAAAACAACAACAAAAAAAAAGCACCCATTTTTCTTTTGTTCCGGGGAGCTGGCTGAGGGGACCCACTTGTTGTCTCCGTCTCAGATCCTGCACTTCTGTTTCTCTAATCTCTGATACACCACGTGATGTGTGTCAGTGCTCCTGGCACAGATCACCAGGGGTGGTTATTTGGCAGACCTGTGCTTCCACTCACTCCCCGCTCTGAATCTTTTCCTCCTGCTGGTGCGCTTGGGTGGGGGAGTGCTCAGGTCGCCGGGTCGCAGCTTTGTATTTTACCTGCTTCATGAGGCACTGAGTTCTCGCACGTGTAGCTGTAGCCTGGCTGTTGTACTGTATCTTCTGTTCTCTTTTTTAGAAATAGTTGTATTTGTTGTATTTTCACAAATATATATGTTTTTTGGAGGAGATTTCCGCCGCCCTGCTCACGCCATCATCTTCCCAGAATTCCCTCCCAACATTGTTATAATGTCAAAAATCTGAGTATTTCTACACGGTTTGAAGAAAATAAAAAATTGACCAAAAATTTACATTATGAAAACCTCAGTATCGCAGATGAGCAAACCATATCCCCTTTGAGAACTGCTGTATAGAAGGAACACATGAATTTAGCAGGTATGGTCTTTTCATTTTCTTTGGTAAGAAGTTTATGGACTGAGTGGAATTTGTTAAAATTTACTTTTGCACTGTCTGCCAATATGCAGATAGATAAGCAAAGTTTGTTTTATGTTTTCTGCAGTTTATTAAAATCGTAGACATCAAGAAGATATCTAAAACTCCATTCTCTCAAAGTACATGGGAACTATGGGACATGAACTCTTGATGCCACAATTTGATATAAAATAATATACTATAGAAAGCATGATTGCTTGTATGATCTAACAGAATAGGCTCTCAACTTTAAAGGACCATAACATCTGTTATCAAAATTTCCTAATTTACCCACAGGATATTTCAGTTGAAACTTCTAAATCATGAAATGCAACTCTATCAGTTTTACAAAGTAAACAAAGGAAAGAAAGTCAGGCCAATGTGTGTTCATTTGTGTAGTATGCCCAGGCTAATTCAACAGCCACTATTTTCAACTGATCACTGAGATCTTTTGGGAGATAAAAAAAGGAGTTCTTATTAACTTAAAAGTACTTGTAATATTCGGTCTCCACATTTGCTTTCCTATCCCATTCTCCAACATGACCAATTCCAAAGTGCTTTTTGCACATTGTGCAGTACACTCTACTTCAGTTAGTTACTCTTGCTATAACCCAGCTGTATGGATCTATATGTATTATATGTACATCAGTAGAATAACCAGTCATTCATTTAGTCATCTTTTTCGGTCATGTCTGGGTCATGCTGGTGTTGGTATTGCAATCATTCCCATTTTCACTGTCTAAACTTTTACAAAAAATGGTTACAATATTCACAATGTGCCCTATCACAAAACAAAGCAGAGAATGGGAAAAGTGAAAGATGGACTGTTAACACATGGTAACAACGAACTAAAACTGTAATGAGAGTGATACAGCATGGAGAATCCATTACTGCGAAGAGCAAATTATAGTTCCCAACATTTAAAGACCAAGGGAAAAACAGCAATTACTGCAAAAGATAAATAATCCATGCCCAAATCATTTAACACTACAAACTTGTTGCCTTCAGACATTAGTTCTAGAATCACAGTATAGGTTTTGTAGTTTTCCTCAACCTTCTGCATCCATTGCTAAAATCTGGGACTTTCTGTTTCCTGGGGAAGGGTATCCCAAGACACAGGATGTTTGTCAATACTGAAAAGAGAAATTACCTTCAAAAGAGTAATAGTGAAATTAATTCATGGCTGATTTTCCAAAGGAAAAAAAATGAGAACCAGAAAATAATGAAAAGGTATCTTTAAAATGTTGAGAGAAACTGACTTAAATAATTATTAATTTTCTGATTCTTCCAGTGTCATTGTAATCTATACTACTGGACTAGAAAAGAACTTACTTTACAACTTACTTAAAGAACTAACATGAATAATGATCAAGTGGGATTCATCCCAGGGATGCAAAGATGGTACAACATTAGAAAATCCATGAACATCATCCACCATATCAACAAACAGAAGGACAAAAACCACATGATTATCACCATAGATGCTGAAAAAGCATTCAACAAAATTCAACATCCATTCATGATAAAAACTCTCAGCAAAATGGGTATAGAGGGCAAGTACCTCAACATAATAAAGGCCATATATAACAAACCCACAGCCAACATTATACTTAACAGCGACAAGATGAAAGCTTTCCTTTAAGATCGGAAACAAGACAAGGATGCCCACTATCCCCACTTCTATTCAACATAGTTCTGGAGGTCTTAGCCATGGCAATCAGACAACACAAAGAAATAAAAGGCATCCAGATTGGTAAGGAAGAAGTTAAACTGTCCCTGTTGGCAGATGACATGATATTGTACAGAAAAAAACATAAGGAATCCACTCTAAAACTACTAGCTCTAATATCTGAATTCAGCAAAGTTGCAGGATACGAAATTAATACACAGAAATCTGTTGCATTCCTATACACTAACAATGAACTAGCAGAGAGAGAAATCAGGAAAACAATTCCATTCACAATTGCATCAAAAAGAATAAAATACCTAGGAAAAAATGTAACCAAGGAAGTGAAAGACCTATACTCTGAAAACTACAAGACACTCATGAGAGAAATTAAAGAAGATACCAATAAATGGAAACACATCCTGTGCTCATGGATAAGAAGAATTAATATTGTCAAAATGGCCATCCTGCCTAAAGCAATCTACAGATTCAATGCAATCCTTATCAAAATACCAACATCATTCTTCAATGAACTAGAGCAAATAGCTCTAAAATTCATATGAAACCACAAAAAAACCCAAATAGCCAAAGCAATCCTGAGAAGGAAGAATAAGAAAGGGGGAATTATGCTCCCTGACTTCAAGCTCTACTATAAAGCCACAGTAATCAAGACAATTTGGTATTGGCACAAGAACAGACCCATAGACCAGTGGAAAAGAATAGAGTGCCCAGATATAAACCCAAGCATATATGGTCAATTAATATACGATAAAGGAGCCATGGATATACAATGGGAAGATGACAGCCTCTTCAACAGCTGGTGTTGGAAAAACTGGACAGCTACATGGAAGAGAATGAAACTGGATTACTGTCTAACCCCATACACAAAAGTAAACTCAAAATGGATCAAAGACCTGAATGTTAAGTCATGAAACCATAAAACTCTTAGAAAAAAACATAGGCAAAAATCTCTTGAACATAAACATGAGCAGCTTCTTCATGAACATATCTCTCCAGGCAAGGGAAACAAAAGCAAAAGTGAACAAGTGGGACTATATGAAACTAAAAAGCTTCTGTACAGCAAAGGACACCATCAGTAGAACAAAAAGACATCCTATATATTCATAAATGACAAATCTGATAAGGGGTTGACATCCAAATTATACAAAGAGCTCACATACCTCAACAAACAAAAAGCAAATAAGCCAATTAAAAAATGGGCAGAGGATCTGAACAGACACTTCTCCAAAGAAGAAATTCAGATGGCCAACAGGCACATGAAAAGACGCTCCACATTCCTAATCATCAGAGAAATGAAAATTAAAACCACAATGAGATATCGCCTCACACCGGTTAAGATGGCCAACATCCAAAGACAAAAAACAACAAATGTTGGCAAGGATGTGGAGAAAGGGGAACCCTCCTACACTGCTGGTGGGAATGTAAAATAGTTCAACCACTGTGGAAAGCAGTATGGAGGTTCCTCAAAAAACTCAAAATAGAGATACCATTTGACCCAGGAATTCCACTCCTAGGAATTTACCCTAAGAATGCAGCAGCCCAGTTTGAAAAAGATATATGCACCCCTATGTTTATCGCAGCACTATTTACAACAGCCAGGAAATGGAAGCAACCTAAGTGTCCATCAGTAGATGAATGGATAAGGAAGATGTGGTACATATACACAATGGAATAGTATTCAGCCATAAGAAGAAAACAAATCCTACCATTTGCAACAACATGGATGTACCTAGAGGATATTTTGCTTAGAGAAATAAGCCAGGCAGAGAAAGACAAGTATCAAATGATTTCAGTCATCTGTGGAGTATAAGAACAAAGAAAAACTGAAGGAAAAAAAGAGCAGCAGACTCACAGAACCCAAGAATGGACTAACTGTTACCAAAGGGAAAGGGATTGGGAGGATGGGTGAGAAGGGAGGGGTATGGGGGAAAAGGTCATTACGATTAGCACGTATAATGTAGGGGGGGAGGGACATGGGGAAGGCATAACACAGAGAAGACAAGTAGTGATTCTATAGTATCTTACTATGCTGATGGACAGTGACTGTAATGGTGTATGTGGTGGGGACTTGATTATACGGGGAGTCTAGTAACCATAATGTTGTTCATGTAATTGTACATTAATGATAGCAAAAAAAAAAAGAACATGAAAAAGATATACATATGCCCTGACAACGTGTTTCAAATGGCAGAAATTCTTGAGTATGTGCAGGAATGAAGAAACATGAATAATATTCAGAGCAGCAGTGTTAATAGGAAAGAAATGGAAACAAACCACCTGCTCATAAACATTATCAAAGGTAAATAAACTTAAATATCTCGCAATGAAATACTTCAGTGAAAATGAACTACCCTGCATGAATTAACATGTATGGATTTCAATACAATAGTGAGGGGGAAAAAGCAACATATATATATATATATCATTCCATTTATATAAAACTTAAAAGGAAAGTTAAGCAATATATTGTTTAGAACACTTATGTATAGTGAAACTGTACAGGAAAGCAAGTGAGTAATTTCGGGAAACTGGCTTCATCAGAAAATCAGGAAACATTTGAACAATACAGGTGAGGAGAGGTGAAAATCATATAGGGATCTTCAAAGTATAGTAAATGTTTTCTTATGCTCAATGAAGTACATAAAGGTGTCTGTTATTCTATTTCTTAAAACTGCATTCTTCTAAGTATATTTCATAAGACAAAAATGTAATCAAATGCACTAGTTAGCAGTGTTCAAATATTATTCATGCTTATATTTCAAATATAATTTTTGTGCTAAGTATAAATTAAAAGGTATTATAGCATACCCACTAAAAATAATGGAGTATGAATACTTCTGAATCCTGAGGATTTTGTGTCCACATTCATGAGGAATATTGGTCTGCAGTTTTCTAAATATCTTTGTCTAGCTTCGATCAGAATGATATTGGCCTCATAAAATGGATTAGAAATTCTTTTTTTCTCTATTTTTGGGAATAGTTTGAAATATTGGTATTATTTCTTCTTGAAATGTTTGACAGAATTCACCAGTGAAACCATCTACATATGGTTTGTCTGAGATAATTTTTAATTACTAATTAAATTTGTTATATTTTCTATTTCTTCTTGAGTCAGTTTGGCAATTTGTGTCTTTCCATCAATCTATCCATTTCATCTAAATTGTCTAATTTGTTCTCATAAAGTTGTTTAAAATATTTGCTTGTAGTCATTTTAATTTCCATAGGGTTGGTGATGAGTCCTTTCATTCATGATTTTGTGCCTTTCTTTCCTCTTGGCCAATCTAGCTAAAAGTTTTTCAATTCTATTTTCCTTTTCAAAGAACCAATTTTTACTTTCATTGCCTTTCACTGTTATTTTTCTGTTTTCTCTTTAACTCATTTCCATTCTTACCTTTACTGTTTCTTTCCTTCAGTGTACCTTGAGTTTATTTTACTTTTCTTTTCCTAGATTTTTAAGGTGAAAACATAGACTGTCGGAGATGTTTCTTCTTTTCTAATTAGGCATTTTAAAGGTCCATGGTTCCCTCTAAGCACTGCTTAGTTACATCCCACAAATTTTGATACATTGTTTTCATTTTCATTCAATTCAAAATGCTAATTTCCTTCTGATTTCTTTTTGACCTAGAGACTATTTAGAAGTGTGCTGTTTAATTTTCAAATATTTACAGATTTATCAAAATCCTTTGTTGTTGATTTCTATTGATTGTATTACAAGAAAAGGATATACTTTGTATGATTTCAATACTTTTATTTAAATTGAGAGTTGTTTTATATAGCCTAGCATAAGGTCTATCCTAGAGAATGTTCCAGGTTTGCCAGAAAATAATGTGGACTCTGCTGTTGTCAGAGGAAGTATTGTACAGATATGTTAGGTCTCACTGGTTTAAGGTTTTTCAATTCCTGAATATCCTTGGTCATTTTCTAGCTGTTCTATTGAGAGTCGGTTGAAGTCCAACTATTAGCCCTGAATTGTCTATTTCTCTCTTCCATTTTGTCAGTTTTTGTTTCATGTATGTGGAGTCTTTGTTATGTTTATAATTATTTTATCATCCTGATCAACTAAGCCCTTTTATTATTATAAAATGCTCCTTTTTCTCTAGTAACAACTTTTGTCTTAAAACCAAATGCCTAATATTAATATAGCCACTCCAGTTCTGTCTCGGTTACTATTTGCATGGTTTATCTTTTTTCATCATTTTACTTTCATCGTATTTTGTTTCTGAATCTAAAGTGTGTATGATCTTGAATATTGACTTTGTCGTTTAATGTATGACCATGGCCAAGTACATTCATTTTTCTGAACATCAGTTTCTTCACCTATAAAGTGAGGATAATACACAGTAAGACTGTTATCAGGATTAGATGAGCCAATGTTTGCAAGGTAGTTATGCCTAGCACAAGTAATGGATATTTATATTACAAAAATTATTATTAATGATACTGCCAAAGAAAATCAGAAAATAGTAATCAAAATATATCCTCACCTTTTCTGACAGATACTGATCATAAATACCAACAGCAGCTGCTCTTAAAAGACCTTTGGTTTGGTTGCTTTGATGTTTTCCATCTTTCCGATGACTTAATAAAACTTCTAGCTGCTGTTGGGCTGTAACTCGGTAACCTTCCACTGTCATCCAGAAGAAGAGATGTGCTTGACCTCCAGTTTGCTGCATGTAATCTAATAAACAAAATCCATAACAACACTGGTATTAGTATCACACATTTTTGGGTGCATGAGCTGTATAAACAGTAAGTTAAGAAGGATTAAAGTTCCAAATACTTAAAACTCTGCATTTTGGAATTGCTTAGCAAATGCTTGAGATGAAAATAGTTGTATCACAAACTAGTTAAGTGAAAAAGACCAGTTATGAGAGAAACACAAAAGAGAAGCACATACTTTGTTTTTAAAAAATCTCATTTTTCATGTTAAAATCTATAATGGATAAAAATGCTACAGAAGGCTTAATCAGAAATAAACTACTTCACCAATATTCAGCTTCTCTTCTCAATACACATTATTAATCATAATATTAGTATTTCCATAAATATTAAAAATAAGGACTGGGCTCTTTAATAAGCCATGTATTTATGTTTGATCATGAAAATGAAGAAAAGGGAGTTTTGTTGAAAATATCCTCCAGACAAAATCAATTTTGATGTAACATTAATAAAATTAATATTTACATACATGTATCAAAATGGTACAAAAACTAAGTCCATCCCCCATTCATGCATAAAAATGACACAAACAGGTTATATATACCATGTATTCCTGATAAAGAACTCTTTCTCAAATAATTTAAACTCATGGTATTATCTCCTAGGATTTATTTTAAAAACAGGTTAGCAAATGCACATTAGAGTTAAAATAAGCATTTATTTCCTTCAAAACAAAATAAATCTCTACCTCTATGGTTTCCAAAGAAAAGGGAACATTTCAGAGAATGGGGAGTGTAGGAGAGTCAGGCATATCTGGCATACTTAATATTAAATATTTGAAATTTAATAATATTTACAATTATTAAAAATTTCAAGGGCTGTATTATTTTCACAAAATGGATTTACCTACCCATAAAAAATTGTAGTGCAACATTGTCTACAAGAATGCTGTCCAGGGGGACTGTACAAAGTTTCCCAAAGTTCGCTGCCAGTTTCACAGTATTTATTTCCTACAAATAAAAGTGAATGTAGGTTAATATTTCATCTAGTAATTCACTAGTTTAAAGATCTTAACACAGATGTAAAAAAATTTTAAATAGAATAAAAACAAAATTTTCCCTTCTTGTACATGTGGGTTCCCAACAAAATATCTCAGTTGAGTGAATTTCCTAGAGTTACTGTAAGAGTTGGTTCAGTAAAATTACATTAGAAGCATGATAAGTGTTCATTTCTTCCAATACAAAATAAAGTTAAATGACTATATTTTTAAGTATTCTCTATCTCTACATATTCCAAATATAAGTGAACATTTTAGGGGCTGGCTAAAAGGGATGTTTGGAATGCTTAGTATGTCCAGGAACAAACAAATTCCAACATTTTCAACATTTTCGAGTATAGATTAAAGTTTACCTACTGGGAAAACAACATTCCCAGAGAGTAATTTTGCTCCTAAGAGAGTAAAAACTCTAGTTTTTATAGAAAATGTATTTCTTTTAGACTAAATAATAAATTATATTTTTTTTTTCAAAGAAATATACTTTTCAGTGTAACAGAGCAAGGTAACTACCTACATATGAAAAAATATAAGTTCAAAATTTAGAGAATCTATGTATCAAGCACTGTGCTATGTACATTACACACATTACTCCATCTATTCTCCACAGCAATACTACTGGATAAATATCACAAATTCCACTTAACAGATAAGAAAGCTAAAGATCAGAAAGCTTGCCTTTGATCAAGGCTAGAAAGAATGAGTCAGTGTTTTCACTGGCTGCTGCCCTTTCCTTTAAAACTCATGATGTTTCTGTGACTACTTAAACCAGCTTCTCTGTATTCTCAACTCTGTATCTCACAACCCTCTATTAAAAAGGAAGATAAGCAAGTTTCCTGAAAGTTAGGGTGCATAGGAGGTTCATAAAAGATAAGGGATGTAATTTGAAAAAAGGAAGAAAAACCTTTCTCTGTAATTAGTATCTCCCTTCACAGAAGTACTGAATAATAAAAATAACAGATAACTGACTTAAAATGTCTGGCAGAAAGCAACCTGTGCCAGCACATGATTCTCCTATCTAAGTCTTCCTTCTTCAAATTTTATCACCTCTTTCTCCTACCCAACAGCAGCTCCACAGGTATGGGATGTGGAAAAGTATTCACTATAACTTTATTTGTAATAAAAAGGATAAAGGATTTTCTAAGATTTCAAGGTAAGCAGTATGGTTGAAAAACTCTGTCTCTGTAGGGATTTTGAGTTTTCTTCCAAAAGAAACCACTATATGACCTGAGCTATTAAAAAGGCAAAGCTTGATATTCAAAATAGCATCGGCAGGCTTCCAAACAAGGTGTCTTAAAGTTTCAAAGTATTTATTTAATATCAAAACACATCTGGGTAAATAGACTTTAAATATGATGTTGAAGGATCACTAACACTGTAAGCAAGCAGCTAGTTAGAGAAACAAGCACAAGTGAAACCATATCATTCTTCTCTTCTGAATTCACATGGGTATCAGTATAGAAACTAATTTTAAAACACAATTAACTGAAATACAGACATACATTCACATGCATACATGTATATGACGAATGTGGGACCTCAGGTAATGTGTTATAATTCCTCTAATATACTCAACTCTTAACATTTTTAAAAATAAGTCTTCCATTCCCTAAAGAATTTAAATACACTGCAAAATTACACTAGAGAGTCACCAATAAATTTCCAAAATAGAAAACCAGTGCAAAAAAAGGTGGCTACATGAAAAACTAAAGGTAGTAAAAAATGCTTCTTTTCTCTCTCAAAGCCCCACGTTTCTATTCTCCTTTATACTTAAACTACAAACAGCTACTTATAACCACTGTTTATAATACATCTCTTCCCATTTTCTCCTAGACTGACTCCATTCAGGGTTTCTCTCCACTACTCCACCAAAATGCCATCATTAGATCGGCAATAATCCCCTTGTGACAAATCCATGGTCAGTTACAATTCTTCATCTTACTCAATTTACTAGTCTTTAACATACCTACACCTGTACTTTTTAAAACACTTTCTACACTTAGCTTCTAAAATCATATTCCCAGGTTTTCCATGAATCTCATCAGCCACTAAGTTTGTTTCTCTGGCTATATCTTCCATTTAGTTTTAAATTCTAGTAACCATGTGCCTCAGGACTAAATTCTTGGTATCTTCTCACACTCACTCTTTTAGGTAACCTCATCTAATCTCTTAACTTTAAATAAACATCTGATAATCCTGAGGATTTTGAGTGTTAGGTCCATCACTAAACTTTCCCTTGAACTAGAGCTTACCAATTTTGCAGCATGTCTACTTGAATGTCGAACAGTGATGCCAAGCTAAAACATCCAAATTTGATTCTTTCTTCCAAACTTCCTCCTCCCTCAGTTTTACCCATTTTAGTAAACAGAGAAACACTATTCATGAAGTTGCTCAGGTCAAAAAGACCTACACATCACCCTTGAGTCCTTTTTTTCTATCTTACCCCACATTTAATCCATTAACAAATCCTATTAGCAGTACATTCAGTCTTAATCCTCACAACCTCCACAGACATCTCTTAATGGACCAAAGCAATAGACTCATAAATGATCTCTCAGTCCCATTCTTGTCCCCACAATTCAACCACAATCTACTTATTACAAAGTAATCATTTTAACTTGTAAGTCAGATCATGTTACTCACCAGTACAAATTTCGAATGGATTCCCATCACAATTAAAAAATTTTTAAATCTTACTATGACTGGTAAAACCATTTATGATCTAACCTCTAAAGTTCCTTTCTGATTTCATTCCTACTACAGTCCTTCTCATTCATTACATACCAACCACACTGACCTCCTCTAACTCACCAAGCACATTGCCATCACAGAGCCTTTGCTTTTGCTCTCACCTCTGCCTGAAAGGTTCTTTAAAAAGAACTCACAGGACTCTCCCATATTACTTAGATCTCTGTATGGTCAAATGTCACCAAATCTCTCAGGACCTACCTAAAATAACTACAGACATTCTCCATCCATGTTGCTTTAATTATTTTTTCATATATTACTTATATTTTACATTTTTTTTACATTACATATCAATTTATATATTGGTTTATTTTCTGACCCTGCAACTAAAATCTAAGTTCCATGAACAGAGTGATTTTGTCATTAGGTCCATCTAAAATGGCGCCCAATGTAAAAAACTCAGTAAGTGTTGACTTTTGAATAAATAAATAATAAATGAGATGATTAAATAAATCAAGAAATAAAATCTTTAATTACCTGTCTTGCCAATCGGTTTCAGCCCCAGGCAAGTTCGCTATGAATTCAATGTGACCAAAGAAATTGACAGCAAAACGTTCTTAGGGTGAAAGGGTTATACCCAACTTTATTTCCAGGTGGCAGGTCAGTCACTAAAATCCCATTCACTCAGAGCGAGTCTGTATTCAGCAAGCTGGTCTCTGCCTCTGGGCTCCTGTCTGCACAGTCGTCCCGCACAGCCATCTTCTGTGCCTCTCTCCACAGTCATTGTCCTGCACAGCCGTTGTCCCGCACAGCCATCCTCTGGGCCTCTCTGCACAGTCGTCACTCCAGCCTCTGCTCTGCTCTCCTGCAGCCTTGCAGCCGTACCACCGTTGTCGTGCCCAGAGCACTGGGAGGAGCTCTTTATATAGAGTCAACAGCCATGTATTGCCCACAGGTGTGCAGTGAGCCAATCAACCAGGGCCAGATGAGAATCCTGGCCACAGGAACTCTCATTTTATCCACATTCCACCCCTCCAGGATTCTCCCCTCTCAATCTATGTGTCCTTAGTCCTCTGCAGTGGTCCCTGTGCAAGGAAGCTCGAACATTGTTCTCCAGCCTCTCCAGCAAAAAGTCTTGCAGACACACAGGCTGGACTCGTGGCTCTGTCTCTGACCTCTGCCTCTTTAGTCTTAATGGCTTGAACTGCTGCACTGGTTTCAGTTGTTGCCATAGCTCCAGTAAGATCTTATTTGGCTTCCCATTAATTTCCTTCCATCTACTCCTGCCCGTATCAAATCAACCCACATCTGGGTCCTCCTAACCTTCATGGGGCCCTGTAAATTCTACTTGTGAGTAACAGGTCTTATTTCTTTCCGAATTCTTGTTGCTTCAGCCTCTCCTAAGTCTGCTACTTGTACGTGTCACCTCACTTATGGGATGCCCTAAGTGAGGGGAAAGAATGGCCACTAGAGACCCAAAGAGGGATGTAGGAGCCATCTGAAGTACAATATTTCTCATCCCAGTACTGAAAATCTCTTCATCTGGGCCATAATTCTCTGGACTATATAGATGGCATTTCTCATGCCTAGCTCTCGTAGCACCTGTTGGAGTTCGGCATATGTCTGCCATCTAACAGGAGAGGATGGTAGATCACCTGGATTGGGCCGCACAGCACGAAGTGCAGCCATAAGCCAATTGAGGAGGGAGTGACTCCCTGGGGTCTGATGTGCATTTTGTAATCGCTGCCTCAAGGCAGGCTGCACTGTCAGGGAAGGCAGCTTTCCCATCTCTGACCCTGGTAGAACAATTCCATCCACCCCTAAGTCACAGACGCAGGAGCCAAGCTGATATTGACTCCAAGGGCTTCTGCCTAAACCGGGAGCCCAAATCCACCAGCTTAGCCTGAGTATAGGGGCGGACCATAGAATGCTCCATGACCTGGGGAGGGGGCTGCTCCTCTCCTTGGGGAACTTTCAGCTGCTGGGTCTTTATTTTCTTTACAACCACTGGGCATGCTTTCAATACAGGAGGTGCCAGTGCCTCTGGCATCACCCCTTCGTCTTTCTCCAGCTCCTCCATTTCTGGGGCTGATGGCACCTTTCTCTCCCCTCCCCCGAGTGCCTCCTCTGCTACAACCTTTACCTTTTCTACTGTACCTCACAGCAATGCTACCTCAGTCTTCAGAAGGTCTCTTACCTTCAGCTCAATGCTTCGCAGCTGATGTTCTTGTACCACCTCTGCCTGTGGTTCCCTCAGAAGTTTGTCTTTTTCCTTGATGGCCTCTTCCTCCTTCAGAGCACCTGGCAGCGCTGCCGTCTCGTCTCCAATGGCACCTTGCTGCCGGTGCTCTTGTATCAATGCCATCTCTTTCTTCAGGAAATCCACAAAAGTGCAGCTCATGTTCTCGTGCCACCTCCTCTTGCATCAATGCCATTTCTCTCCTCAGGGAATCTACAGAAGTTTGTAGCTCATGTTCTCATGCTGCCTCTTGCATCAATGCCATTTCCCTCCTCAGGGAATCCACAAAAGTTTGCAGCTTGTGTTCCCGTGCCGCTATTTCCTGGGTCTCCTCTGTACACTTTTTTAATACTGTGAGAAGCAGCCAACCTACAGTCCCCGCTGCCTCACGGGCACTCTGCTTCTCAAAGGATCTGCTTACTATACCAAGGGCCACCCCTACTGCCTCAGGTGTCACCTCCACTTGCCTCGAGTCCTGGGGTAGGGCCCAGGTCTCTAGGAGGCAAGCCACATCAGACCACATACCCATTGGAGGACGATCTGATCCTCTGTTTCCCCATTCACAGGGGCAGATACTGAAGCACCCCGCCCATAAGGGCAGCTTGCCTTTTTCCTTGGTCAACAAGGAATCCTGCTGACTTTCCCCAATTGTCTTGCCAATGGGTTTCAGCCCCGGCCAAGTTCGCTATGAATTCAATGTGACCAAAGAAATTGACAGCAAAACGTTCCTGGGGTGAAAGGGTTATACCCAACTTTATTTCCAGGTGGCAGGTCAGTCACTAAAATCCCATTCACTCAGCGAGTCTGTATGCAGCAAGCCTGTCTCTGCCTCTGGGCTCCTCTGTCTGCACAGTTGTCCCACACAGCCGTCCTCTGGGCCTCTCTACACAGTCGTTGTCCTGCACAGCTGGCCTCTGGGCCTCTGTCCTCGGCGTTGCCACCACTCCAGCCTCTGCTCTGCTCTCCTGCAGCCTTGCAGCTGTACCACCATGTGGCGCCCAGAGCACTGGGCGGAGCTCTTTATATACAGTCAACAGCCATGTATTGCCCACAGGTGTGCAGTGAGCTAATCAACCAGGGCCAGATGAGAATCCTGGCCACAGGAACTCTCATTTCATCCGCATTACTTTAGCATTTTTCAGGCAGTTTTTAATTCTCTTTCATTTAACAAATATATTTGATACTACATTTGTATAAGAGGAGTTTTTTTCTACAAGTCTGTGGAGTCCTATACTGGTTAATATTCTACTTTTTGTCATTTGCTAGATATTTTAGTGAATATAAAGTATTTATAATGAAACATTAATCCAAAAGTACTTTACTTACCTTGCCTGACTGCAACCGCTGTATTCTTGAATCACATACTTTCTTTACAAATAATAAGCTATTTATTTGATTTTTGATAGTGTTGATATCTAAAAACAAACAAATTATGAGCTAAAAAGTGGTAATGTTATTTGTGAAATACTTTGAACAAGTAGTTACTGTAATTTAAAATAACCAATGAATAGAGCAATTATTTAATAAAAGAAATAATCTGAAGTTTTAGTGTCTATAAATCAAATTAAAATAATGCCAATTTAATTAAAATTAATTTAAAATTAAACCATGCCTAGTATATTTTAGAGATAATTGCAATATTAATAGTCTCACATTCAGAAAATTATAATGCTTAATTCTTAGCACATGTTAACATAATAAGGAAAATTTAGATTTAGTTAAGATGAAACAACTGATAACATAAAATGACATTTACTTAAAGTTCTGTTAAAGATGTAAGACTGCTTAAAGAAGTAAAACATTCTTATACTTAAGTAGTTACCATCACCAGCTGTGTCTAGAGATCGAAGATACTGTAATTCTTCTGCTGCCTTATCTCTGACTGCTTCTAGTTCTCCCATATTGTCACTCAATTTAATAATGTTCATAAAGGCCTCATAGTTGCAATTAGAATCACGGATCTGAAAACAAAATTTAGGAAACAGGTAGGAAGGAGACTCACTTTTATGGGAAAACAGAATATTGGGTACCTATCATATGCTAGGCACAACTTGTTATATAGCCATTGCACTTGTTTGGACAGTTTTTTTCAGTTTATCAAAACAAATGAAAATCTCTGTACTCATCGTACTTACATTCTCGTGAGTCACAGACTATAAACAAAGCACGTATATATCATGCTAAAATGTACAGAAGCATATACAGAATGTTTGATGATAGCAAGGAAGTCACGATGGCTGTAGCTAAACCAAAGAAAGGCAGATAGACAACATCAGTGGTAACAGAAGCAAACCTGCTAGCGTACAGCACATGTTTTGATTTTCACTCTAAGTGGAATAAAAAGCTACTGGGGGTTTTAAACAGAAGAGTGGTGTTCTCTGGCTTGTTTAACAGAGTGACTTTGATGACATGTATAACTCTGTTTCTCTTTTTCTCCAGCCACTTGCTACTTAAGAATAGAAATGGAGTAGATGGTTAAGTTGGATTTAACCAGTGTGGTTTCTTCAAGCATATAACCGAGACAGAGAAAAGGTAGTTGAGGATATTGTGAAGGGACTAACCATTATGGCTGCCAAAAAAATTTAAGCTAAGTGAAGAAGGAAGAGGAGTTATTAAAGGGTAGCAGATTTGGGATACTGTCCATGCTCCACAAGGAATCAAAGAACTGGGGACTCTGTATGCCCAGAACTATGAAAAAACTGGGCAATAAGCACATTGTTAGCTGGCTATCAGGGATGTACAAGTTAACCATAACAAAATGACAATGCCAAATGTTAATTAGAATGTGGAGACAGGAATTCTCAAACAGTGCTAGTGGAAATGCAAAATTATACTACAACTCTGGAAAATTACTTGGCAGTTTCTCTTACTTTATACAGATGTACTTCAGTAATAAAAAGAAAAAGAAGGTTATTAAATACCTGCTTTTTCTAAGATTACATTAAGAAACAAATAGCTGTTTATTTACCTGCTCTACTTGGAGATAACAATATGAACCAATTAGGTAATGTATTCCATAGTCAGAGATAGGACTTAACTAGTTTGTTTTAAAAAGAAGTAAGATACATACTTAGAGATGAATAAACCAAATCTGCCATATTATTTTTAGAAATGACTTGGAAACTTGATAAAGTATTGTTAGGTAACAATAACACCTTTATATACAGAGAACACAAGTTATTACTACACTGCTTTACACTTTCCCTTTCAAATAGAAATGAACTATACAGTTAGATACCATAAATATGATCATTTAGTTGAGTGGAAAAGTAAGAACTGAGTTCATTTTAATCTTTAAAATGCCTATGCATAAAAGGTTTTCCACACAAATAATGTCCAAAAAGTATAAACCAGACAACAGGGTAGGCTAAAGATACTTTACTGATAAACTCTCTTTTAAATATATTTTCTGACATTTCATTGCAAAGCTCCATAGTGATCAATTCCTGTCCATTAAATAACAAAAGACCCAAGTGTCCTACACAACAGCTAGTACTAGCCCAACTACAGAAAGAGCAAGCAAAAACTTAGTGGTTTGATTTCTTTTAGAGAATGTGTTAAGTCCTCCAAATTGTTTTTCACCATATAACTAATACATTTAACTCAACAGAAGAAAAATACAAATAGTAGTAAAAATAATTCCTAATGCCATAAGAGACAACCATAGTATTCTGCTGAATGTTCATCCTTTTCTGTAACACAGGTAAGATTATATAGTATTAGATTCTGATTATTTAAGGTTAGTATGTTAGTGTTACAAAGTTTTAAGTATGATTTACCCTTATTTTGTTACTTAAATATTTTTAAATTTTATCTATTTTTTCTTCTTAAAAAATTGACTTTTAGTACATAGCCCATGTTCTTTGCTAAGTAAAATATATAAACAAGAGAAAAATTTTAACTTTCATAACCCTACCTATTATCATTTCGGTGAACACACATCCTCTACCAGAATTTTAATGACTCATACATACTTACATATTTATTTTTAAAAAGGATTATATATCTGTAGACATTTTTATCCTTCACATAAAAAACATAAACATCTTTTTGCATTCATAAAGATACACTACCTACCATCATTCTTTTTAATGGCTGCATAGTATTTGATTGTATCAATTGGCCATAATTTATTTAACTAATCTTCTGTGTGACACTTGTTTTTGATTATTTAGTATTATAGGCAATGTTTCCGTTAATGGCCTTAACTATAGATTATTGCAAACTTGATTATCACTTTAGAATAAGTTTCAGGAATAGAATTCCTAACAAAAAGATAATGCATGTTTTAAATTTTCATTTATGTGAATATACATATTTTAAAAGCTCTTGGTGAGGCCTACTAGGACTCTAAAAAAATTGACCAAGGAAGAGAAGAATCGAATTCTGTGACCTCCATGAAAGGCTCTAGGAATACACAGTTAATGATGGTTTCTGCCTGCAGATAACCCCAAATTTGTTGGGAGAGACAACACTGCAGCAGCAGCAACAATGAACCAACAGCAGGTTGGTCATGGCTATGGGAGCACAAAAAGCAATCAAACAGTTCCTTCCTAGGAAAGCCAGACTGAGGTAAGGCAACTGAAGGGAAGAAATTTTAGATTCAAGAAAATGAATCAGGATCTAGAAACATAACAAAGTATTTCCAGCAATAGCCCATTTACAACTCTTTCTGAACCATGAATTTGAGGAAAAGCATATTTAATCAGAAAAAGAAAAAAAAAATAGAGCTAGTAAAGTTAGTAGTCACTATACCTTGGTTTGATATGTCTGACAGATGAGAAAACTGAGTTATCTTCTTACAAACACACTAAACAACTTAAGGAAACAGATCCAGAACACAGATCTTGTCGTTTTCAGTCTACTGTTCTTTCCTCCATATTCCCCTCCACTGTGAAGTATAAAGTGCAAACTACATACTATTTAAGTAGCTCAGATCACAAATTGTATTTAAAACCAAATAGCAGCTTTTAAAAATACTCATAATCTATACACACACGCAGCAAAATAGCCTTCTTTTAATTTAATTAAGTGGTAACACACCAAAATTATAAGGAAGACAGATATCTTATCAACAAACTTCTTAAGAGAAAATTTGGTTAGCACATTCAACATATTAGCAAATAAAAATATTGGAAATATAAAGATTATCTTTAGATATATTTTTACATAATTTCTTTAATAAATTATTGCTTAATCATCCAGATCTCCAGATCATATTTTTAAAATTTAAAAAACTGTTTTAAAAAGAGTAGTAATTTTAGAAAGTACATACCATCCATATGATATATTGATTAATATAATCAGGATCACTGAGTTGATTTATTAATGGAAGAAGAATTCCTCGTGCAAGGATTTCCTAGACAAAAATTTTAAAAAACAAAAACAAATTTAATATACTTCTCAAATCAATAGCATAATGTAAATTTCCTAACACAATGCTCTTAAAGAAAAGTATGATACACATAAAAGTAAAATTTGATAACCAACACCATTTTATATACAGAAAGATGAGCAAGTTTATCTTTGTTAAAATAAATGAGATGAGGCCACTTACACCAATTTGGATACATCTCCACAATGACAACTAGAGTCAAGTGGAAAAAAGCAAATGGGTATCTCTAGTATGTTAGCATTCATGTCAATTTTTAGAAGGCAAAAAAATGGCACTTATATGTATTTAGGTATTCCCTCATGTACATTAAAAGTATAAAAACAAAGAAGAAAAGGGAAAAATACACATCAATTTTAGAATAGTGGTTACCTTCAAGGGAGGAACAGAGCAACTACAGTAAAATGTTGACAATGTTTAACCTGGGTAGTTGATACATAAATGTTTATTCTATTATTCTCTATACTTGTCTGTTTTATGTCCTGATAGAAAATAAGGAAATAATAATATGTTAATACAATTACTCACCATTCACTAGAATATGGCTTCCCATTTTTTGCAGCTGTTAATGCTCCTATTAAAATTCTGGCCTTTCTTCAATGACTGACTATAGAACCAATTCTCCAATTAAATAAACCCTGATCATTCCAGCTGACCACTTTTTTACTTATATGCTTAGAATATATTCAAACCCTGTTATTTATGGCATTTATCACTTACCATTCTCTATGTAATTGTGCATCTTCTATTTCCCTTAACTGCACTACAAATATCTAGGAACCTTTTGTATGAGTGAGATTAGTTAGCTGACCTATTGGTTTATCTATCTTTAACAATATTTACCCTCCCACCCCTTATTTCTCAAGGTCACTGTAGTAAACATGGCAGGCATTTGGTAACTATTAAATGAATGGAAATAAAGAAGCTAAGAATTTAGTGCTAACTATATTATATAATATTTTTACCTTTATTAATTGCATTGTTTTATTGCCTGTGATATCTAAATTCATGAAATACCATTTCTTAAAAATACTGGAGAGGCTAAAAAACTACAAGCTTTAACAGGATGTTTCACTTTTCTAAGTAAAGGACTGATTTATTTATTCCTTCTTTGCAGATATCTAATTTATCTCAGCCATTTTCTGGTATAATAAGTTCACAAAAGGTAGCCATCACTTTATTTTCCTTTAGACGAATATTTTTTATAAATTCTACCTTTGTAAACTGTATAAATCTCCGGCAGCTATTACCCCCTGATGAATCAGTATTTCCAAAAGGCACTAACAGAGGCTCAAACAAATTTCTGAAACACTTTACTGTCTCAAGTTAGAAGAAATTGTTTATTATCTCCAGGGTATTGTATTTATTTACATAACTTCTTCCTTCTAATTATGTCTCTGGCCCCACATGACCAAATTTTAAAGTGAACTTTGTAAGGAGAAAATTTATAAACAAAGAATGTTTTCTAAAAGTTTCTTCTCAAAATGAGAAAAGAAAACATGTGGGGAAAAATTTTGAAAAGATTTAGTGCTTCTTATTAGTTAATACAATAAGTCTGCCTTAGAAAACTACTTGATCTCCTAATTTGCCTCACAAAAGGGTTTGGTTAGTCAAGATGTAACCATATAACTTAACAATTTCTACACAGGTTCTAGGGAAAGCTCTAAATATTCCAAAATAAGTAGCCATTTCCGAAGAATTTCTACTTGAAGACAAGCACCAGATGTCAAATATAGAGGCTTAAAAGTCCTTGAGGCCATGAATCTTTAAATAAATAAAACACGGTAATGAAAAGAAAGCAGAGGCACTTAAATAGCAATTATCTCCAATACTATGATTTGTACAAACCATACAAAAGATCCATGTAAAGGAAGAAGTAAGAGCTCTTTAATCTGTTACTTAATCTGAACAAAAATTTCTTTCAGGAAAAATTGGATTTAATTACCAACAAAATACTGATAAATAACTATCAAATTAAATGAAAAAAAGCCCAATATGCTGAATGCAATACTCTATCGTTATACTCAATTACAGTCAAACAAATAGAAATGAAATTCTCGTCTAAAAGAGAATCTGTAGCAAAACATATTTGCTTTTTAAACAACTGTATTTTTTTAAACTATAACCTCATGGAACAAGGTAGATCTTCATTCATGTCTCCTGATCAGCTTAATCTTTACATATCTGCAGTAGCATATGCACTACAGCTAGCAAGAAGGGCAAACAGGTCTTCTCTTGCATAAAAATGATTCTCTGATGGCGTATCTGCTATGTGCCAAGAACTGCGATAACCATTAAGTACACAAGGATGATACAGATATGGCCGTTATCCTTCTGGGACTTACAGGTCTACTGTGGGAAAGAGGCATCAAGAAAGTAAACACCAAAGCCAAATTATCATTTTAAAATACAGATGAAGGAAAACAAATGGGTGCTTACTTACAGTAATAAGGAATTATGAGGGAGCTTTAGACTGGGTGGTCAAGAGGGATTTCTGAGGAAGTGAGTTATAAGGGACAAATAAAATTTGCCAAGAGAATAAGGGCAGTCATTCTAAGTAAAGGAAAACAGTATAAGACAGCCCCATGGTGGAGAGAAAATGGCACTTTTGGAGATGGCTAGTGTGACTGGAACACAGCGACTACAAGGCACGAAGGCCAGAGATGTAAACAAAGTCACATCATGCATGGCCTTGTAAGCCTCTGGAAGGACTCAAGATGTGAAAAATTTGCTGGATGGTCATACCACTAACTAGAATGGAGAAAAGACTAAAAGGAAGACAGGATATGGAAGCAAAAGTAAGATTTCCATTTTGGACATTTAAAGTTTAAAAAGGCTATGAGTCAGTCAAACGGTGGTATCAGTGGGCAGCTGGTCAGAGTAGATTGGAGCTTGGGATGGAAGTCTGGATTAAAGATATAAATTTGGAAATCATTAGTATTTGGATGATATTTAAAGTCACATCATAAGAACAGATGAGCAAGAGGACCCAGGTTTAAAGAGCTTGGATATTTAAAAGCTAGGCAGAGGAGTTAAAGCGTATAAAGGTGACCAAAAAGCAGACCAAAGGAGAAAAAGCAGATGAGAGTAATGACATGGAACCCAAGAGAGATAGTTTCAAGAAGGAAAAGATGGCCAGCCATGTGAAATGCAACTGAGATATTGCCTAACAGTGGCTGTCAGGAGTACCAGGTAGATAAAGATTCTGCATCAAATATATACATAAATGGGTGATATAACTGGTTAGCAGTATCTTCCTTCAGTGATAGGTGTGACTTTAATGATAGACATGCCAGGTATTTACCACCCTTGATAATGACTAACTCAAACTGGTTATATATAATCTATCAGACTCTTCCCATCAAAGCCAAGCAGTTTCTACTCACTTCACAATATCATTACGCTATCTGAGAAGTGCACCTGAACTCCTTTAGTAGGTATTAGGAAACTGTGTGGAACTGCTTAAATAATTACAAATATAAAAGCACACATCAAGAATCGGTATCTGTTTTGTAGGACTACAGAGATCACAAGCTTTCATTTTCAGAAAAATTGGAAACATTCATTTTACCCATTCAACCAGTTAAGGGCTTATGTAGCTAGTATTTCTCAATCATAACCAGCAGTAAAAGCCAAATGTTATTCCTCTATATTTGTACACAAAATCTTACCGTAAAGGTTTATACCCAGGGAATAAAAAGTCCAAGACTACTGTTCTCATCTGACTACTCATTTTCCAATTACAAAAAGCAGGATTTTAGCCTCCCAGTTTTGTTTTAAGTTTCTTTCCAGAAGTGTTATTTTAATTAGCCTAATTGTGGTAAATTTAGGGAAAGCTAAATTAAAGAAAATATAAAATATATCTTTGTTATAACTAAAAATCCAAGTACTTAACTCTAAGTCAGGCAGTTCTCAAAGTGTTGACTACGGACCTCTAGGGGCTGGAAGAAGACAAGCATACAGTGGTAATTTCAAAAAGCAACATAATCATATAATGGTATCATCAGTCAACTAATGGAATGTGTGTTTGTACCTTCTTCTGCTTCCAAATTTCTTATTTTTAAATTTATAACATGGTAAATATTGATAGATAAAACACATATAAACAAGGCTCTTTGGGGTTCTCAAAATTTTTTAAGAGTGTTATCAGGTTCCTGAGACCACAATTTGTGAGAATTACTACTCTTAAGTTTCTCTACAGCTACTTATTTGATACGAATTTAAGCTTACCCTGACAAAATACCGCATGATCTTGTTCTGGAAATCTTCAGGAGGTAGTAATAAATATAGCAAGACCTCACACAAATCCCTTAGGAATCCTAGAAATAAAAAAGGTAGCTATAATAACTTCAGAAAATATAAATCTCCACCTCCTTTTGATATAAAATATATAAAGGTAGAATACAAGCAAGTCTTCTGATTATACTGGCTTATTATTTTAGTTATTAATTAGTATATATCAGTATTCGTTAAAAGTACTGAACTGTTCTCCAAATAGTAACTATTCAGTAATCAAACTAATGTATTTTTAATTCTGCTCAATTTTACACCTTTTTATTAATCATTAAGAAACTTCAATTACAAAGGTGTTTTCCCCCAAAACAATTTTAGTTGTACTATGTATTCTGAACTTCTAGCACATTAACTTTCTTTGCACACTTTGCTTACATAACCCTTAAGAACCTCTGCTACCTGGCAGGCTACTAATAACAAAAGAAAAAAGAGTTATGTTCTTCTATATTACTGACTGACACAAAACTACTGCATATCACTGTATTTCTTACATTTAGTTACTATTTCATATCAGTGCAAATTAAGTGGCAATTAAAAACTGAACTGCACAATAAATATAAAAGGGAATGAGAAAAAAGGGAAAAAGGGAAAAGGAAAGAAAAAAAATTCAAAAGCTGAGTACATTTAAAAAATCTAAGTAAATAATTTCCACAAATAGAAATGCTTTTCTTTAGTTGTTCAAATGCTGACACCTTCTGGGAATATAATTACATAGCTGATCCTGTTAATCAAAAAATGTACCAAGCAGCACACCTAGGAAAAGACAACAACCTCAGCTAAAGTTTATCTGGTCTAGCCTCCCACAAAGAAAAGACAGGTTCATTCAACTCTGTAAGTTTTATTTGAAATCATTATAATCATTCCGTTAGAAAATATTTTAGGAACAATAACAGGTGTACTCTTAAAGTAAAAATAATGAAGTTAAAGGCAAAATAAACTACAATAGATAAAAAAAAGTAAATTTGCAATTACTAAATATTTGTGCTTACTGTATTTTAAAAGAAGACAACAGAAATAATCTTTAATTACCATCTTTAAATTTTAAAGATGACCTTTAAAAAAGAAAAAAGAATCTGGAAACAACTTTGAAGAGTTAAAAATAAAATAAAATGAATACTAACACTGTTCTTAGTTTGCTACTTGTCCTATAAGAATAATTTTACCCTTAAATTTGACCCTTCTATTTGTTCACTTGTTCTGCTGACTTGTCTCCAACCAATTTGAGCAGTTACAGTTCTCAATAGTAAAACTGAAAAGAAAACCTTCTTCATCTTTGGGAGAAGTGCACACTAGATCACGGCAAATGCCCTTCTCCATTTCAACTTCAACTTCAAAGAAGGTATTTACGAGATCTTCGGCTGTACCTGGACAAAGAAAGTAACAATTAAACACATACAGAATGATAAAGAAAAACAGATTTGAAAATCCTAATTTTCAAATGAAATAAAGATACTACCTTTTACTTGATCATCCTTATCTGTTATTTTCTGTTGAGCCTTTCTGAATACTCGTAGGTGTGTGCCAAAATCATCTACAATGCGTGTAGTAAAATAAGGCTGCCAGTCTATTTCTTTTGACCTAATAAAAAAAACACATTACATGAAAGCATTATATAAATGCTTTTTTAATCAAAAAATAGAAAGTTGTTTTTTAACGACTCCTTAAAGACAACATAATTGTCACAAAGACTGAATTTATTTATACTGAGATTTGTTCATTTAATTACTATTACATCTTAGCACTCCCTTTCACAAGACACAAGGTATATCAAAATCCACTTGACTAAGTCTCCTAACGATATTATTTGAAGTAGTTAATGTGTGAAAGCTTAATACTAAGTGCTTAAAATAAATAGGAAAAGAAGTTAATTTTCCTCCAGTTAAATCTGAAATGAGTCTGACTACAGATATATTATGCAACTTCTCTTTCTGACATGAGTATACATTTGGGACTCAGAATGCTTTTGCTTACTTTTAAACAAGTATTTAAGGCATTTCTCAGTTTCTTCTGAACCTTTCTAAATTCTCCACATTCTTCTCTTAAGTTTTATGGCCCAGTTCTTAACCAAATACCTCTATATGAGCCTGACTTCTGTTTGTATATACTAGCATTTGAAAATTTGACCAACATTAAGTAACTATAGTCACACAGAAATGGTTTAAAGAATGATGTAAAATATAAAACACTGCACTTACACATGAAAAGGGTGATTACAAATTTTATTAAGTTACCTGGTACTTTATCTCAAAAACAAAAGACCTCAAGAAACACTGCTAATTTAGTACACCAGTAAACTAACAAATGCAACAGATAAGCCAAAAGCAGTTTCTCTCTCTCCTTGGATTAAGTGATTACTTTTAAACATTTTTTTTCAAAGCTATTTCCCTTAAATTAGCACTAAAATATAGTTACTCTTTTAGGAATATACAAAGTAGACAGAAGATAGTGTCTGTTCATAAAGATGCTGGGCAATGTGGAAAGTACAAAAAAAAAGGAACACCATAATTCATTATGTTAATTACCCAAACAAATATAATAAAGAAACTAGTGAAGAAGTTAACTTGGTTACTGTCACTTTTTTGAGAGAACCTTTTAAAGGTGGGTGATGGCCTCAGGAATGTAAATATGCCTGTTTAAAAATAAAAATGTAAGTTAACAGTCATACTTTTTTTAACGCACAACTTTGATTTTGTTATATACACGGAAAGAAAGTACAGGAACACAAAAACAAATTAACATAAAAAAGGTAACAAGCTCAGGGATCTGAGGAGGTATAATATTATTTGGACTACTCTAAGTGTCATATATATAAGCATATACTAAACTTACTCAGTCTCAACTTAAAACCTAAAACAAAATTTATACCAGTGATCTCTAGTCTCTTTTTTCTTATTAAAAAAATCACCATCTGTATGAGCATCTTTCAAAAGTCTTCATATGAATATTTATACAAAATCATATTTGAATATTTTATAAAAACAGAAATTACCTGATATAGGTCATTACTCAATTTAATCTATAAAAGCTTCATTCTAACAAATTTGGAAGAAAGCAGAATATATAATCTTTCAAGTTACATCTATTCTTTCAAGATACAATGCTATTTATATAATTTATTGAAATATTCCAACAAAATAAAATTTACTAAATTTAGAAGGCATTTTAAAACCATTTCAATTCATAATAGAGGATATGACACTTAAAATGTGTGAAATTAAACAAACAATACAAATATAAAAATTATTTTAATTCAAAACAGATTTCTGCTTTCAATATATAACTATGTTGACAGTAAGGAAAACAAGGAACACAGTAGTGTGTGTATCTATCTAAAGTCATTATTTTCTCTCTGCTTGACTCATTTCCTTGAAAACATACAAATCTAATGTAAATCTCAATTCAAAGGAATTTTTCTAGGTTAGGAAGATAAAAACAATAGTGGCACATTGCTTCACATTTATAAATTAGGAAAATATCTACAAACAATACCTAGTAGTAACTGTCTTAACAAAATTTGAAAATATTTTGGTGACAGTACTTTCTAAAATGATAGTGTATGATAAATATGTAATAAATGGAATGTGCACACAAATCAATTAAAAAATCATTTTATTTATGCAACAGCCACACTTTCTTCTATTGATCTACATGCAGATTTCTATTAGAGCTCTTATCAATTATTTCTAAATCAAGCTAAGGTAGTCAAGGCTCTTTTTCACATTATTTAGAATATTCCCCACACGACTCCTATTCTAGTAAAAACGCCTGGATTATTATACAATGAATCTGTAACCTACACTTTCATTTTATTATTCTTACTTATAAGCTTTCATTTCTTGAATTTAAAAATAAGAGCATATTTCCTATATAATCAAGAAAACAAGAGTTATATTCAATTCTACCCTTAAAACATAAAATTTAAAGTAAGCTCCTGAAGCTTACATATCTTGAGAGAATGGCTGCAAGCATTAAAAAGACTAACTAGGAATGCAAACAAGTAATGAAGTTTTAATAAAAGCAAAAACAAATTACAAACCTCTCTGAACATACATTCTGCATGCCTTTATCTCTGTCTCTAATACCAGCATCCTATTCCTGGTCTTTTAATTGCTTTCCCACATCCACCCTTGTCTCCCCTCCATTCTGTTTTCTATAGAGCAGCCAGAGAGATCTTTTAAAAAACACAAATATGATAGTGGAAAGAAAGAGATTTAATAATACTTCAAAAACTTCCTATTGATTTAAGGACTTAAAAAGCAAGAACACTTTCTCGAAGATACTGCATATCCAAGACCTCGCTTACTTCATCATCATCATCTGTTCCACCCTCTACCTTCCTTTCTGTTGTGCAGACTCACAGCCTTTCTTTCCATTTCTCAAACTCAAATATGCCCCTTCTTATCTCAGTGCCTCTGGACAGATTACTCCCTCTGCTAAGTTTGCTCACCACTGCCCATTCTCCACAAATTTCCCTTCTCTCCTCCACATTCACTTGGCAATTCCCTCTTACACTTTAGAATTCATCTTTAGTATCAATTCCACACAGCAAACTTCCTTGACCCTCAACCTATGCCTTATTCCTTCAGACTAGGTCTGGATCCTCAGTTATATATTCTCATAGCAACAATTTTTCACTTTTTATAGCACTTTCAACCTACGGTTAAATACTTGAATTGCTAGACATAAATTCAACTGCTGATATACAAGTCTCAGCAGGGCAGAGACTTTGTTTTATTCTACTGTGTTTACTTTATTCACAGTGGTATTCCCAGTGGCTAAATAATGTGTTGAACATTGGAAGCACTCAGTACCTATTGATTTATTGATTCCTCTTGCAGGGTCAGAGCCTTGTTAACAGGTACTTTGAGAATGGCTACATGAGGCGCATACAAACAGTTGCTTTTTTACTCCTTGAAGTTCTGAAATAGGACATACAACTGAGAAGTCCTTTTTGCCTTTCTAAACCCCAAAGCTATTTAATGCTAATGCCTAAAAAAGGCAATAAACATCCCAAATATGTGAGCTGAGACTGAGATATTATATGTTACTTCTCTGTTCCATCTATTCTAAGCAGTGTATAGCTCATCATCAGTAACACAAAACACACCAAAATCAATTAATCATTTCTGCAAAGTGCACTGGACTGGCATATATACCTTCCATTCAAGCAAAAGATTCACCACTTCATTATTTCTGAAATTTGGCAAGTCTCATCACTGTTCAGAGTTTGTTTTCTCTAAGGACACTTACAGCTTTAAAATTCTGATTATACTAACTAAATACCCATCCCAAGACACTCATAAACACACACACACACAGACAGAATACATGGAGAACTGGTAACTGGTAAGTAAACCAAAATATTTAATCAAAAGCAATAGCCATGAATACATTTAATTTAAATTTAAATATTTCTAAGACCTTTTATTTGACTAAGGTTTTGCTAAGTAGTTATTAAATGTGGCCTTTTTCTTGAATTAGCCATTAATTCATTTAATTTAAATTTAAATATTTCTAAGACCTTTTATTTGACTAAGGTTTTGCTAAGTAGTTATTAAATGTGGCCTTTGTCTTGAATTAGCCATTCCATACCAACTAGAAAGTTATAGTTTCTAGTTTCTTTTAAATGGCATGAAAACTAAAGACATTTATGAATAAATCTGAAAGCAGAGTCCTTCAAGACTTCCACCAATATTTCATTGTCTTTCGCACACCTAATTCAAATGCAATCTATTTAGCAACTAGCTCTGAGTAAAATTCCAAAGCAATGACTTAGTTTTCATAGCAACTCCCGTGCCATACTCACATTTCTTCAATCTACATAGAAGCAAATTAAATTATATGATCATAAAAAAAAGTATAACTGGACACCCAGTTTCAGAAACAAACATAACTTTTTTAACACACTTGATTATCTTCTCTCCTCTAAATCACCTATGTTCAGCTCACACCACAGACCAACTATAACAGATTTTCTGGGTACACGGCTCAAGCATCACACTTTTGATAAGCTTAAAACTCAAAAAGTGGGAACAGAAGTAGAAGTACAATTAAGTGGTCTATTAGTCTACCATTAATGCTAAAAGCATGAGTCAGTATGTTACAAAGGGATGGAAAATACTGGCTAACTAAATTAAGTTAAGAGAATTTATACTACAGTAGTACAAAATTGGTACCATATCAAAAACAGCACAGAGGAGGCAGAAAAAGATGGTGAAGTAGGACAGCAAGGCGAATACCTCCTCCCATGTGCACCCCAAGGAAGCAACTACAGCAAATACAACTATCCCGGAAAATAACCTGAGTACTACAGAACAGACCATCTACACTGGTGAAGAAGAAAGAACAAAATTGAGAAGGGTAATGGGTCAGAGCAATGAATGATAGGGACCCAAGCCATACTCTCGTCCTAGCCCACAAGCACAAAGGAGAGGAACAGAGTGGGGAGGGGATAAATGCTCAAGAATCCAGCACAGTTGGAGATCTGCTCTGGGAATACATATCCACATTGCTCTGGGCTCTGGTAAGCAACAGGGCAAGACACCAGGGAGAGCTGGAGAACTCTGGGAGGCTGACACTCCTGTTGATTGTGGAGGACAGGCACACTCTGTCAGTCCTTCTGAGACCCAACACAGGGGCAGCAGTTTTAAAGATTTACCAACAGCAGAAAGTGTGCTACAGAGGTGGGGCTTGGAAGGGAAGCTCCAGAGGAGAAGGGGCAGGGGAACAATACTTTCCCAGCCCTCCCTCAGCCCAACTGGTCGGACACTTGTGGGAGCCAGCTCCAAAACACTCCATCTTCCTCACTGACAACTCAACCCGGTGGAGGTGCTCCCCTGCATGCCAACTCTGCCCAGCCCACTGAGCCCAGCAGCAGTCTAACTTTCCTTACTGGCAGGCAGAGGGCAGATGACACCTTCCCAGCTTTCCCAGCCCTCCCTCACCACAGCTGGTTGGGTGCCTGCAGGAGCCAGCTCCATAATACTCCATCTCCCTTGCTGGCTCAGCCTCATGGGGTCACTCAACCCAGTGGTGGTCAGATTTTGCTGACTTGCACGCAGAAGGTGGGCTACACTTTCCTGGCTCTCTCAGCCTTCCTCAGCTCAACTGCCAAGGCACTTGAGGGAGCCAGCTCTAAACTCTCCACCTGCCCCATGGGTTCAACCCCAGCACCCCATGGCATACCCACCCCACCCAGCACACTTGGCCCAGCAGTGATCTGCCACTGCTAACCTGCAGGCAGAGGATGACCCTGCCTGCAATGAATCTCAGCACAAATGCCTCACATCAAACAAAGGTCACAAAAAGGCTTGTAGTGGGGATCAGCCATTGCCAGCAGACAGGCAGAAAGGCAGGCCCCACCTAAGTCCAACAACAGCAAGTGCAGCTCAGCCACAAAAGAGAACCAGAAACTGGTGAGCAAAGAGTCTTGAGCTGCTGGGCACCACAGGACACCCACTTCTTAAAGCCATTACTTTCAAGACCAGGAAGCATAGCTGATCTATCTAATACAAAGAAAGAAACACAAAAGCCCTTACAAAAAGAGAAGGCAGAGGGATGTGTTCCAAACAAAAGAATGAGATAAGATACCAGGAAAAGGCCTAAATGAAATGGAAATCAGCCATATTCTTGTTAAAGAATTCAAAGTAATAATCATAAAGACGCTCACTGAACTGGGGAGAAAACTGATGATCTTAGCAAGAATTTCAACAAAGATAGAAAATGAAAAAGAGCCACTCGGGGCGGAAAAACAGAGTAACTGAAATGAAAAATACGATAGAGAAAATGAATAGTAGACTGCTGGGAGAACAGGAAAGAATCAGTGTGATGGAAGATAAGAGAACAACAGAGTAATTAACCTGAGGAACAAAGAGAAAAAAAAATTTCAAAAGATGAGAAGATGCTAAAAGAGCTGTGTGACAACTTCATTTGAAACAACAGCCACTTAAAATGGGTTCTGGAAGGAAAAGAGAGAGACAAAGGAGTGGGAAGTCTCTGAGAAAGTAATAGCTGACAACTTCCCCAAACCTGGGGAAGGAAACAGACACCTAGGTCCTGGAAGCACAAAGAGCCCCTAACAAAAGGAATCAGAGGAAAACCGCACCAAGACCTATAGTAATTAAAATGGCAAAGATTAAAGATAAAGAGAGACTCTTAAAAGCAGCAAGAGAGAGGCAGACAGTTACCTATACAGGAAACTCCATAAGAGTATCAGCAGATTTCTCAGCAGAAACTTTAAAGACGAGAAGAGTGGCTGGCATCAAATATTCAAAGTATTGAAAGGGAAGAACCTACAACCAAGAATTCTCTACCCAGAAAGGCTATCCACTCAGAATTGAAGGACAGATTAAAAGTTTCCCAAATAAATGAAGGTTAAAAGATTTCACCACACTGAACAGGCCTTAGAGGCTATATTAAAGGGAATTCTTTATACAGAAGTGTTCCTACATCTATTTTCATCAGTGAAATAAATAACATAAACCTACAGTAAAAGTAGTAGACCAGTTAACTTACAAAGCAAGTATGAAATTCAAAAATACAAAAGTAGTAAAATCAACTATACATAAAATTAGTCAAGGGACAAACATAAGATATAAGTTATGGCACCTTATACATAAAGTGTGGAGGAGGAAGAATAAAAAATAAGTACGTTTAGAATGTGTTCAAAATCAAGCAGCCATCAATTTTTTAGACTGTAGTGTATTTAGGAAACTAACAAAATACTTTTATAACCACAAACCTAAAGCATATAATAAATCCACCAAAACTTAAACAAAAGGAGTTCCAAGCATAACACTAAAGAAAACAATCAGATCACAAAAGGAGAGTATAAGAGAGGAAGAAAGGAACAGCGAAGAACTACAGAAAACAGTCAACAAAATGGCAATAAGTACATACCTGTCAATAATTACCTTAAATGTAAATGGACCGAATGCACCAATCAAAAGACAAAGAGTGGCAGAATGGATAAAAATACAAGGCCCATCCATATGCTGCCTATGAGAGACTCATTTCAGACGCTAAGACATACACAGAATAAAAGTAAAGGGTTGGAAAAAGATATTTCGTGCAAATAATAGGGAGAAAAAAAGAGGAGTAGCAATACTTATATCAGACAAAACAGGTTTCAAAAAAAGAAAAGCAACAAGAGATACAGAAGGATATTATGTAATGATAAAGGGATCAGTCCAACAAAAGGATATAACCATTATAAATATCTGTGAACCCAACATAGGAGCACCTAAATATATAAAACATATACTGACAAACCTAAGGAGAGAAAGAGCAACACAATCCTATTAGGAGATTTTAACACCCAACTTACACAATGGATAGATAATCCACAAAGAAAATAAATAAGGAAAAGGAAGTGTTGAACAACACATTAGACCAGATGGACTGAACAGATAGATACAGAACATTCCACTCAGAAGCAGCAGGATGAACATTTTTCTCAAGTGCACATGGAATGCTCTCTAGAACAGATCACATATTAGGACACAAAAAGAGCCTCAATCAAATTCAGAAAGATTGAAATTTTATCAAGCATCTTTTCAGATGACAATGGTATGAAACTAAAAATCAAGTACATGAAGACAACAAAATGAAAAACACAAACATGGAGGCTAAACAACATGCATTTAAATAATCAATGGATCAACAAACAAATCAAAGAGGAAATCAAACAATACATGGAGACATGAGAACAGAAAGAAACACAATGATTTAAAATACATGGGATACAGCAAAAGTATTTCTAAGTGGGGAAGTACACAGCAATACATGGTTACCTCAAGAAACAAGAACAATCTCAAATAAACACTCTAAAGGAACTAGAAAAAGAAAGAACAAATAAAGCCCGAAGTTAGTAGAAGGAAGGTCATAATAAAGATAAGAGCAAAAACAAATAAAATGGAGGAAAAAACAAAAGAAAAAAATAAATGAAACCCAGGAGGTGGTTCTTCAAGGAAAATATTAACAAACCCTTAGCCAGACTTATTAAGAGAAAAAGGACACAAATAAAAACAGAAACAAAAAAGAAGTTACAACTGACACCACAGAAATTTCAAAGAATTATGAGTATATGAAAAATTATATGCCAATAAATTAAACATAGAAGAACAGGACAAATTCCTAGGAACATACAATCTTCCAAGACTGATTTAGGAAGAAACAGAAAATCTGAACAAACTATAATTACCAGTAACAAAACTGAATTGGTAATCAAAAAACTCCCAACAAACAAAACCAAAAATCCAGGACAGATGGTTTCACAGACAAATTCTACCAAACATTTAAGGAAGAGCTAGTACCCATCCTTCTTAAAGCATTCCCAGAAGTAGAAGACGAGGCAATACTTCCAAACTCATTCTATGCCAGCATCACTCTAATATCAAAATCATACAAAGATATTACAAAAAAACAAAATTACAGACCAAAATCCCTGATGAACACAGATGCAAAAATCCTCAAAAAAATATAAGCAAACTGAATTCAAAAATACATCAAATGGAGGGATTAAAGATGACGGCGTGAGAGGTGAGACACAGGTTTCCTCCTAAAATTGTATATAATACGAAAATATAATTAATACAACTAATCCTGAAAGAGCAACAGGAAAGAGGACTGCGCCAACTGCATACACCTGGAGAAAAGAGCAGACATCACAGAACAGTGTAACATACCAAAGCTATGCCCTGGCAGGACCGAAGCCCTTCCCCCACCCAAGCTCACTGCAGGAGGAAGAGAAACCTAGCAGGGAGGGAGTGGAGCCCTGGGACTACTGAATAGCTAACTCTGGAGATCTGCTCTGGGAGCACGAACCTACATTTCATGGTGCTTGCATGATACTCTCATGATTATGGGGTTGGAAAGCTAAAACAGGCAGAATTCCAGGAGAGATTGAGATTCCAGCCACTTGAGGAAAGCAGGGATCCATATCCGGATGCTCTGGGACAAAAGAAAGGCAGGCAGTCCGAGAGACTTCCTAACAAGGACTGCACAGAGCTTACTGCTCAGGAGAGAGGAAAGGTAGACAAAATTGTCCGGGAGCACACTGCCCAGCAGGTTGGGAGATTTGCCATACAGACTCTCATATTTAAGGAGGAAAAAGAAATCTTCCTCCTTAGACTATCTTCAGGTGCTCCAGCTCCCTGGCTGGCTACACAGCTCAAAGGACCCCCCTCAGTGATACGCAGCCTACTGTGCCTTTCTCCCGGCCAGCCCCACCTGGCTCGCAAACCTGCAAACCCTGCCCTGGCATTAGGCCAGACAGAGGGAAGATCTGCCTACAGCAACTACAAACGCAAAGCATAGAGGCTTATACCTGGGTGCTCAGCCCACTGGTTCAGGCAGTGCAGACAGGCATAGCAGCTGGGTAGCAGGAAACAACTCTTTCGTCCCACCAGGCACCAATACCACTCCCCTGAGACTCCTGACATTGCTTCAAGGGACTGAGCAGCTACAGGGAGTAGAGCTTCTGGGCACTAGAGGGCACCATATACAAATATAAAACTCCAAAGGAATTTGGTTCAGAGTAAAATTACTAATACCACCCCTGAGAAAGATTTAAATGACATTGACCTCATGACTCTTCTTGAAAGGGAGTTCAAAATAAAAATCATTAACATGCTCATGGAGGTATGGAAAGATATTCAAGAACTCAGGAATGAATTACAGTCAGAGATCCAATAATTGAAGAGCACAATGGATGGTATTAAAAGCAGATAGGATACACTGGAGGAAACGATAAAAGAAATAGAAACTAGAGAAGAGGAATACAAAGAAGCTGAGGCACAGAGAGAAAAAAGAATATTGAAAGAACTGTGTGGACCAATCCAAATGGAACAATATTCACATTATAGGGGTACCAGAAGAAGAAGAAAGAGAAAAAGAGATAGAAAGTGTCTTTGAGGAAGCACTTGCTAAAATCTTCCCCAATCTGGGGAAGGAGATAGTCTCTCAGGCGATGGAGATGCACAGATCTCCCAACACAAGGGACCCAAGGAAGACAACAACACCAAGACATACAGTAATTAAAATGGCAAAGATCAAGGATAAGGACAGACTATTAAAAGCAGCCAGAGAGAGAAATAAGATCATATACAAAGGAAAGCCCATCAGGCTATCATCAGACTTCTCAACAGAAACTGTATAGGCCAGAAGAGAGTGGCATGATGTATTTAATGCAATGAAGCAGAAGGGCCTTGAACCAAGAATACTTTCTCCAGCAAGAATATCGTTTAAATTTGAAGGAGGGATTAAACAATTTCCAGATAAGCAAAAGCTGAGAGAATTTACCTCCCACAAACCACCTCTACAGTGTATTTTGGAGGGACTGCTATAGATGGAAGTGTTCCCAAGGTTTAATAGCTGTCACCAGAGGTAATAAACCACAGTAAAGAAAGTAGAACAGCTAATTACAAAACAAATGCAAAAATTAAAATAACTATCTCCAAAGTCAATCAAGGGATAGACAAAGAGTACATAATATGATACCTAATATATAAAGAATGGAGGAGGAAGAAAAAGGAGGAAGAAAAAAAAAACAACCTTTAGATTGTGTTTGTAATAGCATATTAAGTGAGTTAAGTTAGACTCTTAGATAGTAAGGAAGTGAACCTTGAACCTTTGGTAACCATGAATCTAAAGCCTGCAATGCCAATAAGTATGTAACCATCAATAATCACCTTAAATGTAAATGGACTGATTGCACAAATCAAAAGACATAGAGTCACTGAATGGATAAAAAAACAAGACCCACTTATATGCTGCCTACAAGAGACTCACTTGAAACCCAAAGATGTAAACAGACTAAAAGTGAAGGGATGGAAAAAGATATTTCATGCAACTAATAGGGAGAAAAAAGCAAGAGTTGCAGTACTTGTATCAGACAAAATAGACTTCAAAACAAAGAAAGTCACAAGAGACAAAGAAGGACATTACATAATGATAAAAGGGTCAATCCAACAAGAAGATATAACCATTATAAATATCTATGTGCCTAACACAGGAGCACCTACATATGATAAAACAAACAAAACAGAATTAAAAGGAGAAATAGAATGCATGCATTCATTCTAGGAGACTTCAACACTCCACTCACTGTGAAGTACAGATCAACAGACAGAAAATAAGTAAGGAGACAGAGGCACTGAACAACGCAATAGAACAGATGGACCTAACAGACATCTACAGAACTCTACATCCAAAAGCAGCAGAATACACATTTTTCTCAAGTGCACATGGAACGTTCTCAAGAACAGATCATATACTAGGGCACAAAAAAGAGCTTCAGTAAATTCAGAAAGATTTAAATTGTACCAACCAGTTTCTCAGACCACAAAGGTATGAAAGTAGATAAATTACGCAAAGAAAATGAAAAATCCCACAAAACACATGGAGGCTTCACAACATGCTCCTAAATAACCGATGGATCAATGACCAAATAAAAACAGAGACCAAGCAATATGTAGAGAAAAATGACAACAATAATTGACCAAGGCAAAATCTGTGGGACGCAGTGAAGGCCATGTTAAGAGGAAAGTATACTGCAATACAAGCCTACCTCAGGAAAAAAGAGCAATCCCATAAGAGCAGTCTAAACTCACAATTAAAGAAACTAGAGAAAACAGAACAAATGACACCCAAAGTCAACAGAAGGAGGGACATAATAAAGATTAAGACATAAATAAATAAAATCAAGAAGAATAAAACAATAGAAAGAATCAATGGAAGCAGGAGCTGGTTCTTTGAGAAAATAAACAAAATAGATAAACCCTTAGCCAAACTTATCAAGAAAAAAAGAGTCTACACACATAAACAGAATTAGAAATGAGAAAGGAAAAATCACTACGGACACCACAGACACACAAAGAATTATTAGAGAATACTATGAAAAATTATATGCTAACAAACTGGATAACCTAGAAGAAATGGACAACTTTCTAGAAAAATACAACCTTCCAAGGCTGAACCAGAAAGAAAAAGAAAATCTGAACAGACCAATAATCAGCAACGAAATTGAACTGGTAGTCAAAAACCTACCTAAGAACAAAATCCCTGGACCAGATGGCTTCACCACTGAATTTTATCAAACATTTAGTGAAGACCCAAGACCCATCCTGCTTAAAGTTTTCCAAAGAGTAGAAGAGGGAATACTTCCAAACTCTTTCCATGAGGCCAGCATCACTCTAATAGCAAAACCAGGCAAAGACACCACAAAAAAAGAAAATTACAGACCAACATCCCAGATGAACACAGATGCAAAAATACTCAACAAAATATTAGCAAACATACATCAAACATACATCAAAAAGACATTCCATCATGATCAAGCAGGATTTATTCCAAGGATGCAAGGATGGTACAACATTTGATTTTCCATCAACATCATCCACCACATCAACAAAAAGAAAGACAAAAACCACATCATCATCTCCATAGATGCTGAGAAAGCATTTGACAAAATTCAGCATCCATTCATGATAAAAGCTCTCTCAACAAAATGGGTATAGCGGGCAAGTACCTCAACATAATAAAGGCCATATATGACAAACCCACAGCCAACATTATACTTAACAGAGAGAAGCTGAAAGCTTTTCCTTTAAGATGGGGAACAAGACAAGGATGCCCACTCTCACCACTTCTACTCAATATAGTACTGGAGGTCCTAGCCATGGCAATCAGACAACACAAAGAAATAAAAGGCATCCAGATTGGCAAGAAGGAGTTAAACTGTCCCTGTTTGCATATGACATGAGATTGTACATAAAAAATCCTAAAGAATCCACTCCAAAACTACTAGATCTAATATCTGAATTCAGCAAAGTTGCAGGATACAAAGTTAACACACAGAAATCTGTGGCATTCCTATACACTAACAATGAACTAGCAGACAGAGAAATCAGGAAAACAGTTCCATTCACAGTTGCATCAAGAGTAAAATACCTAGGAATAAACCTAACCAAGGAAGTGAAAGACCTATACTCTGAAAACTACAAGACACTCATGACAGAAATTAAAGAAGATACCAATAAATGGAAACACATCCGTGTTCAGGGATAGGAAGAATTAATATTGTCAAAATGGCCATCCTGCCTAAAGCAATCTACAGATTCAATGCAATTCCTATCAAAATACCATCAGCATTGTTCAATGAACTAGAGAAAATCATTCTAAAATTCATATGGAATCAAAAAAGATGCTGAATAGCCAAAGCAATCCTTAGAAGGAAGAATAAAGCTGGGGGGTTATGCTCCCCAACTTCAAGCTCTACTACAAAGCCACAGTACTCAAGACAATTTGGTACTGGCACAAGAACAGACCCATAGACCAATGGAACAGACTAGAGAGCCCTGATATAAACCCAACAATATATGGGCAATTAATATACGATAAAGGAGCCATGGACATACAATGGGGAGATGACAGCCTCTTCAACAGCTGGTGTTGGCAAAACTGGACAGCTACATACAAGAGAATGAAACTGGATTATTGTTTAACCCCATACACAAAAGTAAACTCGAAATGGATCAAGGACCTGAATGTAAGTCATGAAACCATAAAACTCTTAGAAGACAACATAGGCAAAAATATCCTGAATATAGGCATGAGCAACTTCTTCCTGAACCCATCTCCTCAAGCAAGGGAAACAAAAGCAAAAATGAACTCATGGGACTACATCAAACTAAAAACTTTCTGTACAGCAAAGGACACCATCAACAGAACAAAAAGGCACCCTACAGTATGAGAGAATATATTTGTAAATGACATATCCAACAAGCGGTTAACATCCAAAATATATAAAGAACTTAGATGCTTCAATATCCAAAAAGCAAATAACCTGACTAAAACATGGGCAGAGGATATGAAGAGACAGTTCTCCAAAGAAGAAATTCAGATGGCCAACAGACACATGAAAAGATGCTCCACATCACTAATCATCAGGGAAATGCAAATTAAAACCACAATGAGATATCACCTCACACCAGTAAGGACAGCCAGCATCAGAAAGACTAAGAATAACAAATACTGGCGAGGATGCAGAGAAAGGGGAACTCTCCTACACTGCTGGTGGGAATGTAAGCTAGTTCAACCATTGTGGAAGGCAATATGGAGGTTCCTCAAAAGACTAAAAATACAAATACCATATGACCCGGGAATCCCACTCTTTGGAATTTACCCAAAGAATACAACTTCTCAGATTCAAAAACACATATGCACCCCCATGTTTATTGCAGCACTTCTTACAATAGCCAAGATATGAAAGCAACCTAAGTGTCCATCAGTAGATGAATGGATAAAGAAGGTGTATGGAATACTATTCAGCCATAAGAAGGAAACAAATCCTGCCATTTGTAACAACATGGATGGAGCTGGAAGATATTATGCTCAGTGAAATAAGCCAGGTGGAGAAAGACAAGTGCCAAATGATTTCCCTCATTTGTGTAGTGTAACAACGAAGCAAAAGGAACAAAATAGTAGCAGACTCAGAGACTCCAAGAAGGAACTAGCGGTTACCAAAGGGGAGGGGTGTGGGTGGGCGGGTGGGGAGGGAGAAGAGGATTGTGGCGTATTATATTTAGTACACATGATGTGGGGAATCACGGGGAATACAGTGTAGCACAGAGAAGGCAGTGAATCTGTGTCACCTTACTACACTGATGGACAGTGACTGAATTGGGGTATGAGTGGGGACTTGATAATATGCGTAAATGTAGTAACCACATTGTTTTTTCATGTGAAACCTTCATAAGAGTGTATATCAATAATACCTTAATAAAAAGAAATGACAAAAAAAATACATCAAAAGGATCATCCATTATGACAAGTGGGATCTATTCTGGGGATACGAGGATGGTACAATATTTGTAAATCAATTCATGTGGTACACCACATTAACCAAAGGATAAAAAGAAAAGATATAATCATCTCAATAGATGCTGAAAAAGCATTTCTTCTAGTGTCAGCCAATAGATGAATGGATAAAGAAGTTGGGTACATATATGCAATGGAATATTATTCAGCCATTAAAAGAATGAAATCTTTCCGTTTATGACATGGATGGACCTAGAAGGTATTATGCTAAGTGAAATAAGCCAGGAAGCAAAAGACAAATATATGATTTCACTTATATGCAGATAACAAAACAAAACAAAGACCCATAGACACTGAAAAGTGACCAGTAGTTATCATGGATGAGGGTTTGGGGTGAGTGGGTGAAGTAGGTGAAGGGGATAAAGAGGCACAGAATTGCAATCATACTATGAATTAGGCACAGGAAGATACAGCATTGAGAGAGAATATAGAGAACAGTTCTGTACTACAGACTATGTTGATAGTAACTTGGCATGAGCATTTAGTAATATACATAACTGTTGAAACACTATGTTATATAGTTGAAACCAATACTGTCTATCAACTATACTTCAATATAAAAGATATAAAAACTTTTAGCTTTTCACCATTGAGTATAGTTAGCTGTGGGTTTGTTATATATGGATATCTCTATACCCATTATTTAGAGATTTTATCATGAACGGATGTAAAAATTAGCTTAAAATTTTGATGATAAACACACACAGAAGTAGAGGTTAATTGTGATATTGTAATTTTTAAAAGATTAAATAAAAAGGCTACACTTAAATCTTGATGAATGAGAAGTATTTAAATGAGAAAAGAATGATATAGGAATGAGCAGAAGAGGGGAAAGAGCATGGTATACACAAGGGATATCACGTAGACTTGCCTGACTGAGAAGTGGGTGATCTTTTGGCAGTAAAGGCAATCTTCACATTCTTGGCAGAATACTTCCCTGGAAAGGTCCTTTATTTCAAAATGATAAAAGTAAAAACTGATTTTCCCATAGAAACAATCCTATAATGAACACTATGTTCCTCATGCCACATTATTTTTTCACAAAAATGACTACCAAGACCTTATTTCAAAAAAGTAACACTGGCACATTACAGTGTATACTGCATATATATATGCACACACATATAATATATATGTATACACACACATACATATATATATCCATATATATATACATACAAAAAGTATGTTTAAAGTTATATTAATCAATAAGGGTAATGTAACAGCCAGTTGCATAAAATTATAATGATATGTATTAATCTCCTATGTAAGGTCTTCCACTTTGTTTGTAGAAAAATAGACAAAAAATTATTAGTGTAGTAAAATTTCTAGTTTTTCTGGGAAGATTTTGATAAGCAACATCTTAAAGATTTTGAGAAAACTGTATTCCACTAGAGGGCTTTCTGATCAATTGATCCACAGATACCTTTTGTAGAAAGTGGGTGGCCTCTCTGTGAAATAAGAAATATCTTCTTCCTTGAGCCACTGAATCAACCCATAAACTTCCCCTTCATAATTCATTATCGAAAGGATACACTCTAAAATATGTAAACCATTATTATTTCCATCCTTCAAGAATCCTTGACAGACTGCTTTGTTACAGTGTCAAAGCATCAGCCTGTAAATGAATTTGGGCAAAATTTTAAAGGCACAGAATTCTAAATCCATTAAAAGAATTCCCCTTTTTCCAATCTTAATTTACTCATAAATACTCACTTTACCATAACCATCTCTCTAGAGCACCTTTTTTCCCTTTTAAAATCCACTTTAAGGATTCAGTATATCATAATGAAAGTGATTTTTTTTACAACATTCCTGAACTTACATTAAACTTACTATTACTCTCTACCATAATCCTAAAAATATATGGAGAATTCTTCTTTTATAGGAGCTAAATCAGCAACCACAGAAGGAAACAAGTCTCATTACTTCATGGTTATAAATTTGTCTGCTTCCTTCACTTGGCTGCACCTTCTCCCAGTTGTGTGCTGAAGTGGGAGAGCCAAAAGTATGCACACCTCTTTCCTAACTCCATGTCCAGTGACTTCATGCAGATAGCTTAAAATCAAACATGGAGGAAGTATTTACACATCCCAAAACTTGTAGCAGACTTGTAAAATTATAATTCTGTTTTCAACATTCTATAAAAAATAGGAATTTGGATAATCAATTTTTTTTTAAGTTTCACTGGTACTAGACTGCTAACCACTGAGAAAAGATTAGCCCATATGTGTTTCATGTTTGAAATCAAGCATCCTTTCTAACTACATGGAAATACAATAAAAGGTTTAAATAAACTATATTATTATCCTACTCCAAGATCTACTAGTAAAACAAAGGACCAGAGGAATCCTTTAATTCCAACGTAAATTAAATCTAATTAGCAATCTTAGAAACTATAAAAAATAACTCCCCAAATTGTATTCAAACTACAGAGTATAACAGAGTATGTGAATGAGAGTTTTGAGGAGGAGGTATGATTAACAACAAACAAATCAAGATTAGTACCAACTTGAGCAGGGAATTTTACTATTTGAGTACTGAATACAATCTGAAATAATTACCACAAGCCCCTATAATTACACAGACAGAACTTAAAATTACATATTCTAGATTACTTAGGGAGATCAAAGCTTTGCTACCAAAAAAAAAAAAAAATCAGGGTTCTTAACTTTCAATCCAGTGTCTTCTCTACCGCACCTTAATAACAACACAGAACCTCCTCACTCATAAAAATCAGAAACAAATTGGTGAAAATGGAAAAACTTTAGGCATGCAGTTTTATATGTAAATAGTACTTAGTGAACTACAATGCCACATAAGAAGTCCAGTTCTATATCCTGTGCCCCAATGCTTCAAAGAGGTCAAAGAGCCAGATGTTCTAAAGGATTTGGATCTTAGAATATAATGAACTTAGAGGAAAATACATGAAGCACATTCACCTATGTTAAGTAATTAACACTATATTAAGCACTTAATTTCAAGATCACTACCCAAAAAAAACAGATAGCAGCTACCTATACAAAATATATATAGCTGTATATAGTTACCTTATAGTTAAAAAAATTCTTACATGTATGTGTTCATAAGAACATAAAAAAGAAAAACAGAAAAACGAATTTAGTTTTAAAAAAGTCATCCTCGATATCTTTATTGCTGATTATCAAATGTTTCTATCTGTCTCTGGCCATAAAGGTAAGCCATGCCCATTTTGTAAAATGTAATTTCCTTCTTTTGATTTTCTGCATCAGCTATAATGAGCCATACCATAATCCAAAGAGCACTGTTAATATTTTAATGTATCTTCTTTTAGTTTCCTTGCTATGTACATGTATTTCACTTTTTACACAGCTAAATTCATATAGTACACACTATTTTGTATGATTTTTATTCTAATATATGTCCTATTGCTTAACTGTGCTTCATAAATACTTTAAAGACTGCAAAACTATCTATTTCAGGGATCAGCAAACTTTCCCTAAAGAACCAAACAGAAACTCTTATGCTTTGCAGGCCACAGCGCCTCAGGCACATATCCGCTCTGCCACTGCAGCACAAAAGCAGTCATGGACGAAATGCAAACAAACGCTCTTGACTAACCAATAACCCTGCATTTACAAGAACAGACTGCAGCACAGTACACACAAATAATAAAGTGACAATTTGATTTTACAGTGGGAAAGATCTGCAGAGGCATTCTCCAAAGAAGATACACAAATGACTAATAAGCACGTGAAAACATGTTCAATGTCATTAGCTATCAGAGAAATGCAAATGAAAACCAAATGAAATACCACTTTACACCCACTAGGATAGTATCACCAAAAGACAGACAATAACAAGTGTGAGGATGTGGAGAAGTTGGAACCTTTATACGTTGTTGGTGAGAATGTACAACCAGTTTAGAAGAGTGCGTGTTCCTCAAAAGGTTAAAAAGAGTTACCATATGACCCACAAATCCCATTCCAAGGTATATATCCAAAGGGAAATGAAAATATAAATCCACACAAAAACTTACAGATATTCATAATAGCATTCTTCACAACATCCAAAACATGGAATCAACTCAAATGTCCACCAAACTGATAAATGGATAAACAAAATGTGGTATATACATCCATACAATGGAATACTATTCAGCAATAAGAAGGAATAAGTAATAATAGACGCTACAACATGGATGAACCTTGAAAACATCATGCTAAGTGAAAGAAGCCAGTCACAAAAGACCACATATTATATCATGTCATTCATATAAAGTGTCCAGAATAGGCAAATCCACAGAGATAAAAAGTAGGTAAACCAGCTGCATAAAACTAGAAGCTTGGGGGAGAAGTAGGGAGTGACAGGGTAGATACAAAGTTTCTTTGTAGCTTATTAAAATGTTCTTAAACTGATTGTGATGAAGATTGCACCACTCTTGTGACTGGACTAAAATTAGCTGAATTACATAAATATGCAATGAATAACCCCTGATCTATTCTACAGGTAAAAAAACATTACCTCATTTCCCCTTCTTTTAAATACTTAGATGGCTCCTAATTGCTTTTATTCTACTATATTAAATATGGCAATAACCATATTTCTGATGGTTTTAAGCTAAGTTTTCAAATGGCAAAGAAAATAAAATGGTAAAAGAGTATAAAGCTTTACTGTTGCAAATGCCCATTATTTAAGCTGTGCTTGCATTTCAGACAAGTTTAAGAACATATGATTTATTATTTCTATGGCAAAAAGAAGAGTGAAAAATGGCAGAACTTTCAGGACATACTCCTCCTCACCCCCTGCCGTTCTAGAAACAATGACATCATTAATATCATAACCACTGAATCTTAGCACTTACATATCCATACCTCCTCTCCAGGTATGGATATGTAAGGAAGGAACACACTGGCATTAGAATACATCTCCTTTCAGCTAATCTTGGCTTATAAGGGGAATATATGGAAGGAGTAAACACATTCCACTTTCAAGACCAACAAGGTTCTTTGTTCACTTGTATTTCCTTATGGCTTCTACCACACTAACCTTATCCCCTTTCTTAGAACTTTGCTCATACTATCCTCCTCTCTGTATTCCAATATACCAGACATTCTTGAAGACTGGTTTTGGCCTCAGTCCTTATGAGGTCTTCATCAGTTACTCTGGTCCATTTTCTTTAGATGAATATTGCTCAGTATCACATAAATTATCACTTTATTTCTCACCATTATCATGTGCCTTAATTTTGTCACCCTCTACCCCCATCCCCACCCTCCGAAAAAAGCTAAGCCAAGGTCACAGAATCCTATATCCTAGGAACATAATAAATAACCAAAGTAACAATAATAACAACAAAGTTAACATTCACTGAACACAGTACTATTTGCCAGGTCCTGTGGTGTTGTTCTGCATGCACTTTTCTCCTATATACTCATTACAACAGTCATGGCAGGTAATTAATCCCCTGTACTACTGATACAGAAATTCAGGTACAGAAAAGTCAACTAACTTGCTCAAAATGCTATTTATTGGTTGACAAATACCTTATGAAACATCTTATGGACATCATGTCATTTGTCCCTCACAACACTAAGTTTGCTACAAGTATTAGTAACTACTGTTTTACAGAGATGTTAAGAAAATTTAAGTACACTGTAACCTAATGGTGCAGGTAGAATTATAATACACATGGCCCAGAGCTTTTTGTCCTATATCATACCTTATTTGAAACTGGAATAAAAATATGTGAGTCATCCCCTAGCCTCCAGCCTAATTCATGCCCAGGTTTCACACATAATTCAAGAGTGCCCTAGGAGGGATTCCTTCCTCAACCAGTTATCAGAGAGTAGCAGGTACTAATGTTAACATAAATTGTAATCTTTACAAAATACTCTCTCACATGTGATGTCATTTAATCCTAACAACAACCTGATAAGTAGATATGGGTTATCACCAGATTCAAAGAATCATGTTTTACTCATTCAAGGCCATAAAGCTTAATAATTAATGGTACCAAAGTTCAAAGAACCGACTTCAGACTCTAAGTATGTCCTTTTCTTCCTGTTATGACTCAAAATTAGCATTTTGTCTTTGCTGGTATTTTGTAATTGTTTCCCCTAAGTGATAAATATGAACACTAGAATTCAGTGGTTTTAAATCTTTTCAGGGCTTATAAGCCCCTTTTAAAAATGAAATAAAACAGGGCTTCATGGGTTAAGAACGCTGGTTAAGACCCCTATATAAGATTGTTACTTGAAGTAGGGTGCTAACTTGTGATCCTGTCATATGCTTCACGTTGCACAGCTGACAGCACAAAACAAGGATCCAAGAAGTATTCAAATGATTGTAAAAAGAACTAATTTTCTTGATATTGCACTTTTAAACAGGAAGCCTTTGTTAAGCCATAACATTTTAGAAATAATTTTAAAAACCAACATAGCACAAAAAGTCGTTCACAGAGAAGGCATGCCAAAACAATTACTGAGCCTACTGTATGCTAGGACTTTACATCCCATCATTTGTAGCCTGAAAGCACCCACTAAATACTTAGTTATCATCAGCCTTTCACAGGTGAAGGAAGTAAACCTCCAGGGAAGCTAATTTGAGCCAAAATTTAAGGCCAATGGCAAAACAAAGACAAATTAAGTTAAGATCAGTCTAGAATGGAAAAAAAATTGGCTCTTTCTGTAATTACCCAAATATTTAACTTGATAGCATAGAATGTTACAGAAGGGGAAAACTTTTACGCAGTAAGGGAAAGAAAGGTGGAGAAACTAAAATAATCTAGATCATAATACGAGTGGAGGAAAGAACACTGCTGTTAAGAACAATCTCTGATTCTAATTCTTACCCTGCCCACAACTCACTGGATAATCTTGGACTAATAACTTAATCCTTCTGGATCTTAGCTTCCTCATCTGTGAAATTATGGATGTTGCATGGCATAAGAACTTAAATTTCTAAATTCCTTCACAATTTCAAAACATTTCACCAGTATTATTTTCATTACATTCCAATGAGCAGGGATTTTGTTTTATTCACTGCAGTACCCACAGCACCTGGTTGGTACAAACTGGGCACAAAATACTAGCTGAATGAACAGATTAATTTGAATTGAACCTGACAATAGTCCTGTGAGGAATGCAGAACAGGGCAGGTATTATTATGCTTATTTCACATAAGAGAAAAACCAAGGTTCAAAGAGTTTAAAATACTTACTCCCAATCCCACAGCTAAGTGGTAGAGTAGAATGCAAATTCAAGTCTTCAAATTACTATAGTTCAAAGTTCTCCAGATCTAAAATGTGGTTTTATATACTGTTTAATATTACATTTTAATATAGTTTTAGGAGGTCAGACAGAATAATGAACCCTTCTTATTCCCTCCCTTCCAAAGGAAAAAAAAATCATTAGAATGGTGTTAGCAATAGGAAGCAGTGAATGAATGACTCAGAGGAGTTATCTGAAAGAATAACTATGTATATACTCAATGTTACATATATAAAATAAAGGAGATAAAAATCCAATTTCTGACCTTCTTTGATTATAGTTTCTTGTATTTTCTATGAGTCTACAGTTGTAATTAATGTCTGGGACTTTGCAAATGTTTGCTGTTAATCCTAAGGGAGAGGAGCTCAAATGTATCTCTACAAGTAAGGTTATTGTTCAAACAATAAACCTTACAACAGGCCTCCCAATGACATGAGACTGAGGAACTAATTTCCCACTCTAAAGCTCAGGATCAACTGAGTTATAGAGGAAAAGTCCTGACAGGGCAGCATGAGCTGGAAATAATCTATATTCACAGAGGTGAAAACACAGAAAGAGCTCTAGGGCAAAACTATTCCCCAAGACTCTCCAAGCCTATATTTCAAGAACCTAAGAGGAGAAGGGGTTGGTTGAAGAGTAACACCTTCAGATCTAAGAGTGTACTAGTGCCCATGGTATGCAGCTTCCTGCTTTGAGGCTATAGGCTAGTAGGGAAATCTTTGTGGGTACTGGGTGGTAAAGTCTTTTAATTAAAAAAAAAATTTCATTCCAAAAAAAAAATCATTTCATATAAAAAGTAATTTCTGGATATGAAATGGCCCTCCAAATGATCAAGTAGTTTAAGCACAATGATACAGAATAAAATATTCTGTCATACAGGAAGTAGTACATAAGGGGGTTTTACAAAGTGATAATCTTAGTGTATCTCACAGGAAAAAAGTTTCTTTAAAAAAAAAAACAACAAAATTTAATTATGTACTTACAGGGAAGCCACAGACATGGATTCCCAAGAAAAGTTTCTTAAAGCAAACTCATCAAAATATACTTCTCTTCTGAAAACAAATAAACAAACTGAACATTCTCCATTGACTTAAGCTCCTTTGGTTTCTTCTCCCTCTAAGAGGATTCCCATTAGGTATGTATCAAAAGTAAGAGAGCAGTTATACTGAAACTATTTCCACAGCACTCACAACAGATTATCTGTGAGAACAGGAAAAAAAGTGGGGTGAAAAACTGAAAAGTCACATGAACAGACAGTGAGAAAAAAACTAAAATACAGATTGAGAGAATAGGGCTTAATCAAGATAAACATTCTATAAATGTAAAGTTTAAATTTAAAGGAGCAGAGGATTTTAGGGCTCTGGTTCTATAATGAGAGTTATCGCACAAAAATAATCTACTGTACTAGTTTTAATAATCAACTTTCCCCACCCATTTAAAATTTATTTTCCCTATTGGTATGTAGAATATATTTAAGTTTTTCTGCATAATACAATGCAGTGATCTTACCTGGTAGCAAACTGAATGAGTGCATTTTGAAGAGTCTGTCTAATTTCAAGAAGAAAAGATTCATCATCACTTAGTGTATAATACCAATACTGGACATAATCCCTCAAGGAAAACTGGATAACCTAAAACACAAATATTGGAAAATAATACAACTTTTTAGGATTTAAAAAGTAACAGCAGCAAACTTAAACCTAAAAGGATTATTTGCCAATTTATATTTACTGTCTACATATAAATAATGGTGGTCAATAAATAAATGCCTTCATTACGAAAGCATCAAAACATTAAAAACTACTTCAAAAAACTTTATTTTGGTATAGCAATTCATCCACTGCCCAAGTTTTATCTATGGCCAAGCCCCACCCAAACTCAGGTAAGGATGGATCGTGAAGAAAAAATAAATTTTCAATGCTATAGAGTTTTAGTCAACATAATGGAATGATGCAAAACAATGTAGACAGACTCGAATTCTCAAAAAGAAACCATTTTCCTAAGATTATATCATCAGATATATTGTAGTCAAATTACAAAAAAGACATAGGAGTTTACTTATTTATAATACCTTTGACACAAATAATATACTTTGTTTTAGGCAAGTCAGATAAGCTAAATAAGGGTTCATCTATAAAATAAATGTCAAAATCTTAAAATACATACTATTTATAATAATCATAATCAGGCAAACATCAGTGAAAAACATTTCAGGGATGAATAACTTCTTTAATTCTAATACTTTTGGATCAAACCATGTATAAACATTTTCAAAAGTAATAAAACTACTAGGAAAAAAAATGTATGATTTACCAAACCACAAATCTTGTAACATTTTAACTATAAAACAGAACATGATCAAATATGTAAGAACTTTTTTCTAAATGCAAATTCAATCAAAATGCTTTAATATTAAGTAAGCAACATCACTGTAAATGAGTTTATAAATAAGGTATCTTCTTTAAGTACAGAATCCAAGGATAACATTATAAAGAATTTCCAGCATATTACATAAATAGCAAAGATTTTATTTTAGTAGTTTCAAAAGAAATACACCTAGCACACAATATATAGAATTCAAATACCACATACTGAAACTCACTTGCTGAAGAGGCTCATCAATTATATTGGCACCCGTCAATCTTCTATCAATCTTTATAGTCCTGGCTTCCCGTTTCATTTCTTCTAAACACTTAAAGGAAACCATAACATTTTACTACATAGTTTTTGTTATTTAAAATCTCCAACGTTTATTTATAAGTGAATATTCATTGTAACTTCCTTGTCATTATCTTCAAGTCAATAAATACCCTTATTTCTTTGAGACTCTGGTATAAACCAAACACTATTTCTCAAGTTGACAAAAACAGATATCCAGAAAAAAATCTGTTATTCTCAAAACTTTAAATAAATCAGCAAACATTATTTAGAATGTGATATAAATGAAAATATACAGATAAAGTATTGCCATATTTCAATGAACCTTAAAAACCATAAATTAGTGTTTCAAGTAAATCAAATTAGTAACAGTCTTTATTAATTGATCTCCCTTTTCCCACTTCCCCTTCCAAGCACAAAACAGTACACCACCTGCCAAATAAATATATTTTTAATTTATTTAGGGATGATTTTTTACAACTAAAGAAAATTAACTGCTAGATTTCTCTATGGTCTTCACAAATATCAGTAGCCTGGAAACAGGGTAAAAAGTAGTGGGACACTCTTCAAATTAAAATGCAAACCAAAGCAAAAATATTTATACATAAAACATGACTCAAGTCTCTAAGAATTTTTTCATGAAACATACATCATTTTAGGGGAAAAAAAGATGGCGATGTGAGAAGTGAGTCAGAAACCTCCTCCCAAAACCACATATAACACGAAAATACAGCAAATACAATTAATTCTGAGGGGCGACCAGAAAGACAACTGCAACAGATGGTTTACATCTGGGGAAAAGAGAAAACCTCATGGAAAAGGTTAAAGTAGCAAAGCCACAATCCAGCAGGACCCAAGCCCTCCCCCCACTCAAGTTCACAGGCAAGAGGAAGAGAAACAGAGAAGGGATGGAGTGGAAGCCCGGAACTGCTAAACACCCAGCCCTGGAGATCTGCTCCGGGAGCACAAACCCACATGACCTGGTGCTCTGGAGATTAGAAGGGTTGGAAAGCAAAGACAGGTGGAATACTTGGACAGACTGAGATTCCAACCGCTTGTGGAGAACAGGTACCCACACCGGCGACTCCAGGACAAAACAAAGGTGGGTGCTTTGAAAGACTTCCCAACAGCAAAAGGGCTGTAAGAGGGGCAAAGATTACACAGAGCTAGCTGCTCAGGAGAAAGGACATGTGGACAAAATCATACTGGCACACTCAGACCAGCAGGTTGGGAAATTTCAGGAGCTTCAGGCGCTCCATCTCCCTGGCTGGCAACAAAGAGCAGAGGCCCCCAACTGTGATATGCAGCCTGCTGCTCCTTCCTCCCAGCGCCAGTTTGCAAACCTACAAGCCCCCACCACTGGACCAGGCCAGTCAGATGGCAGCCCTGCCTACAGGGCCATAATGCAGAGGTTGCCTGCTGAGTGCTCAGCCCACTGGCCCTGGCAGTGGAGGCAGGCAGTTGCTGCAGCCGGGAAGCAGGAAAGAGCTCTTTCCTCCCAGCAGGCACCCACACTGTTCACCTGCAACCACCGCCATGCTGGGCAGCTCCAGAGAGTATACCTTCTGGGCACTAGAGGGCAAAGTCTGCACAAAGTTATTACATATTATTTGTCAGAAATATGAAGCAGCAAAAGAACTTTGTACAAACCAAAATCCGTCAAACACCATAAAGAGGGCTCAGTGAAATTGAAATCACCAATCTACTTGATAACATTTCAAAATCAAAATTAGGAACATGCTCACAGAGCTACAGAAAAATATTCAGGAACTCAGGATGACTTCATGAAAGAGAAAGAAACTTTTAAAACAAAGTATCTGAAATGAAACATACAATAGATGGATTTAAAAGCAGATTAGAAGAGGTAGAGGAGACAGTAAATGGAATGGAAATTAGAGAACAGGAATACAAAGAAGCTGAGCCACAGACAGACAAAAGGATCTCTAGGAACGAAATAATGATAACACAACTCTGGGACCAATCAAAACAAAACAATATTTGCATTACAGGGTACCAAAAGAAGAAGAGATAAAAAAAGGGATAGAAAGTGTCTCTGAGGAAATAACTGCTGAAAACTCCACAACTGGGGGAAGGAAATACTCTCTCAGGCCATGAAGTGCACAAATCTCCCAACACACAGAACCCAAGGAAGACAACACCAAGAGATATAATTAAATGGCAAATATCAAGGACAAGGAAAGAGTATGAAAAGCAGCCAGAGAGAGAAAAAAGATCACATACAAAGGAAAACCCATCAGACTATCATCAGACTTCTGAGCATAAACCTTACAGGCTAGAAGGGAGTGGCATGATATTTTAATGCAATGAAACAGAAGGGCCGCTAACCAAGAACACTCTACCCAGCAAGAGTATCATTTAAATTTGAAGCAGGGATTAAACAATTTCCAGATAAGCAAAAATTGAGGGTATTTACCTCCCAAAAACCATCTCTACAGTTTATGTTCGAGGGACAGCTATAGATGAAAGTGCTCCTAAGGCTAAATAGCTGACACCAGAGAAAATAAAACCACAGTACAGGAATTAGACTGACCAATTACTAAGCAGATGCAAAATTAAATCAACTACCCACAAAGTCAGTAAAGGTATACACAAAAAGTACAGATTATGATACCTAACATGTATAGAGTGGAGGAGAAAGAAAAAGAATTGGGAAAAAAAAACTTTAGATTGTGTTTGTAATAGCATACTAAGCGAGTCAAGTTAGACAGATGGTAAAGAAGCTGCCCTTGAACCTTTAGTAACCACGAATTTAGAGTGTGCAATGGCAATAAGTACAGATCTATCAATTATCACCTTAAATGTTAAATGACTGAATGCACCATTCAAAAGACACAGAGTTACAGAATGGATAAAAAACAAGACCCATCTATATGCTGCCTACAAGAGACTCCCTTCAAACCCAAAGACATACACAGACTAAAAGTGAAGGGATGGAAAAAGATATTTCATGCAAATAATAGGGACAAAAAAAGTAGGAGTTGCAATACTTGTATCAGAGAAAATAGACTTCAAAACAAAGAAAGTCACAAGAGACAAAGAAGAACATTACATAATGATAAAAGGGTCAGTCCAGCAAGAGGATATAGGATATAACCACTATGAATATCTATGCACCCAACACAGGAGCACCCAACTATGTGCAAGAAATTAAACTAACATAATTAAAGGGGGAAATAGTATGCAATGCCCTCATTTTAGGAGACACACCACTCATTCAAAGGACAGATCAACCAGACAGAAAATAAGGACACAGAGGCACTGAACAACACATTAGAATAGACGGACCTAACAGACAGCTACAGAAAACTCCACCCAAAAGCAACAGGATACACATCTCCTCAAGTGCACATGGAACATTTTCTAGAAAGACCACATACTAGGCCACAAAAAGAAACTCAGTAAATTCAGAAGGACTGGAATTATACCAACCAGCTTCTCAGAGCACAGAGGTATCAATACCACAAATAAATTATGCAAAGAAAACAAAAACACCCACAAACACGAGACTTAACAACATACTTCTAAATAATCAATGGATCAATGACCAAATAAAAACAGAGATCAAGAAATATATGGAGACAAATGAAAACAACAACTCAACACGCCAACTTCTGTGGGATTCAGTGAAGGCAATTCTAAGAGGAAAGTATATAGCTATACAGGCTTATCTGAAGAAAAAAGAACAATCCTAAATGAACAGCATAACTCACAATTAATGAAAACAGAAAAAGAAGAAAAAAGTCAGTAGAAGGAAGAAAATAATAAAGATCAGAGCAGAAATAACAAAATAGAGAATAAAATAATGGTAAGAATCAATGAAACCAGGAGCTGGTTTTTTGAGAAAATAAAATAAACTCCTAGTCAGACTTATCAAGAAAAAAAGAGAGTCTACAAACATAAACAGAATCAGAAATGAGAAAGGAATCATCAATATGGATACCACAGAAATACAAAGAATTATTAGAGAATACTGTGAAAAATTATATGCTAACAAATTGAAAAACCTTGAAGAAATGGACAACTTTCTAGAAAAATACAACCTTCTAAGACTGACCCAGGAAGAAAACAGAAAATCAGAACAGACCAATTACCAGCAATGAAATTGAACTGGTAATCAAAAAACTACCTAAGAACAAAACTCTTCGACCAGAAGGTTTCACCAGTGAATTTTATCAAACACTTAGAGGAAACATAATACTCTTCTTCCTTAAAGTTTTCCAAAAAGCAGAAGAGGAGGGAATACTTTCAAACTCATTCTATGAAGCCAGCATCACCCCAATACCAAAACCAGGCAAAGACACCACAAAAAAATAAAACTACAGACCAATATTGATTATGAACATAGTTGTAAAAATACTCAACAAAACATTATCAATCCGAATTCAAAAAAGATCATCCATCAGGATCAAGTGGGATTAATTCCAGGGATGTAAGGATGCTACAATATTAAAAAATCCATCAACATCATATACTACATCAACAAAAATAAGGACAAAAATCATATGATCATCTCAATAGATGCTGAAAAAGCATTTGACAAAATTCAACATCCATTCATGATAAAAACTCTCAACAAAATGGGTATAGAGAGCAAGTACCTGAACATAATAAAGGCCATATACTACAAACCCACAGCCAATATCATTCTTAACAGTGAAAAACAAAAAGCTTTTCCCCTAAGATTAGGAACAAGACAAGGATGCCCACTCTCCACATTTTTATACAACATAGTACTGGAGGTCCTAGCCACAGCTATCAGACAACACAGATATAAAAGGCATCCAAATTGGTATGGAAGAAATTAAACTGTCACTATTTGCAAATGACAAGATATTACACATTGAAAACCCTAAAGACTCCATAAAAATACAATTAGAATAATAACAAGATTCAGCAAAGTTGCAGGATATGAAATTAATATACAGAAATTTGTTGCATTCCTATATACTAAAAATTTAAGAGCAGAAAGAGAAACCAGGAAAACAATTCCATTCACACTGCATCAAAAAGAATACAATACCTAGGAATAAATGTAACCAAGGAGGTGAAAGATGTATATCCTGAAAACTACAAGACACTAGTGAGAGAAATTAAAGAAGACACCAATAAGTAGAAATACATCCCATGCTCTTGAATAGGAAGAATTAATATTGTCAAAATGGCCATCCTGCCTAAAGCAATCTACAAATTCAGTGCAATGCCTATCAAAATACCAACAGCATTCTTTTACGAACTAGAACAAATAGTTCTAAGATTTATATGGAACCACAGAAGACCTTGGATAGCCAAAGCAATCCTGAAAAGGAAGAATAAAGCAGGGGGAATTACTCTCCCGACTGCAAGCTCTACTACAAAGCTACAGTAATCAAGACAATTTGGTACTGACACAAGAACAGATCCATAGATCAATAGAATAGAATAGAGAGCTCAAATATAAACCCACATATATATGGCCAATTAATTGATGATAAAGGAGCCAAGGATATACAAAGGGGAAATGACAGCCTCTTCAACAAACAGTGTTGGCAAATTTGAATAGCTACATGTAAGAGAATGATACTGGATTATTTTCTAACTCCATACACAAAAGTAAACTCGAAATGGATCAAGGACCTGAATGGAAGTTATGAAACCATAAAACTCTTAGAAGAAAACAATAGGCAAAAATCTCATGAATATAAACATGAACAATTTTTTTCCTGAACACATCTCCGCAGGGAAACAAAAGTAAAAATGAACAAGTAGGACTACATCAAACTAAAAACTTCTGTACAGCAAAGGACACCATCAGCAGAACAAAAAGCATCCTACAGTATGGGAGAATATATTCGTAAACGATATATCCAATAAGAGGTTAACATCCAAAATATACAAAGAACTCACATGCCTCAACATCCAAAAAGCAAATAACCCGACTAAAAAATGGGTGGAGGATATGAACAGACACTTCTCCAAAGAAGAAATTCAGATGGCCAACAGGCACATGAAAAGATGCTCCACATCGCTAATCATCAGGGAAATGCAAATTAAAACCACAATGGTTTATCACCTCACACCAGTTAGGATGGCCAGCATGCAAATGACAAGGAACAACAAATGCTGGCAAGGATGCAGAGAATGGGGAACCCTCCTACATTGTTGGTGGGAATGTAAATTAGTTCAACCATTGTTGAAAGCAATACAGACGTTCCTCAGAGAACTTAAAATACAAACACCATTCGACCCAGGAATTCCATTCCTAGGAATTTACCCTAAGAAAACAGGATCACAGATTCAAAAAGACATATACACCCCTATGTTTACTGCAACACTATTTACAACAGCCAATATATGGAAGCAACTTAAATGTCCACCAATAGATGAATGGCTAAAGAAAATGTGGTACATATACACAATGCAATATTATTTAGCCACAAGAACACAAATCCCACCATCTGCAACAGTTTGGATGGATCTGGTCTGTATTATGCTCAATGAAATAAGCCAAGTGGAGGAGAAAGACAAGTACCAAATGATTTCACTGATCTGTGGAGTATAACAACAAAGCAAAACTGAAGGAACAAAACAGCAGCATACTTTGACTCCAAGAAGGCACTAGTGGTTACAAAAGGGAAAGGGGGTGGGGAGTGAGGGAGAAGAGGATTGAGGGGTATTATGATTAGCACACATAATGTAGGGGGTTACAAGGATAGCACAGAGAAGACAAGTAGTGACTCTATAGCATCTTACTATGCTGATGGAGAGTGACTGCAAAGGAGTGTGTTTTGGGGGGGGACTTGATAATATGGGTGAATATAGTAAGCACAATGTTGCTCATAAGAAACCTTCATAAGTTTGTATATCAATACCTTAATAAAAAAAATTTTTTAAACATACATCATTTTAGAAACAGCAAATCAAAATCACTGCTTTTTCCTTTTTTAGTATCTTTTTTTTATTGAAGGATCAATATACAATCTTACACTGATTTCAAATATACAACACAGTGGTTCAACAGTTACCCATATCATTAAATTCTCACCCTGACTAGTGCAGCTACTGTCTATCAACATAGGAAGATGTTAGAGAATCACTGGCTATATTCCCCATGCTGTACTACTATCCCTGTGACCAACTTACATTACGATTAAGAATTTTTGTGCCCTTTTATCCCCTTCTACCTCTCCACCCTGCCCTCCAACCCCTCCGCCATGGTAACCACCAGTCACTTCTCAGTGTCTATGAGTCTACTACCATTTTTTTCATTTGTTTTATTTTGGTTTTATATTCCCTAAATAAGTGAAATCATATGTTACTTGTCTTTCTCTGCCTGGCTTATTTCACTTGGCATAATACCCCCTAGGTCCATCCATGTTGTTGCAAATGGCAGGAGTTCTTTTTTTATGACTAAATAATATTCTATTGCAAAATCACTATTTTTAATACCATGGACTAAAAAATAATTATAAAGTATGTCTTTATAATATGTATTATTATTATTATATGATATTAATAATGGTTAATGTGTGTGAAATAACAATGTTATTTAATATTACTATAATCAGTCTTGACTAATTAGTAACTGCTTAGGATCTTATTTTCTTAAAGTATTTCCCATCTCTTATATGTACCACTCAAATGAACAGGAACTTATGGATGGCTACAAAGTGACTCAAAAAAAGAAAAGGTTCATTTCCTCAGAAAGATTTTGCAAGCAAACTAAAAGAATACACATTAATGGGAATCCTAAGAGAGGCAGAAAAGTCTGAAGTCATTTTAAAAGTTACAATAGGTATTAGAAAAAAATATCTATCAATATGAAAGTCCGTAGGATAGGCTAAAAATTCTTTTGTGCCAGCAATATACAATAATATTGTGTATTACTTTCTCTGCATCTCCTACATCTTAGCACATATTGGGTTAAGTTAATAATTGTAAAGTTAAGTTACTGGCATCAACTCCACACCATTTGTCTCTCTTCATACCAGCCCATCCATAAGAATTGAAAACAATTCCAATCTTATTTAGAGTACGCTATTTCTTAAACAGGACAGAAAAACTATAAAACTACAGTATTGAAGAGGCTCTTGCAAGCTATATTTTTATATATATTTTCAAGCGAGTTAAAGAAAAAATGCCCATTTTCTTCCCTCTGGTTCATATGGAATTTATTTCATTCAAAACAGTATATTCATTGACATTTCCACAAATCATATGCATGCTTTGAAATTCTACATTAAGATAGTAGTAAAAGATCCCGAATTTCTGTCTTTCCCTCAAATTTGCATTTCCACTTTTAACACCTAACACTAAAAAGGTTTTCAAGGTGATCTTTTAAAATACATTTTCTAAGCATGATCACATTTGTCTCCCATAAATTTATAGTGAGTGCTAGTAAATTGCAAGAAAATCTGCCAAGCCATATACAGACAACCACATTATTATCAGTGTATATAACAGGACTTCAAGGTGTTACATCTTTTACCCTATTTACCTTAGGAATCCCAGTTGATGTTGGAGGAAGAAAAGAGTGTTCACACTGCTCTAGGTACTTCTCTGAGTTTGTTTTTCCAAATAGGAGAGTAACCACAAAACCCCTGGGGAAAAAAATTAATTACAGATACAAAAACAAGGTTTTACTATAATTTAACACATCTATTACCAAATATATTTTTCTGATTTAATAGATGGCTATCATCACTAAACTCAGTTTGTGACTTTGGTAAAGAAAGGAACTGAGAGATTTTGTTCTAAAATTTAAAACAACTATACATCTGTAAATTTATATATAATGTCTGTGAAAGTTTTCAACCAATATATGAGTAAAGAATCTCAGGCAATATTTTCAAACTTTAGGAATATCAACTCTCATTAAATAAGAAGGCTAGCTAATAATAAAGGATAAAGACAAACAAGGATAAATGCATAGCTAAGTCACACACTTCTATATTTTGTTAACTAATAACATGAGATATTAATGTAACTTGCCACTATGAAAATACAATAAACAAACAAAGGCCATATAGGAAAAAAAAATGGTCCAATTTGTGATTTGTTTAAAATAAGCCCAGAATTAAAAAAAGGAATATATTCCAAAAGGTTGATTATTTTTAAAACAATTACAGAATCAAGGTAAGATAAATATGGTTTAGAACTACTTTCCCGTAAGAACTGACTAAATGCTATCAATAGTTCCTATATTTAAGATTTAATAAATAAATCTAAGCACTACTAAGCAGATAGGAAGTACATAAAAGAAGAAAATCAATTTTTAATTTAGTAACCTTAAAAGAATTCAAAGACTGTAGTGACAAGAAGGGACAGTAAAAAATTAAATATGGTCAGCCTCAACTACTGAAAAGGATTCTCAAAGCTATCTATCATTGTACTGCTCTTCAGCACAGGCACCACAAATGCCTGGAGGAAAGTGAACACAGATAATGTCAAATCATTCCATGTCATCAATTCTTTTTGCTTCTTTTTAAAAAGGCTGGCCTCAGAATTATCAGTAAATTTCACCTATCTCATGTTGTATCTCATATTATTACTAAGAATCAAAGTGTTCTTCTATTTCGGTTTTATCTGGTTATAAGCACATTAATAGTTTCAGTCTTAGGTTTAAGTAAAAACAAATGATTGTTTGTTACAAATGATTGTATAACTAAACATAACAGAATGCCATTAAATAAAATGACCCATTATACAGTATCAATAATAATAAATGACCCATTATACAGTACCAAAATAACAACAAAAAGGACCTGAGTAGTTTTCTTTCCAGAAGTTTACTTTATATTAGAAAAGAAGGGATTAGATTTGACCATAAGCAAAATATATACATTATCAACATTGTAGAGGGGTAACTATAGAATTAAACTCCCAGAAAAAGGTGGTTTCCATAGGTAAATTTATTAATTCCTCTCAAACTTGCATACTAAGTAAAAAAAAAAACACACCTTTAAAAATGTACGCAATTTAGAAAACACACTAAAGCTAACACCGTATTTAATTATATGAAATGTAATTACGTCACTTAAGATTAATATTTAAAAGCCTATTTTTGCTCTTAAAATTCATAAGACATTAAACTATATGAAGTTACATTAAAGAAAGTACAATCATTCATAATTAGAGGCAAAATAAAAATATGTGACTCAGGAATTATGGTACTCAGTAGACCATAATTGAGTAAGCTGGGAATGCTTAATTAGTCCCCTGAGGTGATTTTGGGAATCTTACTAGTATATGGATTGAAATCCCCTAACTGTGGCAATAAGTTTCACTGAGATCAACAGTCTGTAACAGCATCAGATCAATTTATAATACAGCACAAACTGGAATTTCAAACCTTACCACGTGAATTCTTAATATTATCCAAAGAGGTTGTAGTGGTCCTGCCACAACCTTCGATATACACCTTATCTAAAATTCTTTACATAACTTTACACGTAACCAAAAAAATTTTGAATTATTCCCCAATAAATTAGCAGACTCAAAAAGGGAACAAAGTTTTTGGTGACTTTGAAATCCAAGGATTCATGGCTCTTCTTCCTTTCCTAAATTTTATATTGAGCAGTTTCATCCTAGGGCTCAAAAGCTACAATTTCCCCCTTGCTGAAGTATTGGAAAATATTTTGAAATCCTTCTCCTTCACATTTGCTCAAGGTCTTATTTAATTAGTGAAATGGGAGAAATTATCTCCTTTTCAAAAAAGCATTTCTTCAAGACAATTTCTTTCCCAGTCAGTAAAAGCAGCCATGACCCTGTAGAGAGGTACAACCAGGCAGCTCTGGCCCTAACTGGTGACTAAGAAGTGTAATTTAGGAAGCTCAAATGGCTGCAGATCTATAAAGTCTTCAATCATCTTTATAATCAATAAAGATATTCAGAATTCCATTTATTGACTCCTATGTTTATTTCTTAATTGTTTGAACATGCAGTATCAGATCTAAGCAACAATGAAAATACTAAATCTATAATAAAATACAGTTTTATGAATAGTCCTTGAGGTAGCTACTCAATTAATTCTCACTTGTTTAACAGTCAATGGGTGCACTCTCTATAAAATGGCTACACATGACATTCAGACCAAAAATGTAAAAGAGGCGACAAGTGGTAGATATATTCAGAAGCCACCCCTTTAGTGTCTTATACAATCTCTCATACCGCAGTTTATATATGCTATTTGATTCAGTTAAGTCCTCTAAACTGACAGGCACAAGTATCTCCCCCAAATGTTTGAGGGGGTCTCAAGACTTTTTTAAAAGAACTTAAAGGTAGTCACTCAACAAATAATTACATAAACATATCACACACACACAGTTAACATACACACTGTGTATATTATATATATATAACATACATAATAACAAAATATTCATTTCAACTAAGCTACCTTAGACTATCTTATAAATAACAAGTACATCTCTCACCTATACATTTTCTTGTACAGAAATATTATACTAAAACTACATTAAATACTATATATATATTAAGCTATACTAAATCATAACTGAAACCCTTCTTATGAAGGTTCATCAACTCAAGGTAAAGCATAAACACTATAAACCAAATAACCATAAGAGAAAACTGCAAGAGCAGGTATTTGAATTTTATAGAACAAAATGAGAGCATTCACTACTAGAATTATTACCAACTTCACTGGTTGAAGTCCAATCAATGAAACAATATCTTTTACTGTCATCATCCCAACTTATTTATGTTATTAATATTATAATAGAAAAGGAACTATTTCAATCTTGGAGAATAACACCAAAAGTAATTTTAAAAACTTAAAAGCTTTTCAAGTTATACAAAAAAAGTTTACATCATTGGAAACTGAAATTTACTTTTGAAGAGGACTACCCATATTTCTGGTATAAATAATATCACTTTTATTTCTATGGATATCTTGATTTTACTTTTTTAACTTTTGTAAAAACAACTTGCAAAAATAGAATTCACAAATAAAGCATACTTCCATCTCTCATGGTCATTTTTTTTTCTTATTGAGGTCTCATGGTCATTTATTTCAATTTTGAACAGAACATGATATATGAATTGTAAAATGATCATTAACAATACTTACCCACCCACAAAGCAGAGGATATAAAATGCCAAATAAAGTATTACAAAGGGTCCAAAGGTTATAAGAGAAAGGACAATGCCAAGACTTCCCCATCCCCATATGGATAGACTGGTCTGAAATAAAGCAAAGTAAAAAAAATCTGTTTTAATAAATAAATAAATTATTTTCCATATGAATTAGAAAAGAACCAACAAAACTTTTACAGTTGTAAATTTCTCTTTTTAAACATTTATGGTATTGTTTAAAATATTTACTTTTGAAAATGTTAAGTACACTCTTGGAAATTCATCTCCAAGAAACGATATACAAAATCTGTATCTAGCAAGATATTCAGTACATCAGCAATTATTTTTTAAAACTCTAGTGGTAATATAAAGGTACAAGAAATAGTTATGCAAATTGTTGAATAATATACTCACATGAAATATAATAAAATAATTATAAAAACATTTGCGTACTTACATATGCAAATATATATATATAAAGTTAAGTAGACTACCAAGTTGTACTTGTTCATTGAGTATTTCATTTTAGAATTAAGTTCCAACAGAAGCTACAGTATAAGACCTTTTTTTAAAATTAAAATTTCAAGAAATCCATATCTCAGTGAAAATTGTTATATTTTTGCTTCAAATTGTGTGTAATTTGTAAAAATTATAATTGTACAACTTCCAAATTCCAATTACCAAAATTTACTAGAGGCTCAACAAAACATCTCCAAAATCCTCCATCCTTAAAAATAAACAAAAAAGCCCAATTTCACTTAAAGTGATGCTACATTATTTCAAGTACTCCTTTTGTTGAAGGCAAACTGGATTTTAGCAATTTACGTCATTATGAATAAATAAATATATTCAATCCAACTAGATCCTATACCCATTTGCCTTGTACTGTGAGGTATACAAAGAAAGTATTTGTCCTACTCCTGCCATCAAGGAGCACAGAGAATGTCTTACAGGAATGAAACAATTAGACACTGAACCAAAAGAAAATAATAGAAAGCATTATAAGAAACTAAACTGAACCAAATTAATGGCCAAAAAACTATGGAATGAACAATACGTGTTATGGATTAGAAGAAAAAGGACGGTTTTCTTTATTCATCATTCACCAGTCATTGACGGCTTCCTATGTGCTATGAATTCAAGGTGCTTGAGGATGACACAAGGAATAAAACATACCCTCAAAAGTCTACATTCTAGTAAGGGAATAAAGACAATCACACCCTCATAAATGTATATAACTTCATAAATTTACATTTCAGAAGGAGAGAAAAAAAGAGATAGTAAGTAAATATATAGTTATATCAGATGGGGTTAAGTACTATGGAGAAAAATAAAGCATATATATATATACACATATGGTTGGTCTAAGAAGCTCTACAATGATTAGATGACACATGAACAGAAATCTTAGACATGATGTATTAGGGAGAATTTATAATACTGAGTTCCTCCTACCCCAAAATTGAATTTTTCCATTAATTTGTATCTTCTGTTTTATGTCCCTTAGTGGAGGTTTTTAAATTTCTTCTTCTATATAAGGCTGGCACAACTCCTGTCCATTTGGATTTTTATTATCCTTTTTCCTCATCCTAGCCACTATCACCTATTTTAGCCAGAGGACAAAATACCTGCCTAATAAAGTTTCAGCTCTGCTCTCATGATCTCCCTGAATCAGCTGGGGATACTATTTCTCTCACAGAAGTAGTCTCTTGACTTCTAAGAATGGCAAGTAGGCCACGGTGATTTATAATAAAGTACAGATCAGTCCAGTTCCTCTGACAATACTTTTGCTGAACATCCAGTACCTGATCCACACTACAGAACTGCCAGATGCCCAACTGTGGAAAACATGCTATTTCCCAAGATTTTCTCAAAACCTTATATACTGACTTCCCCTGAAAAGAATTCCTGGAAACTTTCAGGAAAGTTAAAACCAGACTATGATCCCTAGATACTTTATTCACCTACCTTCTTCAGTGAGATTTGACCTAACCTTAACAATATTATTACTCCTTCTTTGCACAGTTAGATCTATACTTGCTAGCCAGTTTTTCAGAGCTAAACAACTTGTTTAAAGACATGTTAAGAAGTTTTAAAAATGAAGCCAATAAAGTGGCTATCTCTGTAAATGAAGGAAGGGAGCATGCAATTGGAGGAAAACACACAGGGGACTTCTCAGATATTCAGTAGTGTAATAATACTCAACTAGCTTTTTGCTTTAAACTGTATAAACATAGTATTTCCTCTTCTGTTTAAATCATCTTTCCCAATTAAAGAAATATTCAAAAAAAGAATCACAATTACTTAATATGGGGAAGATTATTTAATGCAGCAATTAGTTAACATGCGGAGACACTGTGTAAAAATGCAAGCTTTCACAATCTTGCAAGTCTCCTCTTACTAATTTGAAAGTGAGAGCAAAATCATCACAAAACAAACTCTTATTTATTCATACAACAAGTATTTGATACCTACAACATGCCAGGGGCTAGATTTAACAGTGAACAAAACAGACATTACTGTCACATTAAAAAAGGATCTACATGAGAAGTCCCTTTCCTTAATTAAGTTTAAATCAGGTGCTCATTTGCTTTATAGTAAATCTGTTTTAATAGTTACTTCAAATGTTAAACTGTTCATTGAATCATCAAAACAGTAAATAGTCCAAAATCAAGAAAGTTTTATATTCTTAATGTTCCCATATATATAATTGGCTGATACTATAATATGGTGAGATTAAGAAATATTTGATCTAATAATCATTTAAAAATCAAGTTCTAATTATTTCCTAAGATGACAAAATTTAGGGTAATTCTGTAGTACATCAGAAACTTTTTACAAACTCAAACAGGTATTACCTCAAGAATTGACCTACAATTGAAGCAAGAAATAGAAATAAATCTACTTTACAGTGGTTTACATTAAAATACTTGAAATATTATTTTCTTCTCTAAATCATATAATCAACACTGAAATGCCAATGCTGTCTAGTTCCCTAGAATCACTGACCCATCAACTCTGAGTTGAAGAAACCTTCAAGTCATTTATTGCAGTACTTCTCAAACTTTATGGATCTTAAATGCAGATGCTTAAAATGCAAATTATGACCCATTAGGTCTGGGAAGGGTCTGTTAGTCTTTCGTACCCAACAAGTTACAGAACTGTTTAGAATTAAGGACAATCATATTTTATAGTTCTCTCTAAATTAATCTCTAGTTCGACAAAACCTTATTCACAACTCCAAAACCCTATGCACAACTCCAAAACCCAATGCACAACTCCAAAGCCCCAAAAGCTCCAAAAACCAAAATTGTATCAAAGCATTCTATTTACCCTATGTATTTACTTTTCAGAACTTATGATGTTATCAAGAAAGTGGTATAGCATAGTCAAAAAGTATGGACTCTGAGACCTTTACTATTTATTAGCTGTGTAACTACATGCCTTCGTTTCCTCACCTATGTTCTGTGCTTGTTGTGAGGGATAAGTGAGTCCATGGTCTAGTGGCCAATTTTAGTTTAATCACTGTTATTATCCCCAGATAAACAACAGAGAAACTAAGACATGATGAAATTTAAAGAAAAAATGCCCAAGGCTACACAGCCGATAAGTTCTAGGAGTGAGATTTGATCGTAGGCAAATTTTGACACCTTAATGAATCTTAAAATTTGTCAGTGGACAACTATCTGAAGTTAAGTCACAATTTTAAACAATGGGAAAATCATAAATGAGTGCCTTTTATCTAAATATTAATAAGCTTAATATACCTCCCAAGAAACTAGTAAGAAACCTGCTTGTAAGAATGTAATAAATCCCTCATCTGAATATGAAATACATAATTTTTATTATTAAAGTTTCCCCATGTATACCCTACATAAATAATGGAAAGATTTTTGCTTTCAAAAGGTGTGAATTTATTAACATGCCATGATACCTATATGGATCAGTCTGGCCTTGAGCACAGGGATACACAAAAACAAAAAAAATTACCCCTGCTGCCAACAAGATGCTTACAAAACAAAAAATGACAATGCTAAGGATCAAATATGCTCCTAATAACAGAAAGCAAGTGGAAATAATTTACCTTGTGATATTTTATGCCTATCAAGTTATACTGACATTTATCTCATATGATTTTCACCGCAGGCTTGTATGATAGGAAAGGTAGCATAATACAGTAGTACTAAGAACACAGATTCAGAAATTACAGTTCCAGCTTGCCACTAACATTCCGTGTAAACCCTGCTTAACCTCTCTTTGATCCAGAATTCCCAGGAGCACACTGAAGGCGCTGAGTTGTGAGATCATCTTTCAAGTCAAGCCTAGCTGCAGCCGACTGAATGAATAGCTGCTCATATTGACACAGCTAATTTGATGCACAGCCATGCCTAGACTCTCCTAGCTGCATGTGGAAAGTGGGGCTAAGTGGAAACAGCTATTTTAAATCACAAGAAGAACAAACTGTCAGAGCTCCCACAAAACAGACCTTGGACTCTGATATGAGTCTCACTAGAGTGGGTCAACCACTCCCAGTTATATTGACCTGGTTTATCTGAACATATTATATGGCATTAGGTGGCCAGAAAGAGCTAAGAATCTGAAAGCTGATACTACCTCAGGGCCAACTTGGGTCACAGAAATTATAGGTATGAGTTCAACAAAAATAAGTACCCATAGGAGAGGCCTTACTGCAACTATAGACTGTTTTCCTCCCATCTTATTCCATTCATATTAAGTTGCAAGTTCTCCAATTTCCATGGAATGTGCTCCTGACATTGTCTTGTTCAACACTATATAATATTTAACCAAAACCTGGTACAAAGAAGTTGCTCACTAAATATAGAACTAATTAATTAATTTATTAACTAGAGAAGTGAAATTGGGGAGGGAATGGGAAGAGAAGGGAGGGGAGAAAAGAGCACAGAAGAAAGGGTAAAGAGCACAGAGAAAGGAAAAGGTCTAGGAAAATTGAAGAGGAAAAGGATCCTAATAAAAGCACTTCTCCTCACCCCCACCTCATAACTTTAGGCAACAGAAACCACACCAACTCCCAGCCTCAAAAAAAAGCAAAAACAAAATTACCCAGAGCTTGGTCCTTATTCTCCCATGATGTACAGAAACAGCGTTCTTTTTGGCTGTCACAACATTACTGACACCAACCCATCCACATCATGACTTCCTCTACAGGGAGGCAGCCATGGGGCAGCAGCCACACAGAGTTCATCAACACATTTGCTGAGTCAACGGATGCTAAACCCCTCTTCTCATGCCCCAGTGACAAGGGAATGAAGCTCCTCTCCCACTCATCCCTACTGAAGATCCTTAGTATATTTTTGTGAGGATTATTAAACACTAGTGTGATATGATACAAGTTTTCAATCCAATTGCTGAGCCACCAAGAGATATAGAGGGTCTGTGAAAAGGGTAGACATCTCAACTACGTCTGTCTCTAGATGGCTCACTGCCCAGCTAGCAAAGACAAAGATACCCATGGAGTTCTCCTTCTCCCAACTGGGGGTGCCCACAATAATAGGTCATATACACATACACACCACCCCCTATGTATTTTTAATTCTTTGGTAATAGAACCCGCTCCCTTACAACATAAGTCTATTATTCAACTGTTACACATTTTCAAGAATAAATTATATACATATATGTTGGTGACTATCTAAACAAACTCTTCATTTTTTAATAGAGCAGAGGTTTTAAAAGGTCATCGACTACCACATAATTAGGACTCCTAGCATCCAATGACAAGAAAGAAAACAAAAAAAGCTACAATGAATTCAGTGCTTTTTAAACTAGATTCTATCAATTACAAAATACCTATACACAGTTTGAAATAACAGCAGGTACATTCATAATATGTATTTTGTTTACTTATGCTGCGAACTGCAGAAATACACTGGAAATCAATGAATTAGGGTCTAGAAGCAACTACAGTAATGAAAACAAAAGACTGTATTTACTGAACACTATCTCTTACACTGGAAAAATAATGAAAGTATTTTGAAAGTAGATGGGCAGTATAGCAAAGAACAGTCCTGACAGGCTTTCAGCAAACACTGAAGCCTCGAAGTGCAAAATTACTTTACCAAGGTTTACTGAATTTCTGATAAAAGATCTAGTAGATACACCAGACTGAAATAAGTTAATCAAAAGAGCTTTATGAAACTGCATTTTTCTAGCTTATACATATTGTTTTCATGCCTATGTAATAAATTACTTATAATATACTTTAAAACAATAATCTTTTATCTTCCTCAAAGAGATTATTTTCCTTATAAATGCTCCCTTTGACAGATAAAGGTGTGTATATACACATCTTTATGTGTATGTATATATGTGTATATATACATGACATAGATATATATGACATACAAAAAAGAAAAGTATTCCCTTAAAAATGATTGAAGCAAAAATTTTAAAGCTTCCAAACATGAAAGGTAAATTTCTAATTATGTGAGCCAATAGAATCCATCATGATATCAGAAAATGCCAGTTCTATGTATTTTGAAAATATTGTATTTTTCTATCAGCATATTTATTCTGATTATTTTTTAAATTCAATTACATTATAGTAAAGAAAAGTATATATAACTATCATTCATCTAAGAAAAGAAGGGAGAGAGTTATACACACATTTGCTTATTTTAATGTAAGGATACACAGAAATACAAAAACTTTTAAAAATGGGATCTAGGAGGAATGGAGAAAATGGAGCAGAGGGGACAGGGATAAGAACCAGACATCTCTGAAACACCTTGTTCTGCAGAGTTGATTTTATAACGGTATAAATATTTTACATATAAAAAGTAAGAACTTCAAAAGCAACCTTTCAAAATCAAAAGCAAAGTGAAGCAAACAAATTAACTATATACACTAACAATGTGGAATAACAACACAGAGAAACTATTTCAAGTAAGTAATTTGACTATATGACTCTTCAGAGGTAAATACCCTAAGAACAAAAAAATACTACAAAAAAAAATCTTAAGTTGCTTCAATTAAAAATAGTGTTGACAGTTCCACTAAAACAAAACAGGGCTACAGGAACAATGGCTGATTCCAAGTCTGGAGCAAGAAATGGGTTTAAGATGAGCCTGAAGCACCTTATCATACCAGAAGGCCACCAAAGACCACTGGGGATACATAAAAAGGACTAAGCAGCCAACCTACAGAGGCTTCAGTTGGCTGGAGATGTTATCAGGAAGCACAGTAACTGCAACGGACTGGAGCACTTCAAGTATTTGCATGAAATCGTAAATTCCACTGGTCACTTTTGAAGGATGCCAAAGGACCAACTATTCTTGAAAAGGAGTAGTGAATTAAGCATTTATCAGGGTAATCAGAGAGCTGGTGAAAATTCAGTTTCCTTTAAAGAAATATTACATATAATTAAGATGACAGAATTAGAGTCTCATCATACTGTGATCCTTAATGTATTAGAGGTCTAGCAGTTGACAGAGAGAGAGAGAAAGTAAGAACAACCCAGACATTATATGCCTCTGAAAAGAAAAACACAAACCACCATCTATGAAAGAGTCTTGCTGGGGGGTGAGGGGGGTGGGGAATTAAACCTTAATCTGATTCAGAAAATGCAGAAAATAGAAATTGTTATAATACACTGTAGGTCCAGGCAGAGGGGCTTTCCAGCTCCAGGCAAGTTCACTATGGATTCAATGAGACGGAATGACAAGAGAATGCTGGGGGCAAAATGGGGCTCATACCAAGCTTTATACCCATGGCAGTAGGTAGAGCGCTGGAAGCCCATCCGCCTCGTCTTTGCCCCCTGCTCAGTCTCTGCTCCTCTCTAGGCTCCACTTTCCTGCTTCCTTCTGCCTTTATTTAGCACTGGGCAGAGCTCTTCTTACATCAATACTGGCAATATTGGCTTATTGCCTGCCAACAGGTATACAAGTTCTGTGCCTGTGCAGTAGGCTAAGTATTACCTCATCACAGGTATACAATGGACAAGATTAGGATCAGGTGAGAATCCTGGCCATGGAATTTCCATTTTTTCTTACGTACACCATGATGAACTAAGCAAAATTCAGGCAGTGGGAAACACATAAAGGACAAAAGACCCAGTTCCTTCAACAAATGAAGGAAAAGAGAAAAAGAAAGAGAAAGGGGGTGAGGAGTCAGGGCAGAGTAGGGTTTAGGAAAATCTGTAGGTTTTGTAGGTTAAAACTGCAATATGTAGGGATTATTCAACTTAATTTTAACAAAAAACAGTGGAAAAGGAGAAGAGGGAGAAGGAAGAGGAGCAAAAGGAGGAAAAGAGAAATTGGGTAGTTCTAAACATTTGCTGGATATTTAATGATATTAAGTTACTGCTTATTTTTTAGCTGTTGCAGTATAGTTATGTTTTAACAAAAGAATCCTTATGATTTTGAGACACATGATAAAATATACAGATGAAATTATGTATCTGGAATATGTTTCAGAATAATTCTGGAAGTAAAGAGTAGGGGAAAAGTGAAAAAGGATAAAGACAAAATATAAGTGGCCATGAGATGATAAATGTCTAAACTGGCCATGAGGACAGGGAGTTAGTTCATTACACTAATCCTGCTACTTTTAATGACTGAAATTTTTCACTAAAAAATTCTCTAACACAAAATAATCACAAAATTCACTTACACAGTAAACGCACTGCATTCTTAAGTAATCACTGCAGGAAACCAACAGCCCATAAACATGGGTAACATGTTTGTAGTTAAATGTGTAACCATGCTACATGTTTACAGCTTAGGGAAATGATCTGAGATTAAAATTTCCTGTGATCAATTGATAGTAGAGCAATACACACTTGGCTATTCAATTAAGAAAATAATTCTTTTAAATATGGAACTAAGTAATGAGTTTTAATATTCCCTTTGTGTGTGGTTATGTGTACATTTTATGTAAGAACTACTGTCCTTCGAAATAATTATTCTGGGGGGGTTTCATATGGATTCTATAACTAGGTAGCTATGTACTGGACCTTAATTATACAAATATTCATCAGTTTTCTGCCCTCAATATGCTCACAAACTAAAAAGGTAAAATATACATGTAATGATAACATAAATGTGATTAGTACCATAATAAAAAGAATCACAAAGTGTTTGTGAGTACAGAAAAGATAAGGCCTCCAGAGTTCAAACATATTGAAACTCCTTTTAAAAATAATGCTCAGGAGGCAGTTTTGCAGTTAAACAAGAAAAATCAGTCTTTTATTTACACTTATTCATTTTTTCCCATCAAAATGGTATTACTCAAAACTGATTACTAATTACTGAAGTCTTTATAAGCTCCAAAAATGAAAACTCCCAGTGCACAAAGATTCACCAATTCTAAGACTATTCAAGATTATGTCACAGGGAAGGTACTCTTTGATTCCAAAGGAGGACAGAGAATATCATTTGTTTACTGTACTTAAGCCCAATACTCGAGGCTATTTATACCCTTAGGTCTAAATACATTTAAAGATTCTATTTATAAATGGCAACAAAGTAAGCTATGAGGAATAAATGCACTATTCAAGAGTCTCAAAAAAACTACACATAACCAAACAGTCTTTTCAACAAATGGTACTGGAAAAACCAGACATCCACATACAAAAAAAAAAGAACCTAAGAAATAGATCCTACAACCTTCACAAAAATTAATGCAAAACAGATCAAAGACCTAATGTAAAAACACCAAACTATAAAACTCCAGCAAATAAGAGGAGAAAAGCTAGATCATCTTGGGTATGGTGACACCTTTTTAGATATAACACCAAAGACACAATCCATTAAAGAAATAATTGGTAAGATGGGCTTCATTAAAATTAAAAATCTTCTGCTCTGCAAAAGACAGTATCATTATAATTAAAAGACAGCTAGACTAGGAAAAATTATTGCAAAAGACACATCTGATAAAGAACTGCTAAAGGACTCTTAAATCTCAACATTAAGAAAACAACCCTACTTAAAATGTTGGTCAAAGACTTTAACAGACACCTCACCAAAGATGGTAAATAAGCATGAGAAGATGCTCCTCATCACATGTCAGCAGGGAGATGCAAATTAAAACCAAAATTAGATACCACTATATATCTATTAGAATAGCCAAAATCCAGAACACTGAGAACAACAAATGCTAACAAGGATATGGAGCACAGAAACTCATTTACTGAAAATGAGAAAGTGGGAAGGCAAAATCATATAGCCACTTTGGAAGACAGTTTGGCAATTTTTTTACAAAACTAAATATACTTTTACTATATGATCCAGCAACCACTTCCTTTATATCTATCTGAAGAAATTGAAAAGTTATGTCTACACAAGACCTGCACACAGATGTTTATGGTGGCTTTATTCATAATTGACAAAACTTGGAAGCAACCAAGATGTCCTAAAGTAGGTGAATGGATACATAAACTGATCATCCAGACAATGGAGTATCAGTCAGCACTAAAAAGAAATGAGCTATCAAGCCATGAGAAGACATGGAAAATTTTAAATGCTAATGCAAAAAGGCTATATACTATATAATATTCTGGAAAAGGCAAAACTATGGCAACAGTAAAAAGAACAGTGGTTAGGAGGGAGGGAAGATGTGAAGATGAACAGATAGAGCACAGAGAATTTTTATTTGTAATGGATGTATGTTACTATACTTTTGTCCAAACCCAAAGAATGTACACCACCAAGAGTGAACCCCAAGGTAAACCTTGGACTTTGGTGATTATCATGTGTCAACAGAGGTTCATCCTTGGTAAAAAATGTAACATTCTGCTGAGTGATGTTGATAATGAAGGACATCTGGTACATGATAATGAGAGAGACAAGGGTCAGAGAGTATATGGAAATCTCTGTACCTTCCTCTCAATTTTATTGTCAATCAAAAACTGCTTTTAAAAAAATAGTCTTAAAAAGAGGTACATACAAATAATCACAAGTAACAGGTGATTTTTCAAAGGGAGAGAATAATTAGATGACAACAGTCATGCATTATAATAAACTGATAGCCTAATCAATGCCCAACAGAACAAATGTTAAGTCAAACTACTCAAAATGCACTCAATTTTCAATAAAACATTTAAATGACTATTAAATGTTAATTTAATTGTTGTCAAAACTGATGTTAAAGTTGGCTAATTTAGATTGATTTCACAGACTTCATAATCTCTCTTTTAGCATAGGAAACTTGAGATGAACAAATCTGATGCAGAAAGCCTTAGAAGAAACTACATATACAAAATACATATCATGTAATTACAAAAAATTGTTAAATGATCAAAATTTTAGTTGACATGACACATTAGCACACACTTCAACTAGCTCCACCTAGACTCCTCTCTACCTACAAAAAAAAATTACACTTCCTTTATTCAGGGTGTCTACTATACAAATTCCTCTAATAATCTTATCTGATGTGGTCAAAAGCCAATTAAATCAAGAATCAACAATCAAACTCTAACATTATGTGGCAATTTTTTAAATGTAATTTTTAATTGTAAGACCTAATTTTTATACAAATGGAATTAATTTACAAGGGAAAGCTGTTGCTGAAAGGGAGAATACACAAAGTATGAAAGTCCCACTTGCAAGAATAATTTTTCTTCCCACCCACAGAACAAACAGAAAAGCCAAAAGTCAGTTCTAACATACCTCCCGGATTTTCCTATGGAATGAGCATAAAAATTTTTTGACTCAACAAAAATAAAACCCAAAAAATTACACTGAGATCATTTTATAAACCAGGTATTCAGAACTTGAAACCCACTGACTGATAGAAACATTACTATTCATGTGGCTTACATTCTTGAGGCAAAACACCAAAGTAGAGAATGTGTGTCTGTTCTTATTTTGTACTTACATATTCAGGATAAAAAAATTGAAAAGTACTCTCTGTACACTCCATTTTTAAGCCACTGAGCATTGTGCCCAGGATTAAGATCTCAGCAAATAACTAAAGCTGACAAGGATTCACTACCAGTGTATGTACTGCAGATGAGGTAAGTCTCAACCCATCTGACTTCACAACTCCATTATTACTCAGTCTTCCAAACCAAGGGATTGAGCCTGTCTCCTTTTCCGCTACAGTCTTCTATGGCTTCTAGTCAAGTTTCCTCTTACCCTCCTATGCAACAGAACCAAACACATCTCAAGTATCTCAGTAGGTGACTGATGCTGGTTGTCTTTGCTATAAAGAATTTAAGGTTTGGGAAGGGATCACAAACTGGCATGTTTTATTTGGCCAACACAGCATTTTTTTTAATTATGAATAAACATTTAAAAAATCACATCAAAATCAGGATTTCTGGCTTCTCTTGAAAAACAGAAAAATCTGGAATCAGTGAAATCACATCCCTGGCAAGGCAATAATGGAATAAAGCTGAGTGGTAACAACCCCCATGAAAATGAGCCAGGAGCTCTTCAGTATTGCCATAGTACCAAAACTTGCTATAAGGTTTACCTGATTCTGAGTCCAAGATGTGATTTATCATAACTTTACAATTGTTTTAATGAAAGAAGTGAAATATTTGTACCTATGTCACTATCAAAAGTGGGAAAACAAAAGATAAACCAAGAGAGTAATATGCTTAAAAAATGGCAGACACTATTTCTTAGTCGAAGCAAAGATATAAATATATATGCCCATGTCATCAATGGGATGAATTCACGTATCTGATGTAAGCATTTCCTCTTCCCTAAGTTTAGCCTAACAACAAACACTTCAAAGAAGAATAAGCTAAAACCTCAACAAGAATCCAATGAAATGAAGAAGGGAAGGAAGAAAATTAAGGTATCACACATAAGGGCTGCCAAGGAAAAATTTCTGAAATCTGTTAAAGTGGTAAAGGATAAAAGGAAATAAAAGTGATCAAGGAAAATACTGCTTTGCAAGTATGCCCTTGATTATCTTTAGGTAGAAGACTGCAATTCCCAGGATTCTGTTTTCTCTCTCTTAGTCTTACTATATATACAATCCCTGAGTAATCTTCTTTTCTAATCTACAATTTTTAACTACCTCATATGTACTGGGACTTCTAAACCTGTGACTTCAGCTCAGATACACCACCAGAGTTTCTAAAACTTATATTCAACTGCATACTGAATCTTCTGCCTTTCTCATGGGTACCTCAAACTCATGTCTAAAATTAAATTCATTACATCCCCAAATATCTCTTATATACACTTATTTAAAATGAGGCATCAGTGCCTATCCAGTTACTGAAAAGAGAAATATCAGAGTAATCTTGGACTGTCCTCTTGGAAATCTCACATTCAACTAATTATATTTTATTTCCTAAATATTTTGGGGGCCTTCCTCACCACCAAAGCTTTAAACAGACCTTTGTAACAGTCTGCAAGACTACAATTCCTGCCCTCTGTCTAGTTCACGCTCCTTGCTGCCAAAATGACCTCTGAAAAAAGATTCTGAAATGCCTGACTTTTCTATGAGCAGGACCTGTTCTGTTTCTAGTCTCTAAGATGGACTACCTTTCCTTTTTAGCAAGAACCTCTATCAAGTTTCCCTTCAAGAGCCAGCTCACACGTACATCTTCTATGACGCCTTCCTTCATAACTACCTCTCCCACTTCCCAAACAGAATGTTCAGTCTTTGCATTCTCTGCCTCCACAGCACTACTTAAAAGTTCTATAGTACTTATTTATATATATTTGTCTTTTCTCAACTGGAAGCTTCTTTCATTCACTGATTAAACATTTATTGTAGTCTACAGTGTGCCCAGTACAGCCAGGCTCTACAATTTCAAAGATAAGTAAAGTATTATTTCTGGCCTCAAGAAGCTCAGTCTTGTGGAAGAGAATCACAAATAAATTTATATATATATAAAACATCATTTTATACGTGTGTGTGTATATATATATAAAAATAATACAGTAAGCAAAATGATGGACATACATTAGCTGTTATAAGACACTAAAAAAGGACATATGATCTGATCCAGCATGAAGGAGGGGAAGGGCAGCAAAGTAGGAGAAATATCCTGAAAAAGGTGACACCTAAAATTAATCTCAGAGGATAACAGGACATAGCCAGGTGAGGCAACTGATAAAGAGAAAACAACAGGAGTAGGCATTGAAGCAGGAAACAATGTTCCATGGAGAAGCCACTGTAGGTTGTTTTTAAAAGGTGATCTGTAAGAAGCATATGGGACATTCAAGTTTAAACCATTCTATCAACTACCTGCAAGATATGAAATAGGCAAACCTGAAGGCAGGAACACCTACGAAGGGCAGTTATACTCGTATTATCTAAAAGCCAGAATTAGACCAGAGGTAGCAGGGAGACAAAAGTCTGCAGATGTGAGAGAACCTATATAACCCAATCAATAGATATGTGATCAACTGCATGGAGCATGAGAGCCATCGTCAGCTTTTTAAGCCTGAGTAATAACTGGCTGAACAGTTAATCACCCCAAGCCGGATATAGGAGAACAGAGTTGGGAGACAATATGTTGGTTTTGTTTTATGGATAAAGGAATCAAGTTCAGTATGAGACATGTTTAGGGTAAGATACGTAGATACCTCAAGTGAAAATAGCCAGCAAACAACTGGATATAGTAGTACAAGTTATTTTCAAAGGAATACTCCTGGCTAGAGATACAGAAGTTGAAGTAATCTTAATAACTAAACTGAAGTAGATTGTAAAGAGAGCAGCAAGTCAAGGATGAAATACTGGTAACATCAACATTTTAAGGGACAGAAAAAGAAGCCCATGAAGATGACTGAGAAGAAATATGTAAGGTACAGAAAAGATTTAAGAACCAGTAATGAGTGGAGTCCCAGAAGCTAAGAGAATAGTAACTTTGTAAGAAAGAAGTGATCAGCAGTGTCCAAAAGATGGAGAACAGTTCATAAATTTAAAACCAGTAAATGTCCAGGGGATTTGACAATTACAAGGTTAGCTGATCTTATGGGAGCAGCATCAACATAGTGAGCCTGGACCCAGACTGCAGTAGGTTTAGAAATAGGTAGAAAGAGATTTGTATGTATGTTGGACACTCTAGGGAAGGATCCATTAGAGAGAGTGTACTGGTGAGATAAGGCATGACTCATGGATCAGTAGGTGAAGGATTCAAAGTATAAAGAGGGTCTGACCTCTTAAGAATTCCAAGAGGGACAACTCAGCTTACAAAGCTTAAAATTCCAAAAGGGCAAGGAATATACTACATTCAATTTCATTTCCCCATAGCTAGCAAAATTCCTGGAACATAATACATACTCAAAAGACTCTGTGATATGCATGAATACATGAATGAATTCGGAAGTCTCCCCTTGTAAACTCACAAAAACTCTTAGTAGACCACAAAATACTAAAAATAAGCATTAAAATAAACAATCGTTAACCGCCCCCACAAAAAAATGAGCTAAAAAGAAATATTCTCTTCAGAAGCATGAACCTCCACCCTCAAGGGTTATCACTTCAGAGATTCATTTACAATTAATAAACTTAAAAATGCATGGGTTATGAAGTGATTCTTACGTTTGTGTCTGTTCAGTCTTTGCCATCCAAATATAACATCTATTTAGGAGTTTATAAACAAACAACTGAGTAATTGTTACATACTATAAAAGGCAGGTTTCATGTGTCTATCCCATCCTTTCACCCAGAGCCCTAAGAATCACATTATCTTATCTACTTTTCCCTCCCTGGACCCCAATCTGGTCTAACCAGATATGCACCTGACACAAGGGCAGGCAACGTAGCATCTGGTAGGCACTGTACACTTTGTGAGACCTGGCACCACCAGTGATCTAAGCTAAACTCTCAGTAACTTGGGAAATTACAAATCATTGCCAGCCAATGGTACAATATATATACATCCTAAAAGAGGATATGTATATTGTGGGGCTGGGGTGACCATTTTAAGGGGACATACAGGCAGTAAGTACGCTGGAAGCCAGCTGAGAGAAAAACTGAAAATAAAGCCGATCTTCTCTAAAAAGCCAAGATGAGAGACTGTGGTTCCCCAAGAGAGAGAAAGAGTTGAGACCTTCATCAGCTTTTGAGTTCCCATAGTACCAACAACATTCCATTTTATTTCCCTGGCTTCTCCTTTTTTTATGAAGTAACTGGAGTATATTTCTGTTCCTTACAATCAAGAGTCCCAACTGGAAAAATCCTAAACAAGTTTAGATAAATGCCAGGAATACATACATTGCTTTTTGTTTTTTTAAGTCATTAGATAGTCACTACATATTATAACACAGAAGTAACTAGGAAACTGCAGTTTCTAACCCAGCTTTGCCCTAAAACAATGAGTGAATCTGGACAATCACAATGTCTCTCAGACTCTGCTTACTCACTTCTAAAGGAACTGGGTTATAGACTTCCTATCCGTAAATGGCTTAAAAATTAACTTAAGATGATACTGCTGGGGTATATGTGTGTACCTATGTGGGTACAGACACCACTAATTCAAAGATACAATCTTTTTTTTTATAAGTTTATTTTGATATCATTAATCTACAATTAAATGAGTAATATTACGGTGATTACACTACCCCCTTCATCAGGTACCCCCCCCCAACCCCATTACAGTCACTGTCCATCAGCGTAGTGAGATGCCATAGAGTCACTACTTGTCCTCTCTGGGTTGTACAGCCCTCCCCGTGCCCCCACAGGACTTCCAAAGTGTTGCTTTAAGAGTGTATCTTTGAAGGGACATTACGATCAAAGATACACTCTTAAAGCAACACTTTGGAAGTCCTGTGAATTTTTTGTTAACTGCAAGAAGGATGTAAACTTGAGAGTATAAAATGGCTCTTTCCTAAGACCTTTAGCTAGATTACGTGTAATAAATTATTTTGTTATTGAAATCATCACTAAGATTCCAAAAATCCAAAAAGCAGTGCATGAAGCGAATGTCGTTATCTATGTTACCATCTCCTTTCATGACAAATAAAGGCATTTACTTGATATACTACATCCCTCTCTTGGACTTCTCAAAAATACCTACCTACTACTTTAAACTGCATTCTGACAGATTCTTTAAATACAGAGCACCATGTTCTAAATTACATGAATGACCCCTACTATGTTAGGTCACAGCTGTAAGTGTGGATTTCTATAGCTAATGAAATAGTCTCTGAGATGGACTGGAAGAAAAGCTCTATCAAATAATAGAGGCAGTCTAGAGTAAATGGTGACTCTGATCTAACCAGTAAGATCTCTCTTGGAACTGTCAGTTGGTGGTGACAGGAATAAAAGCAGCAGTAAGACCCTAACACAGTCAATCATAATAGCATAGCCCCAGCACAGGGATTGATGAAAGCCTAATGCTAGGAAGACCACAGAGTAACCAAGTAGCTTGATGTGTACTTACAAACACACACACACGCCCGCATGCCCGCATGCATGCTGACCCCCTGGTGGCCAAATAACGTGTTATATCCATAACTCCAGTCTACATCTCAAACTATCTGAAACCAGGTAGGACAACCATTTCTGTTCTATTGTAAAGCTTGGCAATCTAATGAGGCTCTTATTTTGCTGATTTCACCATGTAAAATTGTCACCTATGGTAATTACAGAATCCCTCTGTGCCCTTGCACCCTTAAAAAAAAGAACCTTACATACCTAATACTTTTCATAAAGTTAAATGCATTCTATGTACCTGTTGGTAGGTATTTATCTTTTAAAACTAAAGTAAAAAAAGAATGGCCTTCAGATTCTTTCCTCAGTACTACAAATATAGGTCTTAACCCTTATTCCGTAGTAAGAAGTCTTCTGTTAACAAGAAAATTCAATTAAGCCTTCAAGAGTTGATATAAGCTTCTTTTTTTTTTCTCTCTTGGCAAACATATAATTTAGTGAGGGCAATTTTATGACTAAAACCAAATGAAAACTGAAATACTGAAAAAAGAAATGCATACGTTTTGTTAAGTGAAAGAAGCCAGCCACAACATGTCAAATACTGTATGATTCCATTTATATTAAATATACAGAACAGATAAATCCATAAAGACAGAATGTAGAATGGTGACTGACAACTGCTAGAGGGAAGAAGAAAATGGTGAGCAACCGCAATGGATAGTCTTCTCTTTGGAGTGATGAAAATGTTTTGGAGCTAGATAAAGGTGGTGGCTGTACAGCGCTGTGATCACACTAATCCCAATAAACTGTTCACTTTAAAATACTTTGTCATGCCAATTTCAATTTCACCTCAATTTTTTAAAAAGTTGAAAAAATAAAATAAAACTGGGTCAGTTGTTAGAAGACACAATTTCTAGACCCAGGTTCTAGGCCAGCTACTTATAGCTGACCTCTCTAAGCCTCAATTTCTTCATCTGTAAACAGGTTGAGAACAGATGATATATATCCAAGGTTCCTCTCATTAACTGGTGCTTTATATCTGCAGCTCTGAATTTTTAAAGAATTGTATCATATAGGAATTTATCTGAAAAACAAATACTGGTTAATGTTCTCAGGAATGGTTTTCCAGGGAAGTCACTGGAAAGCTTAATAAAATTGCTTCTCATAATGACTTTAAGTAAAAGTGGACACAAACATTAAAAGAATTCAATGAAGGCAATTCTTCAAGGAGTAAAACTAATGTATTCTAAAATTACAGTTTTTTAGTCAAACTGTATCCAAGGAGAGAAATTAGATCATCTAACCACAATTATAAATAAACAAATAAATAAATAGATGAAATTAGAGAATCTAGAAAAAAAAAGTTGTATTAAATAACTCCTGGGCATATTTCCCCAATATCATTTCTTCTGGCCTTTGGGAGGTACTGAGTATTAAATAGTCTGAGGTCACTAAAAGGTTGCAGTCTGTATATAATTTCTGATTTAGAGTTAATCCATATACACCTAAAAATCATATAAGCCATAAAAACTAAAAAGCCTACCTAGTGTTCTCACCACCCTACTTTTACTAGGTGACAGACTATAGCAAAGCCAAATAAACAAAGGCAAAATTTTCTTTGAGAAGCAGCTCTGGATACATTCCAATATAACAAATGTTCCCCTAAGTTATCAGAATTTCCCATTATACAGTATAGCAGAAATAATTTTGGCCTAAAAGAGTTTAAAGCCAAATGATGTCGGTTGCTACAGCCAAAAAAATAGCTTCACATTCCTATGAAGCATCTGAATCTGTATTGATAAAATTAAACTATGAAATATACCCACAGATGACTGAGACAGTTGACTTGCTGTGCAGAGGTTTTAATAAATATCGATTGAGTTATAGAAAAATGGGTGTCATTCATAGCCACTTAAACATCAGGTAAGTCAATGCAATCCACAAAGAAAACAAATACCATTTGGCATAACTGCTTTTCAGTTTTCATCTTGCTAATAAGGATATATGAAGACTATGAACATAAAAGATACATATAAAAATGCATGTCATAACCCACCCTTGAAAAGTTACTTTTAGTTTCATGGTTCAAACACATGTAAAATAAGGTCACTGTATGCAAAATCTAATTTTAAAAAGTATAAAAGCTTTAATCAGGACATATTTTGCTTAATAAAAAGCCCATGGGTTTTAATTATTAGTTAACATGATATGCTGTAATTATGTAAAAGTCTTTATTTTCTACTTAGCACACAATTTTCTTATTTCTACATCAAGTTGTTACCAGATTTACTATTTCACTACTTAACTTATTATGACCAGAAACATATTGAAAAATTTTGATGTTTTGAATGAACTCTTCATAATTCATTTCATAGTTCATTTGCATAACTAGGGTAGTCTTGAAGCCTGCAAGTATAATATTTTTAAAAACTTTATTTTAAAAGTAAAATAAATTTGCTGCTGTATTCTGCAAACAGTGATATCCAATGTCCTCATTCTCCAAATTTAACTATGCAAAAAAATCGTTACATGTCAAATTAATAAAATGAGTTGCAGTTAACCAATTTATTCTCACAACAAATTTGAATCAGTGTAACATTTATAAATTTCTAGTCCCATAGTTTAGACTTTAGTTAACCTAGCCTGCCTGGTTTTTTTGTGAAACTCACTTCTACTCTTCATGCATAAAATTCTAAAGTATAAATAAGGGAAGTTTGCTTAGGTAATATATAAGGTCTATTTTCATTGTTTCTAAGTCTATACTATTTCTTGTACATTGGGGAAAAAAAAAACAACAGATGCCCACAAAGGTGGAACTGGGGAATTAAAATTCTTCCTGGAAGTATCAAGTATAAAGTAAAGAAATAGTAAAGGCTTTGCCATTATTAGGGTCAGCAGAGTATCAAACTCAAGCAAGCTGAACATGGGAGTGAGCAGTTACGTTGTGCAGAACTGACCAAACTCTCAGACTCCAGAGCTTCGACCTGCCAGTGTCAGAACAAACTGAAAAAACAACCACTGAGAGCCTGCAGAACAACAGCCTGGAACTCCGGGTCTCTCCACAGCTCTTGCACAATCAACCCAAGCCTCATAACAAAGAATACAAGTCTAGGAACTTCCTATGAAGTTCTATTCATCAAGGACAAAACTTACTCCTGAGAACCATTCACTGAATTCCCACTGTCATCCATCATGAGACTGCTGAACATATTTTCCAAGCTAATTCTTAATCAACTCTGCCCTGTTATCTTTGGTCACTACCAGGAGATAACTTATTCAGTTATCAGTCTTCTCCTGTACTCTAGACACTATACTATTCTTGTTTTTTCCTCCTTTATCCAACTTCTGCTTCCCTCCCTCCCAAAGCTTCCCTCTAGGTTTACTCTGTTCCATGGTAAAAAGAAACACACCTATAGCCTCAAAAACACCCCTATTTGCTTTAACTAAAAGCTGCTTCTCCTGTAGCCCTCTCAAAGGCTGCTAATTCTTTCATTTATCATGTATCCCAACTTCAAGATGCAAGGTCGTGATCCTAACCATAACACTGCCACTCTACTGTTAAAAGCCCTGAACCTGTGTAATTCATACACATAAGAATTACCTGGAGCCCTTTTAAAGTCCCACTGCCCAAGTTACATTCCATACAAATTAAATCAGAATAGCTAAGTATAGGAGCTAGCAATAAAAATTTCCAATGAGCAGCAAAGTTTAGGTAAGAGCACATTAGTAGTCGGTAAAGTTTCCCAGATGATTCCAATATGCAGTAACAAGTGAGAATCACTGATTTCTAAGGAACTTCTAATCATTCACTCAAAAGTGACATGTGGGACGCAACTTTCTTCTCTATCTCAACTATTATACAAACTTGAATTATTTCAACATACATATGGAAAACCAATCCATTACTCTACTTTTAACATCAAAAGCATTTTACCTATACCAAATTTCATTTCAATTCCACATCAGATTATTGGATTAAAGATGGCAGAATAGGAAGGCAAGATGGAAACTTCCTCCCAAAAACATATGAAAGGAAAATACAGCAAATGCAACTAGAACTGAAAACAACCTGAAGACTGCAGAACAGACCCCCTACACCTGAGGAAGAAAAGAGGACCACACACAGAAAAGGGTAAGGCAGCAAAGATAATATTGAGCAGGACCCAAGCCCTCTCCCCACACCAGCCTACAGGTGGAAGGAAGAGGAACAGAGTGGGGAGAGGGCAGAAGCGCAGGAGCACTGCACACCTGGCCATGGAGATCTGTTCTGCGAGCACAATCCTACATTACATTGGGTTTTGGTGATTATCAGGGCTGGACACCAGGGACAGGCAGAAGACTCTGGGAGGCTGAGACTCCAGCCAGTATGGAGGGCAGGCACACTCCTCCGGTCCTGAGTCCCAAAGCAGAGGCAGCAGTTTGAAAGACTTGCCAGCAGTGGGAGGGGTACCAGAGGTGATGAGTGTTCGACAAAACCCTCTTCTCAGGAGAAAGGACAGGTGGAGGATACCTCCCCAGCCCCTCCTCAGCCCAACAGATCAGGAAATCTTGGGATCTCCAGACGGTCCATCCCCCTTGCTGGTAACGCAGCCCCAAGGCACCACCCTGTGCGCTGCTTGGGAACCAACCCACTTGGCCCAGCCACAGCATCAAACTGTGCTGGTTGGCAGGCAGAGGGAGACTCTCCCAGCTTGCTTGGCTCCATCTCAGCCCAACAAGAGAGGTGCCTGGAGGAGTCAACCCCAAGAGCTCCTTCCTCCCAGCTAGTGTCCAAACCTGGTGCTGTTTGTCTGCCTGGGGCACATCAGTCCGCCCACCTCATTAACCCTGAAGCCCCACCATTGCTGCAGGCCAGGCAGAGAGCGGCCCCACCCACAGTGAGCTCAACAGATTCCTGAGCTGATCACAAAGGCAACAGCTCAAGCAAACTGCCCACCCAGACCCAGACCACTGCAGATTCCAGATAGACAGATGGCCCACCCACGGCATGTCAACAAACAACTGGGACCCCCAAAATAAAACCAGGCACTAGAGAGTAAAGAATCTTGAGCTTCTGGGCACCATAACACACTTTCTTCATAAAGCTATTACTCTTTAGACCAGAAAGCATAGCAGAGACATGTAAAACAAAGGAAGAAACACAAAATCCCTGATAAAATAAGCAGGCAGAGGAATTTGATCCAATCAAAACTACAAGACAGAACCCCAGAAAGAGGGCTAAATGAAACAGAGATCACAAATTTTCTTGATAAATATTTCAAAATAAAAGTCAAAAACATGCTTACTGATATACAGAAAAGTATTCAAGATCTCAGGGAAGACATCAACAAAGAGAAAGAATACCTGAAAGAGAGCCACTCAGAGCTGAAGAATACAGTTTCTGAAATGAAACATACAATGGAGGGACTTAAAAGTAGATTGGATCATAAAGAGAAGGTAAATGAAATAGAAATTAGAGAACAGGAAAACAACAAAGCTGAGGAACAGAGAGAAAAAAGGATCTCTAGGAATGAAAGAATGATGAGAGCTATGTGACCAATCCAAACAAAACAATATTCACATAATAGGAGTACCAGAAGGAGAAGAGAAAGACAAAGGGATAGAAAGTCTCCTTAAGGAAATAACTGTTGAAAACTTCCCCAATCTGGGAAAGAAAATACACACTCAGGTCATGGAAGCACAGGGATCCCCTAACAAAAGGAACCCCAGCAAGACAACACCAAGACACATAATAATTAAAATGGCAAAGATCAAGGATAAGGAGAGTGTTGAAAGCAGCTAGAGAGAGAAAAAGATTACTTATAAAGGAAATCCCAACAGGCTATCAGCAGACTTCTCAACAGAAACTCTTTAAGCCAGACAGAATGGCATGATACATTTAATGTACTGAAACAGAAGGACCTCCAACCAAGAATCCTCTACCCACAAGATTATCATTCAAATTTGAAGCAGGGATTAAGCAATTTCCAGATAAGTAAAAGCTGAAGAAATTCACCATCACTAAGCTAGTCTTACACAGTATTTTAAAGGGTTTGCTGTAGATGGAAATAACCCTAAGGCTAAAGAGCTTTCACCAGTGCAAATAAACCCACAGTAAAAATAGTAGAACAACTAATTACCAAGCAAGTATGAAATTAAACAAAAGAAGCATATCTACTATACACAAAATCAGTCAAAGATACACAAAGAGTGCATATTATGACAGCTAATATGAAAAATGTGGAGGAAGAAGGGAAAAAAGTACCTTTAGATTGTGTTTGAAATAGAGTAATCAACAACTTAAGATAGACTATTATACAGTAAGGAAGCTATCCTTGAACCTTTGGTAACCACAAAAATAAAGCCTACAATAAATACACACAAACAAAAATAAATCTTAAAAAGAGAGGGAAATCCAATTATAACATTAAAGAAAACTATCAATAACAAGAGAAGAATATAAGACATAAAGAAAGGACCAGAGAGGGGATATAAAAAACAGCAGAAAACAATTAATAAAATGGTAATAAGTACATATCTGTCAATAATCACCTTAAATGTAAATGGACTGAATGCACCAATCAAAAGACAGAGTGGCAGACTGGATAAACACAACAGATACTGCTAAAATACAAAGATTTATTAGAGAATACTATAAAAAATTATATGCCAATAAATTGGACAACTTCCTAGAAAAATACAATCTTCAAGGACTGACCCAGGAAGAAACAGAAAATATGAACAGACCTTTACCAGCAATGAAATCAAATCGGTAACCAAAAACCCCCAAAAACAAAACTCCAGGTCCAGATGGCTTTTCAGGCAAATTCTACCAAACATTTAAGGAAGAGCCAGTACCCATCCTTCTTAAAGCATTCCAAAAAGAGGAGAAGGCAATACTTCCAAACTCATTCTATGAGGCCAGCATCACTGTAATACCAAAACCAGGAAAAGACACCACAAAAAAAGAAAATTACAGACCAATATCCCTGATGAACACAGATGCAAAAATCCTCAACAAAATATTACCAAAACATATCCAAAAAAACATCAAAATATTATCCATCACAACCAAATGGGGTTTATCCAGGGATGGAAGGATGGCACAATATTCAAAAATCCATCATCATACACCACATCAACAAAAACAACAAAAAAAACATGATCACCTCAACAGATGCTGAAAAAGCATTTGACAAAATTCAACATCCATTCATGATGAAAACTCAAAAAAATGGGTATAGAGGGTTACATACCTCGGCATAATAAAGGCCATGTATGACAAACCCACAGCCAACATTGTACTTAATAGCGAAAAGCTGAAAGCTTTTCCTCTAAGACAAGGATGCCCACTCTCCCCACTTTTATTCAACATAGTACGGGAGGGCCTAGCCACAGCAATCAGACAACACAAAGAAATAAAAGGCATCCAGATTGGTAAGGAAGAAGTCAAACTGTCACTGTTTGCAGATGACATGATATTGTACATAAAAACCCTAAGGAATCCACCCCAAAACTACTAGAACTAATAACTGAATTCAGCAAAGTTGCAGGGTACAAAATTAATACAAAGAAATCTCTTGCATTTCTATATACTAACAATAAACCAGCAGAAAGAGAAATCAGGAAATAATTCCATCAAAAAGAATAAAATACCTAGGAATAAACCTAACCAAGGAGGTGAGAGACCTATACTCTGAAAACTACAAGACACTCATGAGAGAAATTAAAGTAGATACCAATAAATGGAAATACATCCCAGGCTCATGGATAGGAAGAATTAATATTGTCAAAATGGCCATCCTGCCCAAAGCAATTTACAGATTCAATGCAATCCTTATCAAAATGTCAACAGCACTCTTTAATGAACTAGAACAAATAGGTCTAAAATTCATATGGAATCACAAAAGACTGAATAATCAAAGCATCCTGAGAAAGAACAAAGCTGATGGAATTTTGCTCCCTGACTTCAAGCTCTACTACAAAGCAACAGTCATCAAAACAATTTGGTACTGGCACAAGAACAGACCCATATACCAATGGAACAGAATAGGAAGCCAACATATAAACCCACACATATATGGCCAATTAATATACAATAAAGAAGCCATGGATACACAATGGGGAAAAGACAGCCTCTTCAACAACTGTTGTTGGGAAAACTGGACAGCAAGAGAATGAAACTGGATTATTGTATAACTCCATACACAAAAGTAAACTCAAAATGGATCAAAGACCTGAATATATGTCATGGAACTATAAAACTCTTAGACGAAAACATAGGCAAAAGTCTGTTGAATGTTAAACATGAGCAACTTTTCCCTGTACACATCTCCTCGGGCAAAGGGAACAAAATAAAAAAATGAATGAGTGGAACTACATCAAATTAAAAAGCTCTGTGCAGCAAAGGACACCATTAACAGAACAAAAAAGGCATACTACAGTATGGGAGAATATATTTATAAATGACTCATGTGATAAGGGGTTAACATCCAAAATATGTAAGAACTCATATACTTGAACACCAAAAAGACAAATAATCCAATTTAAAAAATGGGCAGAGGACTTCCCCAAAGAAGAAATACTAATAGCCAACAGGCACATGAAATGATGCTCCACATCACTAATCATCAGGGAAATAAAATTAAAGCCACAATGATATGTCACCTCACACCAGGTAGAATGGCCACCATCTAAAAGACAACAAATAACAAATGCTGTTGAGGGTGTAGACATAGGAACCCTCCTACACTGTTGGTGGGAATGCAAACTGGTGCGACTGCTGTGGAAAGCAGTATGGAGCTTCTTCAAAATATTAAAAATGGAAAAACCACTTGACCCAGTAATTCCACTTCTAGGAATGAATTTACCCAAAGAAAACAAAATCCCTAATTCAAAAAGATACATGCACCCCCTATGTTTATCGCCGCACTGCTTGCAATAGCCAAGATATGGAAGCAACCTTAGTGTCCATCAATATACAAATGGATAAAGAAGATGTGATACATATACACAATGGAATATTATTCAGCCATAAAAAGAAAAGAAATCCTGCCATTTGCAACAACATGGATCTAGAGGGTATTAGTGAAATAAGCCAGGTGGAGAAAGACAAATACCATATGATTTAACTTATTTGTGGAATATAAAAACAAAGCAAAACAGAAGGAACAAAACAACATTAGACTCACAGACACTGAGAAGTGACTAGTGGGTTACCAAGGGGGAGGGGTGTGCACACAAAACCACAGTTGATAAAATAAAAAAAAATTTTTTTAATTCCACATCAGCCACTGTAAGACCCACTCTAGCCTTATGACCTTGTCTTCTCTAAATGGGAAAGGTGAAAATTGGCTGTCTTATTCTGTGACCACAATCTTCCAGTTCTAAATTAGCTATACCATCTACACCATTTTGCACTGTCATTCAGAGTTGCAGACACTTGATTCTTCTACTTTCTAATACTTAGCCCCTTTTGTATTCACTTCCCTATCTAAATTGGACTCCATGGTTCACCATTTCAACGACTCTCTTGCCAATATCCTCATTTATCACATTATGTTGGAATTGTCTGTTTATTTTCCCATATAATACCATATGCTATAAGTCTCACAAGGACATAAAATTGTATATGGTTTGTTCACTGATGTAGTCTTGGTGCCAAGATTGGCACATACAGTATGCTCTCAGTAAGTACATACTGAATACACTGTAGATCTTCTGATTAATCATCTAAATCAATGTTATATAAATCAAGATTTTTTTTCCCCAGTGATAAGCTTCACCAGTTTACCTTCCTTTCTGATCATTACTTGACATCTTATCACTTAAGTTCCACTTGCCCTTGGTTTCTGTGTCAAATCAATCCATTGAGCAACTTCTACCTACAGGGCAAAGGGAAATGGAGAAGAGTATCAAGTGTAGCAGTAAATAAAACCTATTGGAAAAATGAGATAAACATTTGAGAAATTTACCAAAGTGGATAAATTCACATCACCACCTTCAAAAGTAATTTTTTTTAATTTAATGACACTTCTCTCTCACATGTATTTAAACATAGACAAAGGTATGAAAGTAAGGACCCAGACTATTTTTAAAATGGAAAGAACAACCAATATTTTCACTTGTTAGTAAATACACTTTTGCACAGGTTCACTTTTCAAGAATCACATAATTTTTTGACAAATAGTACCTTATTGTTTTTAGATTACACATGGCACTTTTCCTACAAGATAACCATATCCTTAACTCATTTTATTAACTTTCTATAAACAGTCATGTAAAATATTTAATACTATTACTAATATTTATATCTATCAAACAATGATCATAAAGACTTGTACTCCACCGAGTGAAAAACATGAAACATCCTCTTTGAGACAGCAAGACAAAAACTGTTGCTCATGACCTTTAAACAGATTTGCATGTGGAAAATCTTGAAAAAATATATATATATATTTGTACACTGTCAAGGTTTAATTATTTAAGTAGGAAATTAAAATTTCAAAACATTTTAAGAAGTATGACACTAAGAAAGTAGAGTTGATAAGGGCAGACATATTGTTGCAAGTGACTGTAAAGAGGCAACTGGCCAGAGATGAACCTCAAGAATATAATTATCTGAGCCAGGTTTCCTAACCTGGAGGGCTGCTGAAAAGCCACACCACGCTAGTAAGGGATCTCCAAAGTTAGGACCCAGAGACTCAGAATATGGAGAGAAAAAATAATGAATAAGCACCGCAATCATCATGAGACAATGCAGCCAGAAACTCAGCAGTTACAGGCAGAAAGGGCAAGGTTGGAAACACCGTCTTTGCTTTTGCAGGGTTCTTCCCCCTCTAGAGGGTGAGGCTATGAAGAACACTCATTCAAGGGCAACTGAAGACGGAACACTGCAGAATTTTAGGTTACTGTAGTTCCTTAACTTCCCCTCTACAGAGCATAGTGGTTGTTCATTATATGGCACTGCTAAAATATAATCCCAACTTCTCACTGTCCTCAAATGCTCAGTATGGTCTTCTATAAACACACACACAGTACGGTCTTCTATAAACACATACACACACACAATCTAGAGATGATAATTCACAAAAGAAAATTATTTTTTTTAATTTCAAGTTAGGGATAACTATAATGGCTTAATTTCAGCCCTACTTTTATCTACATATTTTGTCTTGCTTATGTGATACTTGATACTATCTCCTTAGCTAACTTAAAAAATATTGCTAAATTTAAATTCCTTTTGACACCAAAAGAATCAACAAAAGAAAAACAGACAAATTGGGTTAGGTGAAATTAGAAAACTTTGCACTGCAAATGACACCATAAAGGAAATGAAAAGCTAAACTAAAGATTTTTAAATGGCAAAATCTGTAGGAAAGGATTCATGCATTTAACATTAAATTTTTATTAATAGCAAAAAAATTAATCCAGTTAAATACATATACACACATGTAAATATATATATACATCATATATTTATGCATCATATACAACAGAAGGTTAAAATCTGTGAGTAAGAGATGCTATATTTCAATAAGAAATAGACCAATACTCCAAAGAAAGAGAGTATAGGAACAGGTAATTCAAAACAGAAAATACAAATGCCCAATAAGCATATGAAAAATTATCAACCCTATCAGCAATCAAAGAATCCAAACTTTAAATCAAGAGTATAATTTTTCACATATATATAGGCAAAGGTGAAAAACTGAGTCAAATTTGTTCATAAGACAGCTAAATATAAGATTAAAAACTATAAAGTATGCTGTTGACTTTTAACATACAATTTTCATGTATTTCTACTTTATTAAATATTTTTAATCAGAAACAGAAGATGAATGTTATCAAATGCCTTCTTGGTATTTCCTATAATACTAAGGCTTTTTCTTCCACAGACCAATTAATAAACTTATGAGTTATAATAATATATTTCTAAATACTGAGCCATCTTTGAATATCTGGAATGAATCCCACTTAATTGTAGGATAGTCTTCCCTTAATGTACAATCTGATGTTAGTCTACTTTACTTACAAGTTTAGGTGAATATTCATGAATAAAATTGTTCTGTAAATTTATATTAGTAAAAACAGGTTGCCAGTTAGAGACCCCCACTTTTTTTTTAAAGTTTACAAATATAACACAGAATTCTGAAGATGGGAAATGTCAATTGTAGCTTTCTGAGTGATGAAATTACACGTGATTAATATTTTTTCTTTATTTAGTTTTATGCTTCAAAATTTTGTAAGCATTTTTTTAAACTAACTCTACCGAGAAAGCTATCACTGTTTGAAAAAGAAAATTTAGTTGTGAATGCCCACATGAAGAAAGGAGACCTATCTATAACCTTGAGGCTCAAACAGTAACAAGTCTGAATTAAAAAGGTATCATCTCTAGCAGGTAACTACTCCTATATCTAGAAGACCAGTGTATATGCATAAAGAAAAAAAGCTAAATTTCCACCAACAGTGTGTGAGAATTTAAAAAGATTGAAAACTATGTTGCTAGTCATTTTAATCATATTCTTAGAAATAACATTAAAAATTGTAGTTTCTTATAAAACATCTAACAATGAAAGTGTTCTTTTAATTATATTTAAATCACATTTTTTTAAAAACTCTCTCTGAATAATGGAGCTTTATTCAAACATTTTTTGAAACAACTATGGAAATGTTTTAATAGAGAAGGGAGCATTGTTGCACTACATTTTCCAAGACCAGAAAGAAAACATCAAAAAGAAATTAAAATTTTCAATGTCCAGATTCTCAATAATTTTTATCCTATTCCATAAATACCCTGTTCTCTTTAGATCTGGGCATTATGACATTAAACTAAAATAAAATGTATTATTTAGACATAATACAGTATTGCATTTGGTATTTCTTACCCAACATCCTACCCACCCTATTTGGACCACATGATAGTACATAAAGATCCTCAAACATCAAGCCCAATTTCTATCATTATCTCATACTGAAAAATAAGCTCAGTTACACAACAATTCATCTTATGCTCCTTTAAGAAAAGTGAATCAGAAAGAATGAATTTAGTTTACACATCAGAAGATTTCCATTCACAAATGTGCTCCTCTTAAAGTATTCAAAACTCTTACCACAGCAGTTCAATGGTGCAAAAGCAAGATAAAACCAGCTATATTCATAACAGCCTGCCTTTATTCTCATTCATATAGGACTATAACAATAACAGGAAGAGTCCCAATATTCACAACTCAACTTCCACTTTTCCCCATAATATAAAATCAAAGGGGAAATCAAAACAACAAAAGCCTATCACAGTAAAGAGAACTAGATTTTCAATGCAAAACCTAACACTGAACTGTTACCCATCTCCTTTCCTACCTACCTTTCCTTTCTTTCTTATGAAAAGGAAAAGGATAATCCTCTTGAACAATAGAAGCTGTTATTTATTAAGTGTTTGGTATTGGCTAGGACCTTTGCTAACCACTTTATATATTTCTAATTCTCACAACTGTAGGACATAAAGTTATATCATTTATTCCATAGATGAGGAAACAGCTAAGTCACAGAACTGGACAATAAACTGAGCTTGGTTTAAAATTCAAGTATGTTCTGAATCATTTTACACTGATTCTCAAAATAGGTTTAAAAAAAGCAGTGGGGTAGAAATGGGCAAAATTTTGTACCCAATATCTGAATAATCAAATAAATGTGATTAAGATTCAAAAATTTAATTTATCAGAAAACCCTAAGGCAACTAAACTGACACCAACACCTTCAAGTCCTTGGTATGCTGAAAATTTGATGTAGATTTTGTAGGTATTAGTACTCAGATAACTCTTAGGGTATGTTCTAGAATTGGTAGCTTCATGTAAATTTCCTTCACATTCCTGAAGGCTCTACAGTAACAACTCAGTATCAGAACAATGACCCTGAAAGTAGTACAAGATTCTCTTAATTCAGAATAAAAAACAAAGCTCAACAGTGTTCACTGCCTCAGAGTTTATGAGTCTTTTTGATCAGGATAAATTCAGACAAGAGGCATACAATCATAAAAGTAAATTACACCAGGCAGAACTGTTTTAAATATATATATATATATATATATACACACAATGGTTTGTTAGTTTTTTAAATTAATAATGGAAGATATTTTTAAACCTGTAAGTGAAGTATAACTTAAAAAATAAAAGTTACATTCTCTACTGTGGCCTGTTTATTTATTTGAGAGGGGGAGGAAAGGGTGAAGGTTGGGGGAAAAAACCCAGAGAGCAAGCTGCAAGCCTACACAGAGGAAAATAATAAAAGTCAGAGACGGGGGAAAAATCAGCACATGTACAAAGCAACAGCAGCAAGAGGGAAAAAAGAAAGAAAGAAAGAAAGAAAAATAGAGACACAGATTCACCCACAAAGGACCCGATGGCTTAATTTCCACCTAAGTAAAATGTGATTGTAACATGAATAGCCCACTCCTTGAGTATAACAGTTTAGTGTACTATAACATGAATGCAGATAAGGAGCTGTTGTATAAAGGGACTGAAATCACTTATATGCTTAATACCAGTATTTAAATTTATAATATCAAATTTTATTTGTAATAATTTAGCCATAGTCCTTTTCTTAACCCACTACATAGTACTTCTAATACCAATCAAGCCAACCATATATTTGTCTAAACAAAGGGTTTTTAACATTCCTCACCTTTTTATTCGTTATAAAAGGCACAATTCAATAAAAGAACTTAAAGAAATGTAGACCTAGTTTGCATACAACTTTATCAAACTGACAAGAACCATACTACTTTCCACTGCAGAAAACTACATAACGCTGACATTTTTAAAGCATATAAGATATACTACAATTTTTCCCTTTCACTTCATCTACAGTTTAATCCTTCATGTCCAGAAGAAATACATCGGTTAGTCAAAAGTCCTAGTTATAATCAATTCATATTATACAGGTGTCACCTCTCTTGATTGCCTCCTGAAATTTCAATCTAATCTAACTCTTAATTTAATATATAAATTAGAAAGTAAAAACTAAGATAGAAAGTAAGGAATGAATTAGATCATCTGGGTCAAAGAGGATTACTTTGACATTTTAAACCTTCCTCAATGAAGCAAAGAACAGAGAAAACAACTTCCAACATTAAATTCAGAACTTACGAAAATTAACCACTTGCTACTTGCATCTGATTAAGTAATAACAGAACCTACTATTTGTTTAGTTTTATTGTGAGAAACACTGTGCGCAGTTCTTAGTATGTGTTATTTCACTTAATTTTGTCAACAGCCCTCTGGGGTAACAACCATTAATTTACAAGTTACACAGATGAGAAAACTGAGACTCAAAAAGGTTAACAACTTTCAAAGGTCAAAATGCTCTGAAGTGACAAAACTATACACTCTTCTTCAGAAATCAGGAATGTTCAATTTGTGACTGTAAATTACATATATGTGTGGGCATGCACGGAGAGAAAGGTTAACAGTGTGAGTCCCAGTAAAAAGACAATCTTACTAACTTTTGTAGTCCTATAAATTTTGCATTAGTACAATTATTTGAATATTCTGAGCTAACAGATATTAACTTGTAGAGCTTTTCGGTTCATAAAATACATGTTTCATAAATTATAAAATACTCTGAAACCTAAACTAGTTTTTCTAAAATTTTTATGTAATCAACACATTATTTATAAAGTACATTATTTCAGTTTCTTTTTCTGTATCGTTGTGCTCCACCTTTCAAGTTGTCTCCAACCTCACTCTATCCCATTTCCTCTTATTCTGCTAACTTTTACCAGATTACATTATTCCAACAATTTAAGTGTTGAGAGTTTAGGTAATACTCAAGAAAAAAACATCAGAGGTTAGTCATTAACATCAGACGTAAAAGTAGCTTATTATATTAACAGTTGTTGCAATCTGATTAAATACCCTGAGAAAAGTTCTGAGGAAAAAAATGCCATCTCAAGCTCAGGAAGAGAAATCAAGAGCAAATTCTGAACTAAAATATTATGACTTAGAGAAACATTAGATAACAAATAATGTCATATCTTAAAATAATACCATTACTTTCCAAAATTTATGTAATAACTAAAATGTGAAATTTCATTTCATACTTAACTTTCCCATTCAAGCTGTACAACTTCAATCAGTTTTACAATTTCCAAGCCTCAAATATTGGTGAATTCAAAAGTCATTCTCCACACATGCATGCTGTCATACAACTCTAGCCTGAAAATAAAAGTCACAATACAAAGAATCACATATGCTCTCATGTGCCAAACCGCAGCCAAGCTAAAATTAGCTCCACCGTTTCAGGACCAAAATCAATTCAGGTTTAAATGGAGTAACATACAAGTTCTCTCAAACAATACAGGGCTACAGTCAAAAGAAAAGCGGGATTCACCTTGGCAGTTTCACAAATGTCAGAATAAAAAAGTGCTTCAGGAAATTGGAGAAAACAATGCAATAAGCCAACAAGAGTTCATTATTCCAACTGATGTATAAGAGCCTCTCATGCTAATTTAAGGATCATTAAACCAGTTTAATTTTCACAGTTGAACGCAACAGAATTGTTTCACTAAACTTTTCTGGTACATATTATTTCTGAATGTATAATGAATTGCAGATGGGTGAAATGATCTAACAATGCTATCTCTAACTTGTCAGTGAGAGGTATTTTAGTCAAGATACTGTGGTGGCAGCAGCCCTCCTAGAAAATGTGCCCCCCTAAATTTCCACCTTTTTGAAATCCATGACCAAATTTGTATTTATACTGACAAACTTTTAAGATAGCATTAAAGGTCATGTAACTGTGAAACATTCAAAAAAGCACCACAAAAATCAACATACTGTACTATCACAAAGATTTCTTTAAGTTTATCTAGTTCGGGAATACAAATTTTAAGTGGTACACCATGAAATCATAATAAAAATCAAGTAGTAAGAGATACAAGATAAAATCTAAGTTGTTCTTTCATAATTGCTCTTTTATATAATTGGTTATATGAAAATAACAACAATCAAATTTGATTTTTCCTTGTAGGAAAAATTAAGACAGAGTTATATTCAAACTAAAATCTGGGTGTTGGACTTTTCTTTGTCGAACTTTTTTTTGTGTTTTGTGATCCCAAACACAGTATTTAACCACAGGGTACTATTAAAAAATGTCTGACATAGGTTAAGTAACCAATCCTTGAAGGGTAATGTGATAATTTAAACTTACAATAGACAATTTTTGTCTTAGTAGTTTTTCAATTTTACCTTAATTTTACTGGTGGGAATATTCAATACTGATTCATTCATTCAACAGGTATTTAGTGAGGAATACTAAGTGTCAAGCTCTGTTCCAGGCACTATGAATACAACTGTGAGCCCCATCTTCAGGAGTCTGACATTCTAGTACGGAAGAAATAAGCAAATGAATGAATAAAAAATACATGGGAGTGGGGACCAAGTAATATTTTCACAAAAGTAATGGATCTTTCAGTCAAATTTGGTAGACAGACCTCTTAAGGAGATCTAAAAATCCCTTTTTCACCCTTTGTTTTATTTTGACAAAAGATCTCAAGGCTTTGGCTGAATGATGGCCAAACTGGCACAATTTAGTTCTGACAGTGAATTTTCTGAGAGCAGATTTCAAGTCTAACTCACCAATCACTTCAGCATCTGAAATCCTTAGCATGTGCCTACCACACAGTTGGTGTATTTGTATTTGGTGAACAAATTTATCCACAAAAATTAAACTCCAGTATAAATTTTAACCAAAACCTTATAAAAATTATCCCAAACTCAGCTTTTCCTTTTAAGAATTTACCAGGATTTTAAATATTTACCAGGGTTGAATAAAAATAAAAATTTCTCTTTCCACAAGTATTTCAGAATATGTACAAGCAAATGAGTACTAATCTTCAAATAAATAACCTTTTTCAAAATATTTTTTGGAACTTCCCTTTCAGAAGTTCTTTGCAATCAGTTTACCAACCACACAAGAAACCACCCTCATTACTAGTTTGTAAGACATGCTCTCAGTCTGTTTTTTTTTTTCCTTTCACTTCTTTTAGTCTACCCTCTGGCCTCCATGAACTACACCAATTGCCACAGAACCCCCTATTTCTCTTGCGATCCACCCACCCACTGAGAAGCTACTTAGCCATAAAGGTAGATGGAGCTTAGAACCTGAATTCATATTAATAATTCAAGGCATATGGAGAAGAAACCTGATGTTATTAACATAATGACAACAGTTTACAAAGAGTTATGCTCTGTATCACTTTATTTGACCTCAGGACAATGTGACAGCAGCTACGAAGGTGCTATTATTATCCCAATTTTAAAGAGAAGGAAACTAAGGCTCAGGAAGTTCAAACAACTTCCCCAGTGTCACATCATAAATAAGTGGTGAAGTCCAGACTCATCCTTATAATTTTTAAAGATCATTTGTTTGTCACCTCACTACTGTGGTAGGTATAATTTGTTGATAGATTAAGTACACATCACCATGACTCCAGCCTACTTATTCACCCAATTTTTAAATGGTAAAATAAGTCTAAGAGCTGTTGTCCACTTGCTTTAATTCAGTTTCCTCTCCTCACAAATATTTAAGGCACTGTAATAACAAAATGAAACCTGACTCAGAAATAGAATGCCAATTTTAGGTTACCATCAATTGAGGGGACACAATAGTCTGTGAAACCACAAAATTTCAAAACACAATTTAAAAACTATTTCCAGAACCTCACTCAAAGAAATGTCATAAAGACACTTAGCTTTGCCACCAAATGGCTAGGTTAGTTAGTTGCTAGAAGTGGAAAACTCTTCCCCAGGTAGAACCCATCTTCTTCCTCTTCCAGAAGCTCATGCCCTCTCCTTTTCCATTATTAGTTAAGACAGCTTAGCTAATTCCACCTAAAGCAAACATCCTCTCATACCTTACTCTAAAACTCTCTTTGTTCTACAAACTAGAAATGAAACTAAACCTAAGTAAGCATGAACACATCTAACTATGATTAAATTAAGACATAAAACACCCTTTATGATATGCCAAGTCTATATATATGGTAGTCACCACGTGAAGAGATCAAGAGCCATACATTTTGCAGCAGCTTTATGATACACAAACCAATGCCTTAAATATTCAAAATTACAAACATTTCTGCTTACATCCCAGTCTTTTTCCCAAATTTAATTAGATATCTCCTCAAATAAACTAACTTCATGAACTTGTAGCAATGAATATAATGTTTTTAATCATAAACATACAGTGAGCTAGTTAAGAAACTATCCTCTAATAATATCTACAGAAAACTGGCCAACAAACTTCGGAACAATCCATCCAAACATAGTAAGTATTATATAATTGACCACTGAACATCATAGGGGTTAGGGATGCTGACCCTGCTCCCCGCAGTTAAAAATCCAGATAGAACTTCTGACTTCCGAAAAAACATTACTAATAGACTACTGTTGATTAGAAGCCTTAATGATAACATAAGCAATTGATTAATATAGATTTTGTATGTTATACATACTGTATACTGTATTCCTAAAATAAGGTAGAGAAAACATTTTTTCAAATTGTCACAAATCTCTAACAATTTTGCCATATATTTACTGAAAAAAATTTGCATATAAGTGGACCCAGGTGTTTCAAACCCATGATGCTCAAAGGTCAACTGTATACTGGTAACTCCCTAGCTAGGACTCCCAAGGATAGTTATGGAAATTTAAAACCTCTATTTTAATATTTCAAAATGTCTAATGGCAAGTATATATCTAATATAAAGTTGTTAGGCTTAACTAAAAAAACCACATGTATTTGCTTTTGTTTGCAATTCTATCAACTAGCTAGCAGCTGCTGATCAGAAATGATGAACAAGGTTATGTGTGCTGGATTAATAAAATATAATAAAAATAAATACTAAATATAATTTATTTATACTCTGAAAACTTGGAATCAATGGGTAAAAATGAAACAAAGGCCCTTTAAAATTCTTGAGAAATGGGTGGCAATATTCAACTTGGCTTGTCAAAAAATGCAAAACAATGTTTTGTGTAGAGTAGCATGCCAACCTCATTCTAGATAGTGGTATGTATATATACACACACATACACACACACGCTGTGTATGTGTGTATGTATGTACATATGTACCTTTTAAGGAGATTTACTATGACTCACACAATAATGGAGTGGAATTCCACGCCTGAGAAGTGGAGGCCCAGGAAAACCAGTGGTATAATTCAGTCCAAAGGCCTGAGAATCAGGGGAGCTGATGGCTCAAATCCTGTCCAAGGGCAGGAGAAGATGAAAAGAGATATCCCAGCTAAGAATGAGGCAGAATATAAAGACTAATTCCTCCCTGTTCCACCTAGTCTTCCATTCAGGCCCTCAATGGATCCGAGAGTTCTCACCCACCCTGGGAGGACAATCTACTTTAAGGAGTCCACTGATTCAGATGCTAATCTCATCCTCACCCAGATACACACTTACAGGTACACTCAGAAGTAAAGTTTAATCTGAGCACCCTAGGGCCAAATTGACATAAAATTAACTACCACAGTCTCTAAGGTTAAACAACTGCAATATGATGCAAATTCTATCATCTTCTTTGAGAGTAAATCTAGCAAAAGCTATGAGCAGCCCTTCCCAGAAGAAACCTATTTTATCTTCTTCAGGGAATTATCTTCCAGATTTATTTGAACCACAAAATTTTACTCCCTTAACTAGTAACCTGAGACTTCTAAAAGCCACAGTTTAGGCATTTCCCATCTGTGTGATTTCTTAACCACAAAGTCAATAATTAGTAACAATACATAAAAACCAGTAATTCCCAGTGGAAATTACAAGACAAATACAAACCATTTTTACTAACATGTACTAATGCCCCACATTTGAACAAAACCCAAACCACTAGTTAGTTTAAACAGCAACAATTTTTATTCATTATTTTTCAATAAGATAAGCACAAGTGTCAACAGACTGATAATTGGTGTTTGTGCAAAAACCTCCAGAGTATGCCACAGCTCTTGTACAAACTCAGCATGTTTTCCTACATCTTCTATGTCTTTAGTTCTCAGTGATAATAAAATGCTCAGAATAACTCTAATAGTTTTGAACATCAAAAAAATGAAAAAGTATGTTAAATAAAAACTCAGTAATAAATATATCATTATATTCTAATGCTGTAAAAATTAAATTCAAGAAATTCTCGGCTAAACATCCCATACCTTGACTAATTCCAGTGTATGGAAGTTAACTCATTGAAAATAAGAGTGAATGGAGGGAGTACTAAACAAAGAATTTTCAAGTACACTATGACAAATTTTTTGCCAAATGTTGTAAGAGTAACATTAAGAGTAAGAAGTGCTAACAGACAAATAAGTAGAAGGGAAAAAAATAATTAACTGGACATTAAAAAAAAAACCTCTCATCCCTATGTAGAAAATGCAAAACGCAAATATGGCTAGCAAGTCTTCTGAATTTTCAGTTATATTTAGAATGAAAAATAATACAAATGAAGCCAAAAGTTAAAATTTAAAACTGTGTTAACTCCTCTTTAAAAAGAAAGAAAAAGCAAGACAACCTGCTGGGGCTCTACTTTCAATTCATACTAATCTATCATATTTCACAGGTTTCAAAATGCAATGTACATATTAATTTGCTCAACTGAGTAATTTTCCCTTTTACCTTAACTTAATATAGCCCTTAATTGATCACTTGCATGGTATCTCATTTCGGAAAAGGTTTCAAAGATTTTGGAAAACTGCAAAACTGAAAGTTTCATATGAATGTTTATCATAACTGTTACTATTACATATACATGGCATCCCCATCTTTGTTTTAAAAAAACACCAAAAAAAGACCCTAACAACAGTACACTGATTATCAGCCACAAAAAGCATTAATGATACATTCCATACTGAGCCATAAAAACAGCACATGATTTGGAAGAAGAGGACTTGGGTATGACCCCTGGCTACACCACTGGTTATAAGATTTTAAGCAAGCTATTTCAACTCTCAATCTGTCTTCTCATCTGGCTAATGGAGATAATTTCCTATCTCAATACCGAGATGTAAAAGAATCAAACAGTATAATTCACCACTTTTTAAACACAGTATATGCTTGTTGAATGTAAGAATCTTGACATAATTCATTACATATTTTGAAATCTAACATAACCACATCCCCTAAAACCTGCTGATCTGTTATCCCTAAGAGAAGTAGTAAAAAGGAGTCTCACACTACTAATTTTTTAGTAACTAATATTGAGTAAAATTCTATATCTAAAATATTTCAAAATAATACTATTTCTAAGCCTTATTTTGAAAAAAGAAAAAGCTACGGTAAAACTAAAAGTCTCTAGTAATGATAATTCTCAGTTTATCTAATGACAGTATTCAGAGAAGACAGTAGTAGATTTTAAAAGCTAGCAAGGGAGCTGAGAATTACTAAATGAGAGTTAAATGGTCACAGTTCTGTACTGAGAGTCAGGAAATCGGCCACTAGCTTCACCTTTGCCACTAATAATTGACCTTAGACAAGTGTCTGAGCTTCTGTTTTCTAATCTATAAAATGACTACTAAAAAACCATTGAAAAGATCCAAGTACCATTTAATTTGGGCCTTACTTAGGAGAGGTAATCTGGTGTAGTGATTAAAAGAATGG